>CM046858.1:10047729-10650229 GCA_025617745.1 Heliocidaris erythrogramma
GTCGTCTAGCTTAAGCAGGATCGATCCCTCGTATGACGACATCAAAACATCGCTATATTTCTGGCGAATCCTCGGATATTCCACATGCTGAGAAGAGCTTTTATTTATATTGTATCATCATATACGCAGTTGACATAAAACTTATACGATTGCCATCTGTAAGCTTCCCAATTTCTAGTGATACATTAATTGCCATATTTGTGATTTTCTTGAGTGTTCTACTTTAATGTACATGTTGGTGACGATTCCCAGGTCGAATTTCACAGTTCGCCTCAGCTCAGCTTACAAACAGAAAAGGCTGCCTGTAGATTTAACTCCCATTACAGTAAATTACGATACATCAGTCTCCTGATCAGTATGTATTTGTACTGGTATCAATTCATTTTGATTGCTTAGTAGGCCTATGTTGTATTTTGTTACAGTATACACTGGAGAAATAAACACCTTTTCCTCATTCATTATTCCATTTATTCCATTATTTCATCCATTCATAAAAAAGTACATTTACAAAAAAAATATAGAACAATCACAGTATAATGGTGCATGAATGAGGAGACAGCATAGGAAGGCAAAAGAGCCTTATTGGTGCTGCCATCAACAAAGGATAAACAACATAATTTATACATAAATGCAAAACAGAGAAACCATAGCAGAGTAAAAACAAAACGGTACAAAATTAAGAGTGAAGCCTGAACATTGGTAAAGTATGTATTATAAGTATCCAGTATGAGTGATTTCAACCTCCTTTTGAAGACTTCAGAGAAGGACTACATTAATTTAAGTGGGTAAATTATTCCGGATTATGGGCACCTTGTAGAAGATAGATTTTTGCAACATTAATTCTCGTTAACGGTAAATAAAAGTGGGGAGGGACTACGAGTTTTGTCAGCTCTTCATGTCACCAAATGTTTACTTCTATACAAGACCGTTCTGCTGCACGTTTATATGCGTTCCAATACATTTATGATGTCGGTGTGTCAGCATTATTTTATGATGTGATCGATAACCCCATTATTCATATTTGCATATAGAGGAATGGCAGTTCAGCGCCGTTCAGTTCAGTTTATATCACTTTCAACAAGCACACAACTAATAAATTTAGGCTTTGATCATTCATTGTCATGCTGTACAGGGGCGGAACCAGGAATGGGGAAAGGGAAGGGGGATTTCGAAAAAAATAAAGGGTTCTCAGAAATTTAGGGTGTCTTATTTATGCAAAATTCTTTGAACAGCATTGAAAAGGGAGAGACGCATTTTTGTGTTGTGCACTTGGGCTTATGCGGGAGGGGGGGGACGGTTTTGGTTGCGCCCCCCGCCCCCTCCCTAAATCCGGCAGTTATATTGACAAGCCGTTTTGTTTACAATGACAGGCTTGCCAGTTGTCAAGCTTTTGCCTGACAATTTTATGCCCAATCACTTCTCTGTTTCCGGCATTTTCAGGTCTACTCCGTATTCTTCTGGGACTTGTTTTCAAGCTAATACATTTTGAGTGAAAGCAGCTATAGTATCCTAGCTAGAAATGATAATTAAATTTATGATCTTTGGGGCGAGGAACACGTAACGCGAATGAAATTGAACTGAAATTAATTTTATTAAACATTGAATTACATCAATATTATGTTCACAAACGTAATTATAGCAGTACAGGGGAAACTAACTATCATGAGGAGGACCTTGGGAATATGAAAATTACGTTATATCAGGAATCTCCTTATATCAGGGTAAATAAAAAACCCAAAAGCATATAAAAGACCTGGGACCACCAAAATTACCTTGTTGCTTATTATAACATGAATTTTGTTATATTGCAGTTCTTTATCTTTTTGATTTTGTTAATTAATTTCATGAATTATTCATGATTGTCTGTACTTATTAATGGAAAATGAGATTGCTTTACCAATATGATTGCGAAAAGGAATGGTTTTATCATGAACTACTTTGTAGCTTCATGATATTATTGCGGCTCTTCATGAATTATAAAAGCCAATGAATAGAGAGGGCTGGGGGGAATGAGATAGAATAGGGTAAAAACGAAGGAGAGAAGAGAGAGATACGAGAGGAGACCTACACTGTAAAAAAATGTAGGAATTTACAGTAAATTACTGGCAACCCGCTGCACAGTAAATTACTGTATTTTTCACGGTATTGTACTGTTTATTCTGCAGTATGTAACTAAAAAAAATATTTAACTGTAAATGATACAGTATTTTACTGTGCAGCCGGGTTGCCAGTAATTTACTGTACTTCCTACATTATTTTTTTACAGTGTAGAATGAAAGGACTGGTGCAGGGAGAGATAGGAAAGCGTGTGCCTACATTATACATGTAGATCATTGACGGATTTTTTTTTTCTTCATCTTATATCTTTCTTCTGTGTGCCTACCCGAGTGTAAATTTTCACATGCAAACTAAGACAGTTTTTTGGACAAGTTTAGCGGGAAATTAAATATCCTGTTTCTAATCTGATGCCATTCTACTATTACTATCAGGACTATGTCGACGTTGAAGATTTCAACATGCAATGCATAAAGCTCTCTCACACCCCCTCACCCCTCCCCTCCCCCTCCCCGCGCGCGCTTTCTCTCCCTCTCTCCCTTTCTCTTCTCTCTCTCTCTCTCCCCCACACACATATTTATGTCTCGCTTTATTCTCTCCAACTGTAAGCTTGGCTTTTCGCAAGGAAGCTGACGGGCGTATATTACCGTCCGTTTGATTTTATTCTTCATCATTAGTGTTTATATCGTCGGATAAACAAACATACATGGAAAGACAAGGAATGTAATAAATCATAAAGCTTTATATTATCTCACATCGTATAAATCAGAAAACAGTTTTACTGTTTTTCACTCCAAGCTATATTAAGTAATATAAATATCAACTATGAGAGGCTTGCATTTTGTTGGTACGTTGCCATATCAATTTCATAAAGATAGTCAAACGGTTAGATCAAGGTCATTATCATAACATACTTTGTTTACATTGGCGATACTGATAACAGATGGCACAAGTGCGGCAAAATCAAGAGTACTCTTAACAAGATATGATGTTTACTTATTAGATGATTATATTCTAGACATTAATTTCTCAGTAAATAGATAATTTGCTTACAGGTCACTAACATCGCAATGTATACAGTGTACCTGCATGCTCTTAGTTGAGGTCGGTATTTAATTTTCAGAAATCAAGCTTAAATGTGCATGAATATCAGGCCAATCTTTCTGTCCGTGCTTTCGTTTATATAAAGGATGATTATTCATTCTGACGTAATTCAAGCTTTATATCACCGATCGGCAGAGCGACCAAACTGCATAGCGTCATGCGATGACTCGACAAACACGGAAAGTATATACCATTAAATTTTTGATAACTCCTTGGAAATAGACATTTTTTGCTTTAGGCCTTTCTGGTGTAGTGACCTATGTTTCGTCGGAATGGTCTCAAATTGCAACAGCATCAACATACCCCTCCAAAAATACAATTTTTTTTTTTTATTATCCCGATTATAGGTGTGTGTGTGTGAGGGTGGGTGTGTTTGTGTGTGTGTGTGTGTGTGGTACACAATATGGTTTGCAACTTATATACCATCCGCGTTGCTCCATTGTTGCTTTTATTTTTTTACTACAAAATGTGCTAGACCTATATTGTCTTTAAAATTTCTTCCCTCTGTCAATAACTTGGACGTTTTTAGAGCAATGCACATTCAGTTCACCAATCACCATTCACTCCTCATTTTGTGGGGAGAGGGGCTAAACAACAAAACGTCACATCCAAGTGCTTTTGATACACAGGTTCTAAAGAACACTGATTTTCGATTATTTTTTCTTTAAAATGAGGAAATTGAAACTGTCCATTTTTCTTTCCATTTGGTAACCGTAGGATGAAATGAACAAAATGGGAAATTTCCCATGTTATAACAAACTAAAGTAATGTTGCTTGCAACTTTTCAGTACGCTTATAGACAACATGATTTAACGTACATTAATACACAAAATATAACATTCATCAAAGTATGTTAAATGTTAAATATTACTTAAGGTAAACTTTATACGAAAACTTTGATATTTTAGCAGGAAATGAATGAATATATTCGTCTACAGAGACAAAAGGAAAACGCAAGTTTATAAATAATAATTCTATCATTACTAACTTGCTTATAGTTTATAAAGTATTACATTACTTCATGATGGGGATTCATATTAATATCCAGGAAATTCATCCTGTGTTTGTTTCTATTTCTGTTCTTATTCTCATCTAGTTTGTGTTACGACGAAAGGTGCAGTTTATCTTACTGTGTTCCTTAAAGAGATTGCCCATCTGAAAATGCAAAAATTCCTTTCATAACAGGTGCGACTGAAGTATGATATGCATTTTTTTCTGGGACGCACTGTATACCGATAGCGACAGAAACCGCATCCTCCTCCTGCTCCTCATCCTCCTGCTCCTGCTCCTCATCCTCATCTCACTCTTCTTCTCCTCTTCTACCTCCTCTTCTTTTTTTTTCGTTCCTCATTTTTTAAATCTTCGTTTTGAGTCAACACATGTAACAATATATTGATACATGAACAGTAAAAAGAAAATAAATACCATACCAAAATAAAGCCTCTAGAAATAAAATGCGCTTGTTTCACCAGCTTTATACCATTTACCAAGCGGGTATAGAGAAAGAACGGTCGTACGACGATTCATTGATCTATTTCGACATTGAAATGACCTTGGGTGAAGGAAGCGGTAAAAAAGGGAACATAATGGAAAATTGTTGACAGGGCCATGTCGTACCTCACCGTACATAGTACGAAATAATTATACAAATATATTTCCAATGTTTTGAAACGCGGACCCTTACAACGCGATCATAACGGTTACATACAGTCATAATGCTAACATGTCACTTCTTCAACCAGGGGAGCGTTTCATCAAGCGTTTTGTCAGTGATTTCTACGACAACTTTGCTCTCAGCCAATCAGATGCAAGGATTTCAGTAGCTTATAACAGTTGTCGGTAAAAATCACTGAGAAAACGCTCGATGAAACGCTCTACTCATTTGGAGTCATTAGAAACAAACATTCTAATATCTCTCTTCTCGTGAAGATACCCTCCAATTAATTTTAATATAGAAAAAATAGTAAATGTATGAAACAAAGAGTGCAAAACTATATTACGATTAATGCACGAGACATGCATGGTGGTATATGCAAATCTCGGGATAGGGAACACTTGCAGATATCATCTTTTCATCTCCCGATTTCATATTGTACAATCGATGTTTAATGTCTGCGTACTGACGTTGATGTATCATACACGTCTGCATTATCTGCATGCATGTCTATAACTTCGGAATATTTATATCTATATCATACTATGCATGGTGAGGTACAATATATATTCATATAATTCAATGTGTTAATGATGTGGCTCATATTGTCATATTGATGTTTGTATCATTACTTTTTTTTTACAATAATTTGTCTGAAAACGCCTGAATTCCTTTGACTGATTCGAGGGTCATGCATCTTAAAGGGGTACTCCGACCTAAAATAATATTAATTGAATGAATAGAGTAAAATTAAACAAGCAAAACACTGAAAATTTCATTGAAATCCGATAAAAATTAACAAAGTTATTGAATTTTAAGTTTTGCATTATTTGGGAAACAGTTCTATGCATGTCATCATGAATATGTAATGAGTGAGCTGATGATGTCACGTCCCCACTTACCTTTTTTAACTATATTACATGAAATCTTCATTATTTCATTTTTTCATACATGTCTATAAAAAATATTCCCTTGTAACAAAATAAGTTACAGCAATGATAAACTTACACATTAAATAAGGAGTCAGTCCTTTTAGTTATAAGCTTGGAGCAGAAAATTTGAATAATTGCAATTTCATATAATAAAAAAAAGAAAAATGGGTTATGACATCATCAGCTCACTCACTGCATATTCATGATGACGTGCATATCACTGTTTTACCAAAATAATGCAAAATTTAAAAATTCCGTAACTTCATTATTTTTCATCCGATTTCGATGAAATTTCGGTGATTTGTTTGTTTAATTTTACTCTATTTATTCAATTCATATTAATTCAGGCCGGAGTACTCCTTAACGGCTCTTCATGTTTACTCCTTTTTTAAAACTTTACCTCGGGGTAAATAGCAAACCCATCCAGTATCCAAGCGTTGCGTTCTTTAAACCGCTGGTTTTAAGATTGTTTGTTTTGACTGGCAAACAGCGTCAAAGGTTATGTATCTTTGCCGACACCAAATTAAAAGTTAATGTTTAACTAAATCTCTAGCTATGAAGAGTTTGTGAACTTTTGCAAATTGGTGCACATATTGAACCCGTGCACAAAGAGCTTCAAAGCTTGAAACCATTAAAATAGACGTAATTGATGGCATTATTTGGAATTCAGGAAACAAATACTTAAACGAAGTCGTGTTTTTTGACATCGTGACTTAACAACGAAACACCCATTGTCATGAGGCCCACAGAATATGTTTTAAACTATTTTATTAACACTGATCAATGTTCCTTTTTCTCAATTTCCATTTTTAAATACAAAGATGAGTATTGCATAAAAAGTCATTTGACTACCTCACTATGTATTTTGAAAGAAATAATTAGAATGTCTTTTTTTTCATATACCCTACTGAAGAGTGAATGCGATTGAATAATAACGCACGTTATTATTACAAAGGGCAATTACTATATCAGTGCTGCCAACCTAAAATCGTATTCCTTACCTTTTACGGTTGATAAGGGGGTATGGCATTGTGTATCACAGGCAAAAATTTAGAACAGTTCTTGTAACCCAGAGTGGATAACAAAAGGTTGTTCGAGGAGACAGGTGCGATGCATTATGGTAATGTTGTGTTCCAATTAATTCCAGACATCCATAGATGTTGGTACCCCCTTATCAAGGTAATATGAGCGAAACTGGGTGAGAATTCGTACTAGTTGGCATGTCTGCTATATCCATCTAAAAATCATTTGATTCACATATACATTTTATGAGTTATGTGCAATTGAAATTTATCCATCAAAAGTGTTGGGGTATCGAAGTATCCAATCAAAACAAATACTTGGTGAATTAATTATCTCAAATTTTGTGCATGATTTTATTTTACACGAAGTGTACTCGGAAAATAAACAAATACAAAAGAAGCAAACTGTATCTATTTATACAGTCAACGATTTTTACTATGAATCTTTTCACTATTTCTTCCCAAGTATTTCATTTTTTTTTACTAAGTACACATCAACCCCTTTCATTTTTTGCCTAAATTATGCCTGATTAGTTTTGTATAGTAGTATATCGTTATTGGATATATCGGACTATAAGATTCCCAGAGAAAAAACCTTCAGAGCTTTGGGTGTATCGTCTATGTGATCTCAAAAGTAAAATAGCGTATGATACTTTAAAATAGAATTCTAAGATCATAGAAGTCAGAAAAGGAGTTTGATCACCTATCCATACGTTTCGATGTCTACGTTCTGATGATGGGAACGCCTGCTTCAAAACAGTGAAGAATGAAAAGTTGGAAGTATGCTGCAATGCCATATCGAGAACATGTTATAGATCAGAAAACTAAATATTAGTCACACTTTTGAAATAAAGTATTATTCTTCATATCCATAATCATTCATGATAGTGGCGTTGTCCTATCGCCCTTTTTCGCGTCATACGATACGGTCTTCCAACCAGACCAGTACTCTTGAATCAGCAAAATATGCGACACCATCCAGAACATTGCAGATATCTGTCAACTATAAACGTGAGGACAATTTGAATACAATTTCATCTACACATTAGCAATGCCAAAGAAGTGTTTGATGCAGCATGTGTATTTCATAATACTTCCTGAGTGCATTTTTCGCTCAATCCTTCTAACTTTCCAGTGGATACTGCTTGATTCTCAACTAAACTCTCCATTAATGCACAATCCGATGATGATAGCGATGATGGCGACGATGATGTCGACATCGACGATGAATAGTTTGAAACTTCACCATCTGTAGACGATGTGACTTCGTCGGAGTCCAGTCGGAGCCGACATTCGTACATCTGCTCGTAGAACGGTAAGGCAATATCTACGAGATCCCTGATCTTCTTTGGTAAGCAACTGATGTCGATGTCAGTCCTTGAGGATTTGACCAGCTCAGAGGTGCTGAAGGCGCGGTCATACTGCCCCATCACTTTATTGACAAACATGAGTCTCTTGGAGTAGCTCCATTCCTTGAGGTCGTACTTGACCTTTCGCCATACGGTCATTGGCTCTTGATAGGGGACACCAGTGGCCTTGCAGTACATCTTCAAATCTCCTCTGGATTCTCCACCAAGTCATCAGCATCTATCACAATGGGTTTCTGTCCTAGTTTGTGGATGGTATACTGCATCAGATCGTACATCTCTTTGTAGACCAGACCTTCGGCAGGATATCATCCCTCAGGTCCAGTTTCAGCAGTTTATTGGGGAACTTCTCCAGGAAGGTCTGGAATGAGAGGAATACCTTCGCGGGATGTCGGATGAGGAACGTATGCTTGTAGCCTTCGGGAATCATGTCGAATTTCCCGGCCACCGAATAAGCAAGCTCTTTACAAAACACCAAACCTTTCCCGGCCTTCTCAGCCTCGAGGCGTTTCTTGACCTTCTTGTAGGACAGGTTCGGCTCGTAGACCACAGGTTCGAACAACCTCGGGATCTTGATCTGTCGGTTTGGTCCAAGGTGGCAAGCAGCCGTGTAGAGTTCATGTGTAACGTCCACCTTCAGGGTATCGCTGTTGAGGCAGCTTATACAACGCTCAAAGGCTGTGGATAGTGACCGAGGAGGCGCCCAAAGCATTATCCGTATTTGACATTTACTCGCCGACGCCATCTTCTATGGTTGCGTGATCAGTTCGTGCAGAATTGAGAAGTGTTCACCTAAATAATACAGACACAAACGAGGAAACAATAACTGTGAGACAGAATTATAAGTCAAACAAATTTGAAATGCTTCAATATGTCTCGATTTATTTGGTGACAAAAGTGAATTACAGGGGATGGATTAGGATTGTCCGAAGGGGGGGGGGGATACATTTTGCCCGAGAGTAATTCTTTTTCAAGAAGCATACTATCAGAAATCCTGTCGACCATCTCCAGGGGAAAAGAAATATTAATCTCTGAAAAGCATAACGATATAACAAAATATAGTCCTCAGATTTCAGACCCGTAGAAAAAAAAAAATCGTATTTCAAATCCTATAAAACACCATTTCTTGCGTATTTTGTCCTTGACTTGCGCGCAAATAACCCTCAAAGACCATGTCATATTCTTGCATTTCTCCCCCTTTTTGTCTCTTTTGCGTTTTTTTTTTGTGCCGCCCGGGGCACGTGCCCCCTCTGCCCCCCCCCCCCACGTAGATACACCACTGCCTTACCCTAACCCTAAACCTTATGTAAAACCCAATCATAATCCTAATCTTATATCGAAATGAAGCCCAGAGTAATTATTGTCGCCGAAGCATCACCGTCATTTTGGGCTTCAACAAAACCCTTCAACCAAATAGTTGCAGTCACTTGAAGTTTTGAAATTCATGAAAAGTGAGGAATGCAATTTGGAACTATTATCATGATTATGTCATGTATGTGGGCAACCGCATCAGTTTTCGTGCAATTCTTGTGAACAATATTGACAAATAGAGGTCAAGTGTGTATGATAACAAATTTTTGGGAAAAAACGATACTGTTTACACAATATATTACGAGCTTTGCCCAATATACTTTGGAGAGTTTGGATCACTGCCAAATTGTATTCCGTTGTTTTTATTATAATCTTTTATTAAAGCGATGGTACATCTTCACGCATGATCGCAAAAAAACCAAGCAGGGACGTTAGGAATTTGCAATTGATGAAACCTATTTACGTGGAATGATCTCCTTTGATTTGTTTGGCTTTTTTTTCTCAAAAATATTTTCACTTGATTTGATTCTATTCATCTGCGGCAAAACATTACACAGTGTTCATGACAACAAGATAGCTGACGAAAGCAAAATATCTCCCCAAACAATAATTTGAAAAGTAAAAGTAAAAATTTGTTTCCGCTTGCGAGAGGATGACTAGGAAAGGAGAAACCAAGGAAAAGGTTTTTTTTCTTCAACTTTTCGCTTGAATTTAAACATTGGCAATAAAACAGTCTCCTGTTGTGATTATCCTGCAGGCCTACTTCCATATGAATGAGTCCATTCTATTTCTCGTTCTAATTTGCAATGGATTTTATATGTCTGTGTGTTAGGTTTATTTTTTGCACTTTTTATTTATATTGTATTTGTACAGAATACGGATTTTTATTGTTTTATGTCGCCTCCAAATCACTGTTAAACAGAGGGAACTTGTTCCCTTTGTTCATGCTTCATCTCAAGTTCTCCTTCTTCCATTTTTTTACAATAAACACGCAAACATGCCAAGGGATAATGGGTAGAAACTAGAATTGCTATTCATGATTGTACTTTGAAATGTATGTTTGTCACGTACAACAGTTTGTAATGGACTGCAATGGAATGAAATGAACTAAACTGCCCCCCCCCCCCCCCACTCCACTCCCCCTGTTAAAAACTGCAGGATCCATATTTCATATGCTTCGGGCTGTATTTTAAAGCAACACAAAGCAATGTACATGTTTGATCACGGTTGCATTGATTTATATGACATTTTATGAATAATCTATTTTCAAAACTGATCCGGTTGATTCACATCCATTCAACAGTTTCAAAGTTCAATGCTGGTGTAATCACATTCTTAGAGTATGTGTAATGTTGATCGCACAAGTGCGAAGTCGAAACTTACGTCAGCTACATAACATGCCCATTTGAATTTAACCCATAGACTACGGGAACCGGATGGCTCCTGTATTAAGCCTATGAGAGTGAGTTAAAGAATTCAGTTGTCAATGGGTTAAGGTACATTAATCCTGGGGTATTGATAATGCCGCTCTGTAAGGTCTTTAGATTGTTTTTGCTTATTTAAATTGAAAGGTTATTATGGTTGCAAAAAAAAACCAACTGCATGGGTTTGATCTCCCACTTTTTATGAAAGGCTAGGCTACAAAGTACAGAATTAATGATTTGGACATTATAGGGTAGAAATGGGGATGCCGCATGTGTTCGGCACATAAGTATCAGTTCACGTTGCCAAAGTATGATTGGAAATTTATGATTCTCATGAAGAAAGGAGAGATAGTTGAAGTAGTCAATATTTTGAAATATTGATATGGCACTCTTGAACATGCCTGAGGGCAACAGTGATTAGATTCACTTTTCCAGCTCTCGTCAAACACTCTACATTTTGTGTTGCTTTGTGTTGATTTGACCCCCCCCCCCCCCCCCCCCAAAAAAAAAATAGGGGGAATAAATAATAACAATAATATAATAAATAATATTCAGAACTACTTCTAAACGATTTTTTAAAACTAAAGACAACTGCCTCAACATTTGATTTCATGATATTATGCACAAATCAGCGCATCGTTAAGGTCCTCTAACTGTGCTTGAACATTTTTTGTCGCTTTGTTCCCTCGCATGTATTTATTGGGATAGTTTCGTGTCCCAATATTGGCTACACAGCATTTCAAAAGGGTTCAAAATGGAAGAAAAAATGTTATTTTCCGCGTGGTATATTTAGCAGTCTCATAATGATAAAGAGTATGGGGCCCCCTTGCGATTTTAACTTAAGTAAAATACATAAGACATTGCGTTTTTTAAGGCTTCAAATGCACCCACAAATATCTAGATGGGGGAATTTCATTTCTTTTTGTGCAATACAGAAACTTCAGAAAGTGCCTTTAAAATTTGGAACCTAAAAAAATTATTTACATTTTGAGTTGCGTTCGCTCGCATCGCAAACTCGCACAAATAATTAGGATAGCACATTTTGCACATAATGTAACTGATTTCCTTCCTTATTTCCACGTACATGTAACTGCAATAATACAAATTATGTCCATTGCAGGGTTGGAAACAAATCAACCAAAAACAAATCGGGATTTATTTGATTCAAATCCATTCCCTAAAGAACGACACGATAACAATTTCAAAATAAAAACAAAGAAAATATTCACTTGATTTTTCAAAGTTATAGCCCTATTAAAATGTTGTTCCTTTACAATAGAAATTATTTTGGTAGATCTAATAATTTACAAAAACTCACTTGGATGAGTTTTTTTCAGCCAAAGATGAAATTTTAAAAAAAAATCAATGATTTTTGAGTAATCGTTTTGTAGCATCATAAAAAAAAAATCAACAAAATTTATGTCTTTATTTTGTGTTTTTATTTAAATCGCTATGTACATCAAGTTGATTTAAATCGTGCCAACCATGGTACATTAGTTGCAGAATGACGTACAATTAGCTTTGCTGGCAAATTTCAGTGTCTGCGCTCCCCTTGCCGCAACTTCATTGTTTGCCCCGGGCGCGTATTTTTTCTGTCACGACTTGCGGCATTTATGTAGGGCTCTGGTCAAGAGGCCCCGTTTTGAAGATTTTGAAGATTTTGAGAGAGACTACAACCTTAACACTTGTATTTTCCCAAAGTTTCATCCTATATTTCAGCAAAAGAAAATTTTGTCAATACTGAATATCCAATCTGACCCTGACGAGTCTTGACGGAATAAACCGTATTGTCACTTCAATTTGGCCAGTGCCGTAATACGGCACTGAATTTGGCGCTCAAATACTGCCCTCTCTCGTCGGTGGCGCAAGTCCTGACAAAAAAATAGCGCACTGGGCACCATAATTAGTAGATACGCCACTAAATAAATAAAATTTCCGATCACAGCAACCCAAGAAAAAGAAAAATCGTTCCCAGGGGCGTGTCCTGATCATTGTCCTAGCTTTATAGGTGCAGCAACCGTAAACAAGTAAATTCCAAGGAATACATCATGCAAGGTACTCATTCAATACCTAGGTCGAGAGAGACAACTGTAGATAAGATGCCTCGTCCAAGGACATGCGCACCTTCGGAGTAGTGACTCGAACCTAACAACTCAACTGAAAGTCTAGTAAATGAACGACTATTCCACGGTGCACTTCCTACAATATGCTATTATATAGCCCACAGAATAAGGAGCTAAACTAAGCTCCTTTGTCAGACTTATGCTGCTGTACTATACGACAAAAGGGAAGCGATTTTATCATCAGACAATTTTCCACAATTATTAGTATTTAATTATTTAGGAAAAAGTAAAAAACGGACAGAGTGTCTCTGGAACTTCTGTCCATTATATCTGCTGGAAGGTAATGGAGTCTAAATGTTGGAGAATGAGTCTACCAGCAAATTATTGTGTAGGCTCTTGGGTTCTGGTTATTTATGTACTCAGGGGGTGCCCAAGGAGATGGGGAAACACCCTGCCCTCCTTTTGAAAATTAAGTTTGTACATTCCCAACTGTAAATTCGTAGCAATCATGGTTTTTTTTTGCACATTATAGCTACCGCCATCTTGGTCAAGGCACATTACGACATGAAGATCTACAAACCAATAAATTGTAGCTTCATGATTACGGTAAGCCAACCATTCCTATCCCCTGTCACGGTTGCCGCCATTACAGGGGAGCGTTTCATAAAGCGTTTTGTCAGTGATTTTTACCGACAACTGTTATAAGCTACTGAAATCCTTGCATCTGATTGGTTGAGAGCAAATGTGTCATTAAAAATCACTGACAAAATGCTTGATAAAACGCTCCCCAGATGGTACCACGTACCAAGATTAATTTTGCGGATCACGATTAGGCGTAGAATGTCTATTTGCCCTCGTGTTGTATAATTTGTCTTCAATAATACATAGAACAAACTGTACATAATTGTTATTTGTGACCCCTTCGTCATTGACACTGATTGGATGATCTTCAAGATTTCAATGGCGATGCAAATATGTTTAGAATTTAATAGTTAGACTCTCACCCTCACACATCTCTCTCTATCTCTCTCTCTTCCCATAATGCATATTTTCATTAGCCTATATGGAAATTTGACTTTTAAATCAGTAAATTAGTCAAACACCATGTTCATGAATGTCTGTTTTCTTATTTTCCCTCCCGTTTTGTTTTACTTTAGATTTTCCTCGTCTCTTTTGACTCCCTTTCTCTCTCTCTCTCTCTCTCTCCTGCGTACCTGTCTTTACCTGCCCCCCCCCCCTCTCTTGACATTGATCTAGCAGATTTTTCAGTAAATTTCCTACCAAAAAGACTCGATTGTGTGTAGAAACATATTTCAACCTCGAAGGTCTTTTCGCCGGAAGACTTTGCTTCTATCAATAATTCCCTCTTGAAATGAGTAGATTTATACGAAAAATATGTCACATAGTCCTACTAATCGATAAGGGCATCGAAAAATCTCCTTTATCAAGCTTCGAAATAATCTAAACTCAAGATTTCCGAGTTTTCCCAGTTGAATGCATCTCGAAATATCTGTTAAATTGCCCAACCACTGCTGACGTCATAGAATTTAAATCAACATTTTCCCTCTCGTGTCTGTTTTTCAACTCAAAATATGTTTATTGAATTTGTTTCTTTTATATGAATGTATATTTATCTAGGCTATTATAGCTAATATGCCCAGTAATCCTCAAATTGGCAAGAATCCTACCTAGGATATCAAAAAAACAGCAGAACGGAGGTATAGATAGGATTTGTATGGAGCGGAGGTATATAGTGCAGCAAGATCAGATTCGCTGTCAATTGCTCGTGGTCTAGTGGTAAAGGCGTCTGGTCAGACTGTCAGAGTATTCTCTTTCTACACTGCATTCGCGTTTAAGGTCCCGGGTTCGAATCCCGCTCTTTCTTGCTGATAATTTTTTCAGTTATGAATCGATAACGATAGCGTTTATTCCCCGTTATAAATAACTGAATTTCAACAATGAAACCAAGAAACTTGACTAATTATTCACTTGTTCAGGCGGATTTAATGGCGGCTGGGCATAACGACTTTGGCCTTTATCTATTTATGTAACTATACCATTTATTATATATCACCAATATCCATAGAGTACCGAAGTGATGACGTCACAAAAAGCTATTTTTTCATTTTGACATTTTTTATACATCTCAAAGGAACACGGTGAAAAAACATCAGAGCCCAAATTTATGGCAATGGCTCATTGGCCCCCGAAGATATGCCGCATAAATACCTCCTTAGCCCCATTGAAGTCAGTGTTAATTGGCCAGTTTAAACTGTTAAGAACAGCCAATTTACATGACTTCAATGGGCTAATTAGATATTCATATAGCATACCTTGGCCACCATGACTGATTCATGTCAAATTTGATGTGTGAACGTTTTCCATCATGCTCTACCTAAATAGGCCTATGGTCTAAAAATACTGAAATACAAAAATCAAAATTTGATGACGTCACACTTCGGTACTCTATTGATCTGCATTGACAATAAATGATGAACCTTAAATATAAATGAATGTGAGCATGGTGAGAGCATATATGAAGAGCAATCCTTTTCAGGGGACATATTTACTATGATGATCTTCCAAACTAACCAAAAAGAATGAGAAAGCTCACAAATTATTTTCTACCTTCCCAGAACTCCAGCTTCCCTTTAAGGAAAAGGTTTATGATCGTACAACGCTTATGAAACGGTGACTGCGAGATCCTGAATGCTGGTGAACGAGAAAAAAAGAAGACCTTCAAAATCTGGGTCAGCGGTCGCAATGACATTTTGCATTCCAAAATTAATTTATAAGAGACGAGGCACAACAAAATAGACATTACCGGGATTATCAAAAGAAAAATCTCTACAGCTTTGAATATAACGTAAAGTGACCATAATAGTCAAATAGAAATAAAGTGATTTAAACTTAAAATTAAAGATTGACCACATTTTCCGTAGAGGCATTGCACGAAACGTTTTTGCTAAAAGACAAGGTTTAAAGCAACCGATGTACATGGAAAAATACCAATAATACTGGTGGGATTCGAATATTGTGCAGTGTCATCTTACCTCGTGCTGTTGCCGTTTATTGACAATTCCTTTGATATTAAATCACTTAATTCCAGGTCATTGATATCAGGAAGTTTAAATGAATACGAAGTGAATTTCGTTACTCCGATCTCCGTGATTCCGTTCTGGCGTATAAACGCTAAACCACGTCGGTCAGCCGGAGTGCGAGCCTAGCTAGTACTAAAGGGTCGCTGTATGTTGACAAGCGGAGTGTAGTTAATGACGTATTTGGCGGAGCTTTGTGATTGGTCATAACAAGGTGACTGAAAAAGATGAAACCTAGTGCACCGTAAATGCCTCGATATCGCCAAGATTTCACGCGCACTCGACAAGAGGCTAAGTGCACCGCGGAAAGTTCGTAGACCTCTAGTTGATTTGGTGGTCGAATCGATTCGAATGAAATCTTCACCACCGATAAACGAGCGTATTTGCATTTGTTCCCCAAGACCCGAAAGTTCGCAAAGTTGATTTCCCGACATAGCAACAACTAATGCATGATTCCATGGCATGCAGATTACATCGTCACAAACAATAACAGATAAATTAGATAACTTCGTCGCGGGGCTCTGGAAATAAACGTCGCTAGACGGGTAGTGGAGTGTGCCACCCCCCCCCCCCCCCCCCCCCCCACTACCGTTCGAAATTTTCTGAAAGAAAAAAAAATAGCATATTCGCCGCCAACAAAAGTAACAACATTGCGTTTTTACCCTTGTTGACAAATAATCCTATTATGTCCAACTTGTTTGGTACGATCCCTCCCCGCCCCTCCCCAATTCTAAACGCTCTTCATCGGCCCTGCATACAGTACATAAGCAAATTGAAATGTGTATACTTTTTCTTTCCAGGCAAGGAGATGTTCATGGAAACCTTTAATGTTTGTCGGGCGTCAGGTTTTGTCCGACCTTCAGGCCTACCAGGATATGATACAATCTGTATCATCATTGAAATAAAATACATTAACTCATGAAACGTACGTGGATGTATTAGGTCACCACGACTGTCTATGAGCGTGAGAAGGCAATTCAGGAAAAAGCGTTCCGAAACATTACGAAATTATCATTCGCTCATTGCACAAACCTCTTCTTACAGTTCTTACAAAGTTACAGTAATTTCTGTGAAGACCCAAAGGCTTACCTGACATTATCAGTTCACAAATACATTCAAAATTAATGTTATGAATGCTTCTTCTACAACAGAGGTTACTGCTAGCGACGACCCTAAAGCATGCTAGAGGCTGTCCAAATAGTACTTCTAATGTAGTGTGTGTGTGTGTGTGTGTGTGCGATTGTTTAGCATTATGTCCGAGGACATTTTCGGACCGAGAAAAAACCCAAAAAAAACTCATAACACAATGGTCCTTCGGAAGCGGACAATAGTCCTCGAACGTCGAACAATGAATTAATGCCTTATTCCGTCGACTGTCCGAGGACGAGTAACAATAGAGGAACAATAGTTGTCCTCGGAAAGTAAAGCCATGTAACGCGTCGTGCGGTGTGTGTGTGGGTGTGTGTGTGTGTGTGTGTGTGTAATTGGGTGTTTACAGACGGGTATCAATCAGATATGATTATTACGTCTGGGGACGACCTTAATTTCATACCAAAGATGCTGACTCATGCGAACTGTGTCGCTGAATCAGTTTATAACTTCCACTGGTAGCATAAGGATTACAGGCGCAGGCCAAACGCCCAGTTCTTCTCGATGTAGGCATTCTGCTGCTTGTTAACTATACTTAATGCAGGATAACCTTAGCATGATTAGGGGTGAATGCAACGTACAGTTCGTCATGCATTAGTGTACAGAACCGTTCAAGAATTTGAATCGTTTGTAAATTTGCTCAACCTGCATTCAGACTTTTGAAATACATCATGGTAATCTGAAAGCAATAGACCCTTTGGTTATGCAATGCTCTAAACCAATTAATAGATCTGTTTACTAATTTCTGGACGACTCAAAAACTTGCCCGAAATAGCAACAACTAATGTATGCAAAATGGATTCCATCCATAGAGATGCCAGTGTGCATAGAAGGTGGATGAAATTAGCATGGTAACTAAGGATTCAGGGGGGTGTTTCATAAAGCTGTTCGTAAAGTTACGAATGACTTTACGAACGACTGGAACATGTTCTTGGGTGCTATACTAATCAGATTCTGAATCATTTAGCACAAGAACTGGTCACCAGTCGTGCGTACCTTACGAACAGCTTTATGAAATAGCACCTGGAGAGAAACAATAAACCGCCTCGGTAATGTATGCAAATTTTATGCATAACTTTCAAACAAAGGTTGTTCTTGACAGTCTGAAAGCTCGCCGGAGGCTTGCCGAACATAGCAACAAATAATGTATTTGTTTCCAGAAAAGTGAGACGTCCATGTCGCACGCTACGCCCTGGCGATAAAGCGCGCCAAAATGCGATTTGTAAACAACAAACGATCTGCCTGTACCGGTACACTGTTCTCTTCAAGAAGTGAAGTGGGAGTATTACTTCGTTGTTCTTGATCAAATTTACTAAAAATACTCACTACTCAAAATAAAACACATCAGCTAACTATGCACGTGTGACGTAAATTTTTACATTTACTGTGTTGTGACCTGACACGCGGAAGCAGTTCTTCGTCTCCACTTTTCGCGCATGCACACTTATGATAACAGGTGCGAGATATCAGATTACGAGCCAAGGTCGCTCTCCCATCCAAAAACCCAACATGTTTGGGGTAAGCGGGGAGAAGTCCCAACGGGCGTTAGCCGGGGGATAGTCTGAACGCGGGGATTGAAATAGTAAACAGGTCTATTGACCTGTATTAGAGAGGTCTATTGACCAGTTTACATTCTTTCCGATATGACCTGATGACTGTCCCCAAAGCTACGCGTCGATGTACATCTGAGTACCTGCAGGCTACATAGATATGTTGGACAAACATCCAACAAGCTTTAAGGGCTGGTCACATTATTTTGTCCTGTAACGAAACGAGATTTGTCATTGAAGGCATACCCTATAGAGCATTATCACACGTTGAAAATCTCGTTATCGTTATCGGACAAACCAAAATGCGACCAGCTGTCGGTCTACTGGGACGTTCCAAATCTGAAGAGAAATAATAGTGAAAGAAAGATGGGGAGATGGAGACGGGAGGAAGAGATAAGAGAGTGAGGGAGGGGGAGAGAGAGAGGGGGAGATGGAGAGGGGAGGAAGAGGTGAGAGAGCGAGGGAGGGAGAAAGGGGAAGAGACCAGGGAGAGGGGGAGATGGAGAGGAACAGATGACAGAACGAGGAGGTATAAAGGGAAAAAGATGAGAGTGAGATAGAGAGAGAGGGGAAGAGGAGAGGAACAGAATATGAGAGAGCGAGGGAGGGAGAAAGAGGGCTAAGGAAAGTGTATAAGAGAGGGAGAGGGAGAAGGAGAGGGAGGAAGAGATGAGAGGGCCAGGGAGGGAGCAAGGGAAGAGAAAGAGGGAAGGAGGGGGAGGAAAATATGAGAGAGCGAGGAAGGGAGAAAGGGAAGAGAGAGAGGGGAGATGGAGAGGGGAGGAAGAGAAAGAGACAGAAAAGATGGATGAATAGAGAGGGGAAGAGATTCAGTGGGGAACTTGTGAATTAAGCAGAAAGGGAAATTCCACGATAAAATTGGAGTGCTGGCAAGGGAGAAAATAACAAGATTAATACCTCGCAATGGAACATGGAAGTAATGGAAGCCAAGAGACAGTGGCGGATCCAGGATTTAGTAAACGGGGGGGGGCACCCCCCCCCCCAAATAAAAAAAAAATCCCTCGAAAATTCTCTGACAAGCAAAAAAAAAAAAAAAAGAGGTCCTCAGCATTTTTGTTCCTCTCTTTTTCAGTCCAGAATAATCTCCGACAAGCAAAAAAAGGCTTCTTTTTTTGTGCCCCCCCCCCCCCCTGGATCCGCCACTGAGAGAGGTCGGTCAAGGTTAAGCCCAAACACAAGCTACACATCTTGAGGGCAAAACTGAGGCCCAACTCCATCGAGGGGGTCTCAAACTGAACCACTTCTGCACCCTTCATAATAATACCCCTATCACACTACGCGATGAGTTACTAAAGCGGCTATTCCCTGTCAAAATGTTATATAATTACATGCTGGGCCGTCAATATGGAATACTCTCCCTCAAGGGATTAGAAATAGCAGTTCTGTTGAAGTGTTCAAAAAATAATAATTATTATTATTATAGTATTATTACATACACTATTAAAAGAATATCATACATTCCAACAATATAATAGTAATCAGTACTTACAAACCCCTTCCGAAATGGGGGACAAAAATTTTAAAAATGTAAGTACGTATGTATTTTTCAGATTTGCTTCCAGCATATCCGGAGACGACAGGGGATAACCTGACGAAGAAACTATCTTCATGAATGTGTATATAACATGAAAATGTTCAATAGTCAGCATAGTCTTCTAAATTTAATTCGTTCATTGGAAAATAAATATTGAAAGGTTTTATAATCAGGATTTTGTTTTCAAAGAAGATTTAGAATATTCGATATACTATACTGTACACAGTATCTAACATCTAACATGTCTGATTGATTTAAAATACTATTATAGTACTATACTCTATATACTATATACTACTCTACTTACTATACTATACTCTACTTACTATATACTATACTCTACTGTAGTAGAATCATTTTAAATCAATCAGACATGTTAGATGCAAAGATACATTATCTACTTACTGTTAACGTTTGAACACATAGGCTTGCCACAAAGTTTGAAATCAATTGATATATCAGAAGACAATTCAAAAGTATAACTTATTATAGCTTGTCCGAGGCTTCCCAACCCTGCAACAAAATCGAAATTACAGTTTTTTTTTTTTTTACCGAATCAGATGTATTTCCCATTCCAGAACATTACAGCTCTTCCTCATTAGACCAAAGAACCCTGTTACACTGATATTACGAGGCCTAGGTATATTAGTCATAATCTATGACTCATAAAATTCGATTTTTAAATCCTTTCGCAATGTATTGATTTTGATCAGGTGATATTCAGACTCATAATGGTGTTCACACATTTTCTCTGTAGTGATCACGCAAGCTGTCACCGCCGCACTATATGAATAGGGTTTTGATGTTGGTGGTGGTGGTGGTGATAAGGGGGGTTGCGGGGTACATGTCCCCCCGCCAGTTGGTATGAGCTTGGTCTGATACGTAGGATGCTAAGGATTTTTTTTTTTTGGGGGGGGGGGGGGGTGGGTGGCGTGCGGGTACATGAACATTCCAGAGCAATGGAATTCCATTAGTAATCACTTTTATATTTGTATGGAACTAATCTAGTACATGGGATACCAAAATGCCACGCCCATTATATCATAGAAGACACCCCTCCCCCCCCCCCCTTCCCTCCTAGCTCTTCTTATCAGGACACAATAGACCGCTTCTGTAATGTACACAAATTTATGCATATTCTCTGAGCACCTAGTGACGAGCTATTCCATGAACATGCTTTTTATAAATGAGCCTCAATGCTTGGAATCCAGTTTGTATACATTATTTGTTGCTATGCCGGCAAGCTTTCAGGTTGTCAAGAGCAACCTTTGTTTGAAAGGTATGCATACAATTTGCAACATTACCGAAGCGGTCTATTCAACCTGGGGGTGTTTCATAAAGCTGTTCGTAAAGTTACGAATTACTTTACGAACGACTGGAACATGTTCTTGGGTGCTATACTCAATCATTTAGCACAAGAACTGATCACCAGTCGTACGTAAAGTCGTGCGTAACTTACGAACAGCTTTATGAAACACCCCCCTGGTGTTGGTCTATTATCATGGACTCCACTGAAATGAATTACCCAAGTAATACGTGGAGTAAGCATGAACAGGACCACCCAGTGTTACCCTCCAGGAAATGTCCGTCGCTCACATTCCGAATGTGAGAGATGTACAGTGGCAATGTATAAAATCTGAAAAAATCGGCCGGGCCCCCAGTTAAATAATCAGATTTGATTGATATACGCGTCTTAAAAAAAATCAAAATCAAAATCCAAATCAAAATCCAAATTATATATCAAAGAGCGAATCCCAATCTCAAAAAGGGGGAACACACTACCGTTCTAACATTATATCCACGGTAAGGCCCCTTTATGGTTTCAGAAATCGTATTTTTCTTCCACATTTAATGTGACCTTCACCTCGGACTGACCCTGCTTTCTATGGCTTCTAATCCCAAGTATAAACACACCTTGTTCCCAGTCGCAGCGGTAGACCAAAGCTCGAGGCACGGTCGAATTTGGAGGTCCTGGCCTTAACGATGTAGGTCAAGGGTGGAGGGGTCATGAGGGTTCAAAGGCACATTTCAAGTATACAGATTTTCGACACGGTTAAAAGCTATCCTGGAAAGAAGTGTGTGCGTTAAATAGTAAATATCATCCTGGAACATAAAAACTCTATATGCTTTCAAGTTGTTATAATATTACATTATATTGCAAATTAAATTTTGCTTTATTGGAATTTAATTGCAACGGGATGTTTCAAACATTATGATTATTTAGACATAACTTGCTGATTTTAGTGTTATACATGTATATGCCTTGTAATTTTGTATTATCTTCGTATCTCGTGGCTATACCTATAATATAGGCCTATAAAATAATGAACGATTTTCTTAATTCTCTTGAAATAATCATTTTCTCCTCGTAATCATGAACTTACTTTTTTTGTTGTTAGAAATAGGTCAACCCTCCGGCTGTCAACATTCAAATTGTGAGAATTGGCTGTGCTTCCATTTGTATTAATGTTATGATCATGTTATATTGTTATATAAATAATATATTTTGCCCATTTAGGACACTAAAGAAGAAGTAAATACAATCATAATCTTTAGGACAAACACAAAGTACAAAATACTAGTAGTTTCTGTTCACTTGTCAGAAAAAGACCTCATAACTCGGGAGCTTTTTTTTTCTTTTTGTAGCTGATTTTTCGTTAATGAGATTATCTAAATATTTGTAAACAAAGACTTGACTTATTATCATTCATTCTTATCCTTTCTGATGGTTTAACTCCCTGTCTGCTCTTATTTATATTGAAATTCGGGCTTTCCACTTTTCGAAAAATATTACGGTGCTAATCAATGGTTTGATAGAGGAAATCCAGAAAAGGAATAGGTATATATTTTTTTACTAACTTCCCTTTCGTCAAGTTCTCATAAGGAATATGTCCGTCTCAGCTCTAACCGAGTCATTTTTTAATTTAAATAAAGTATATTATTATGAAATGGATATTATTTATTCCTCGCTGGCAGAGAAACAAAATCTGAAATTAAAATTTGCCTCTTGAGAGCAAGAAAATAAGGAATCAAATAAAACGATAATAACAATAACGAATAAGATTTTGATAATAATAATAACACTGATAATGATATTGATAGTTATAATTATTGTAATGATATTAGTCATAATAAAAAACAGTAATAAGCCATAATAATAGTAGTAATAATAATATAATAATAATAATAGTAATGGTATGGTAATAATGATAATGATAATAATAAAAATAATAATAGTAATAATAATGATAATGATATAAATGATAATAATAAAATAATAATCATAATAATCATAATAATAATAATTACAATTATATCATTAATAGCATTATTCAATCTATTTATTTTTAATTACTTAATTCTTCGTTAATCTTTATCATTATGTCTGAATTTCATTATACATTGAAACAGCCTAATGTGAGCTTGCCATGGTGTCTTTAACTCTCTATTGTGGACTTTTGATATATTCAAAATCTCTAGCCCCAAACGTGCATATCACAGTTATCATACAATTATTTTATAAAGTAGAATGAGAGGTAACCTGGGGGGTGTTTCATAAAGCTGTTCGTAAAGTTACGAATGACTTTACGAACGACTGGAACATGTTCTTGGGTGCTATACTAATCAGATTCTCAATCATTTAGCAAAAGAACTGATCACCAGTCGTGCGTAAAGTTCGTAACTTACGAACAGCTTTATGAGAGGTAACCTGGTGTGTATGGCTGAGACTAAAATATAGCATCCTTCAGACAATTATTATTACGTTTATACTCACAAGAACTTCGAATGTCATGGTATAAAATGACTGGAGTTAATGTTTCTTAGTGTCAATCATTAACTTTCCGACTGTCATCTAAATACCTCTTTAAGATGATATGGGTGTAATAGTGTTTGTTTGGCAACTCTAGCAAATGGGGAATATACCAGTAATATCTGCTGCCATTAGTCTGGTATACAGGGATTCTTTATTCTTAATCTATAGGGAAGATCTGTAATAATAATCATAGTAATGTTTATCCTGATAGTGATTATAGTTTGATATTAATGATAATGATTATTATGATAATATCAATAATAATGATAATAACGATTATCATAATATAATAATCATAGTAATAATGATAACACTGATACTACTACTGATAATAATAATGATAATAACGACTTATAATAATCAGAGTAATAATGATAATACTGATACTACTTCTGATAATAATAATTTCTTAATAATAATAATAATAATAATAATAATAATATTAATAATAATAATAATGATAATAACAAGAATGATAATGCTAATGATAATGATAATGATAATAATAATCATAATAATAATAATGATAATAATAATGACAATGATGATCTTCTTAATTCAAAGAGAGCTAGTAACTACTATCATCATTACTCATATACTATGAAATGTTATTTGGAAGAATCCCTTGTAGTTACTGTTCTGAATTGATGCTCGGTTTATTTATGCACCTTGGTGGAGAGAACCAATGTAATTTGTATGCATTTGCAAAAGTGCATTAGCTTGAACCCATAATCTTCTCGTTTCTAGCAAAGTGTTCCAGCTTATCCAACGATGTCGCTATTTTCAAAGTTCATTTAATTATATCAATTGATATAATCTCGATCAAGTATACATGTATCAAACTAAATAAACCAAGGGCAATAGTATAGAATATCCCAATAAGAGGTCCTGTCTGATTTATTCAGAATATTTAATGATTCATAAATATGTGTAACAGCCTGATACATAAACTACGTAGACCCTCCAACAGTTCGTTTACCTCTCTCTCTCTCTCTCTACTAATATGGCGTAACATTATTGCTTTATTTTGCGTGTGAGTGTTATCATTTGCCTGGCATACATGCATACATTGGAGACTTTTTATGACGCTTTCATAAGTTATGCCAGCAAACCTTAAATTTGATTAAAACCATAATGACAAACAACCCTCATGTGGGTGTAAAGTGATAAGGATATTTGGATATTACCCTGTTGAGTTATTAAAAGCAACCAAGATGAATATACACGATATACTGTACATTATAATTTACATTGGGCGCGATATACATGTACATTATACTGGGTCCGGGAAAAGAAGCGTTGAACAGCTATCTGTATACTATTGAAAAACTCAATTTGGTTTAATTATGATACTAGTAAGGTAATATTGAATATTATAATGCGCAAGCTCCATAGAACGTCATCGAGAAGTAAATATTATGAATATAGCAGAAATCATGGAACAAAGAGCAGCATAAATGTAAATTATTTATTGGAAGGACCTTTTGTAAAGTTTTAGTGTTCCGATCCCCTTTTGTAGTAACTTCATGAATGCAGTGTGATTACTTGCCAGCCCAATGAACAGCGCTTTGATTTCATTTGATTTTGATTTGATTTTGTTATTTAAACACGGTAAATGCCCAATTCAGCTACTTGGCTGATTTACAATGGGGCCGTGTTGCAATAAAATAGAGTTAATGAATGATAAATAGTCAAAACAACAATTACATGTACAGAAAATATGAGAAAATGATATATAAATCATTGAAAAAACTCGTTCGATGTTTCTCCACCCCTCCCACTTCCCCTCCGATCCTGAAGATTGCCCCCCCCCCCCCTCTCTCTCTCTCTCTCTCTTTATAACATGACATTTATTTCTTGTATAGCGCATGCATGTATAGTCTCTGCATGCGCTTCCAAGCAGCTTTGGGGGTTATTACCTCGGCTCTATCATGTCTATATACCTGGGTCGAGTGTGGCAAAAGGACGTTTGTGCTTTGGCAGATATTGGAACTCCTTACCTTGTGATCCACAGGCTTCTTTTTTTCAGTTCTTTGTTTTATCTGCATAACATCTTCTTATTTGAGCTTGTTTAACACTTACACGACATAAATAAACTGTAGTCAACCGTTATTTTTTGTTTTCTGTATCCTAATCTTAATAACCTGCATGCTGGTTACATTAGTTTTAAAGTATACTGTACGTACTATTTATGCCTGTCCCTTAACTCGCCTACAAAATCATATGCTTTTGATGGCGTTCAAATTAAAGAAACTCTTCATTGAATATCATTCCATATAAAATCCCTATATTTATCTGTGGAGTGTACGCAATGAATAAGTATAAAAATATTGATATAAGTCAAGTCCCATATTGATTTTATGAGCGTATGCAATATGCAACGTAAATCATTAATTGGCAAGGCTCTCTGTAAGAGGGAACTAATTATAATAAATCACTGATGCCGTTGCTATCACAGTGATACATATAAAAAAAAACACCAACAACCTTGTCTGCAAGTTTTGGCGCTCATGCTGGTACCTAGCAACAGTCATTGTCTGTGATCTATGAAAAAGTGTCGAGAAAGAATGATTTTAAAAATAGAATTTGAAGCTATGTATCATTCTCTTTGCATACCATTAGTATACGGTTAAAAATTAGAAAGGACATTAATGTATTATACAGGGCATCATCAACTTTTTAAGAAAAATAGAATTACCAAGAAATAATGTGCTCTGACTACAGGATGTCCGACTATATAATGTTCAAGTTTATGATATAAATACAGCTCTTACATTTCACTCTCTAGTATAACCTCTGATAAGTATATCAACTCACTATTTTCATCTTTTTGTAAGTATTAAAATTACAGCGGGGGATTTTTTTAATTTTTATTCCATCATGTTGAATGATTTGTAAATAACAATGAAGCATGTACGTGTAACTTTATTTATAGGATATTAATTCCTAATACATTACATGAAAATACTGTAATTATCAATGTTTCATGCCCGCGCTTAAGATTTATTTTAACAGAATACGATAGTGTTCATCATTATTCACATTCAGATTCAGATTCAAAACTTTATTTCCTTCTCATCGTCAAATAAATATAAAAACGAAATGTACATTCACCAGAAAAACATGATAGCAGAAGGCGATGGTCCCATGAAGCACATCGCTTAAGGCGGGGTCGCCTTGTCAATACATAATTACCTATATGATATTATACAACAATATTATCGATATATTATACAACAATATTATCTATATGATATTATACTGCAATAATCATACACAACAAATCTAAAAAAAAATTAAAGAAAAGAAAGGAAATCTGCGAAATGTGCTACACTAACTGTCTATATTCGAAGTAATTATTGAGAAAGCGTGCACAGCTATGGCAGCATAGCAGGAGCGATGCATGCAGGATCTTTTTTAAAGAGGGTGGGGCCGGTCCATTTCCCCAAATATCTCTGACAAGAAAAAACGTTTATCAAGCTATAAAAAGGGGGTGCCCGCAAAACCTATAATATGACAAGCGAGAAAAGGCGGGTCCATACCCTCTTACCCCCATGCACGGATCCACCCCTGCATGGTGTACAACTATGCAGTATTATGATTTATGGGGATTGTACATGAAGTCAAGTTTGTATTTGTTGGCCTATATACATACATCCTCAGTAGTACTGCTAGTGAATAGTGGAATAGATAGCGGCAGATACAGTGAGCTGAGGAGAGATGTAAGGCGAGGTCATCTATAAATCAAAAACATCCTCCTTCGTTCTCAGCATCCTCTAGTTCACTATAGTGTTCAGAGAGCAGCGTTTTCAGAAAGGATCGTCGTCAGGAACTGGGAGGGTCAGCTCGGGTCAATAATAGTCGGACAATCCCACTATCCATCAACCCATCTCCCATCCCCCCCCCCCCCTCTCTCTCTCTCTCTCTCTTTTCCCCTCTGTCTGTCTGCCTGTCTGTCTGTCTCTCTCCCTACTCCCCTCCCTCCCCTTCTCTCTCTCTCCCTTTGCTGCTGACCATGCACTGGTAGCCTGTATTATGTAAAAGGACAGCAGGATACATGCTAAGCAAAACTCGAGACTTCGTACTGCATGTAAATTGTATAATGGACTCATGAAGCAGAACATCAGTGTATTGATACAGAGAGAGAGAGGGAGAGAGAGAGGGGGGGGGGGGGTGGATGGTGTGACACCCCGACCACCCACCCCATCCCCATCATACACACATAATATACATTTCTGCCGTCAATTATTATGAAATTCTCACATTTTCGGGGAAAAGAAAATAGTTGAGGACCTTTCGTTTTTCTTGTCAGCAACTTGGAGTTTTAAACTGTTATTATAATATGAACCCTTCTCACATGGACTCACGGTAATCCTGTTATGAAGATATCTATTGCAAATATTTTATTACGAGAAAAGACCAGAGGGTGCTTGCAGATAACAGAATATCTAATGTACTGATAACTGCATTTCCCTATTGCATTATCTGTTTGTTTTAGTGACTGATAGGCCTACAATGTCATTCAAAATGGTGTGACATCAAGTTTTTGTAAACAGCACTGTCTAGGTGTAACCGTAGAAGTATTTTGGTTAATCTTTGTTATCGTTTTCATCCTCTTCAAATTCTTTGATCTTGAGCAGAGGGTCGTGAAATTCAGGTTATCTGTATGTGCAAGGTTTGTCTCCAACATGACTCATTATTTTGAAGGTAAAGACTAGATTATGTAGCTTTAGAGTCAATTTTATGAAGTAAATATTATGCATTTCAGGGATGAAAACCACATGACCAGAAAACCACAATTTGATAATCTCGATGACGTCGATTTCAGATGAATCGGATAGATGCGAGTAAACACAATACAAATGTATGATCAGTATATTATTAATGAATATATTGTAAACGAAAGAAATTTGCGGTGTGCTCGCGGTACCCCCATCCACCCTGTAAAGAAAGAGAGTGCCCGAATTTTAATACTAATGGCATAAAAATGATCATTTTAATACTGATAAAGTGAGATGATTATAGGGCTCTATGGTACATTTTTAGTCTCAAATTGATGACAGGGTAATTTCATTTTATATCTATTTATGAATTTTTGTTTTGTTATTGTATGAGTGCATTCATGCCAAAGAAATAGATCAACATTCTTCGAAAGTAGATAAGGTGACTTTAATAATGAAAATAAATATAATAATAAAATATAAAAGTACCTGATTATCAGCTAATTCTATAAGATGATGGCTACTCCAAGCAGTCAGTATATAACGGTTCCCAAGTAACAATTTCTAGAGCTCAGCTGAGAGTGCGTGGAACACGCGCACGACGATTGTCATTACTGATTTGAGCTTGATTATGAATCGCATATGGATTTTGATATAGTAATGTAGGGCAAAGTTGGTTCACCTCGCCGTACCGTGCGGAGGCTTTCCCAGCCTCGAACATGGGATCACCATCTGTGTAAACCTGGCCTGGGCACCGATCGATGGCCGGCCTCCATGGCGGATCCAGCACTCTTTCACACACAGAGGGGGAGGGGGGGGGGGGGGGGGGGGGGGGGGGTGCGGATCCATGATTCTCTAAAAAATTGGCCACAATATAACACAAAAGGGTCACATTTGGAAGAGGGGTGTTGTGTTTTAGTCTTTTAGATACGCAATATTGCCTTCAGTTTCGAATGGATGCGAGGCACAGGTCGGTTGTGTCCCCTTAAATCGGCCACTGTATGTACAGTTAACCTTGCATAACTCGAAGTCGCATAAGTCGAACTTTACCTAAGTCAAATCAATTCTTTTGACCCTACATGCCCATATAATGTTGAGTTTTGGAGGGATTTCTTTAAGTGCAAAAAAATTCCCCCCCCCCCCAAAAAAAAAAACCCACACAAATAGTCTGTGCCTGCAGACTATCTACCGAACTATTCGAATACTTCGTAATGTTGACTGCATCAGTTTCTGTGCTACTCAGAGGCCATCCATCTCCGCCCTCCGCTAATGATAACATCCATCAAAATAGGCTATGACTTTGACAGTTATCTCTAGAAGATCGTTTTCCTTTATGTTTCGACAATAGTTTGTCAGATATTATCTTGAGCAATTAAGTCTAATTGACCGCAGTTTATTAATGATGAATTTAGTGTCCATCATTATTCGGTGGAAGTAGCAACGTCAAAGGAAAAAAAATGGAATGGATACTGCAGAGAGACGGGGCATAGGATGGATCGAAAGAGAGGGAGACAAGAGACGGGGAGTGGAGAAGAGAAAGAAAGAGGGAAAGATAAGGAGGCCTTATAATACGGACAGAGCAGAGAGTGGGAAGGAGAGGAGAGGGAGGGTGGAGGAAGAAAGAGAGAACTAGAGAGAGAGAGAGAGAGAGAAGGAGAGATTAAATGCCATGTTCTCCTATCTGTATAATCAACGGATGGCAAATAATGTGAAATTAAATATCGTGACTTGAAGAAGAAGAAGAACAAAAAAATAGGTTAATGCCCATGATGACTACAAGCGAAGCATGCTTTATCTGCTGTTCAATCAATGAAGGAATCTAATTATGCTAATGGCAAATATTAATTTATAAACACTGTTTTATGAGAACCCGCCAAACGGAACATGGATGTGTCAATATAACCAAGGCTTCTTATATCGAATGCTGAGAAAGATAGTGGTGAACGGGTGGGATTTAAAAGGCAGTGAAGGGGGGGGGTTCACGGGGGTCCGGACGGGACACCCCCCCCCCCCCCTTTCGGTTGCCAATTTTTTTTTGTGCGTGTGTATTGGAACCCCCAATTTTTTTTTTTTTTGCATGGTAAACTCTTCTCATTTTGCTCCACATAATTAATATGTTTGGGATAATTGGACCTCCTTCACGAAATGCTGGAGCTGCCCCTGTTATAATATTAGAAAGACGGGATGGGGGTCTAAAGAATACGATTTTAATTAAGGTAGGCTGCAAGTATCAGAGCATGCAGAGGCAAGGCAGTAACTGAAATAAATTGTAGATATCTAGGCCTATAGGTAAATTGAGGGTAGCAAAGATTAGTATACTGAGGCCAGTCATTATGGAAACAAAGACTAATAGTTTATCATTATTGCAATATTTTGCTTACTAGTTCCATCCGAATCTTGACTTTAAAATTTACATGAATTACAGTCGGTTTGGTCTGCTTTGCTTGATGTTAGAGTCTTAATAGTTTGATAAACTAAATTAAGTTGCATCGAGTAGTATTGAAGAAAACAAGAGTAGTTGGTACATTGTATCAGGCGGACAAATTAAGTTTAACATGCAACTAAAATTCTATATAACACAGCATCTATGCTTTTAATGATCTCATTTCAAGCACTTCGATAGATACTTGAACTGTGATGAAAAATTAATGGGAAAATTAAAAGGGAAAATTGAAAGGGACACGTGAAAGGAGGATGAAGCACGGTTAAAAAAAAATATCCGCTATCGGGTTACCTCTACCCTTTGCTATAATTATAGCAGGGAACTCCAGTTGAAAATCAATACAACCGCGTTTCCATGACGCTCGGTGTACCAGATTCAAAGCAATATGGATGGACTGGTCATGGCTATAACTAGGAAAATTCATTTATTCTCTTTCTCTCTGATCACTAAAGACACTGATTCAATTATTTCCGTTGATCAATAGGTAAAGATCGACGACTGATATCTACATGTATTTATTACTAAGAGACCCTCTAAGTGCACACAGAGGGCGCCCTAAACTAATCTTGTATTTTCCACAATGATCTCTGTCCAATTCAAGCCTTTTCTCTCACCACCCCCTCCTTTTTTGGGGTCTGCTCGCTAGTCATAAGGACCGCTATTCATAAAAAAAAATTATTCATAAGGACCGCTATTCATAATAAGACATAAGGGTTGCTATTCATAAGGGTAATTATTCATAAGGACCGCCATTCATAATAAGACATAAGGATCGCTATTCATAATATGGAAAGAGGGTCGCTATTCATAATACCAAATCAGGGTCGTTAATCATAAGGGTCCCTATTCATAATACGAAAATAGGGTCGCTATTCATAAAGGTCGCTATTCATAAAGGTCGCTATTCATAAAGGTCAATATTCATAAGGGTCGCTATTCATAATCGAAGAAGAGGGTCGCTATTCATAATCGGAGAAGAGGGTCGCTATTCATAATCACAAAGAGGGTCGCTATTCATAATCACAGAAGAGGGTCGCTATTCATAATCGGAGAAGAGGGTCGCTATTCATAATCACATAAGAGGGTCGCTATTCATAATCGGAGAAGAGGGTCGCTATTCATAATCACAAAAGAGGGTCGCTATTCATAATCACAGAAGAGGGTCGCTATTCATAATCGGAGAAGAGGGTCGCTGTTCATAATCACAGAAGAGGGTCGCTATTCATAATCAAAGAAGAGGGTTGTCATTTAAATCAGATAAGAAAAGGATATGGAGGAAGGACAACCCAAGGCCCAACGGTATTGTATTTAAGAAAGCTCTATACAATGCATTTCCGGTTTTTGTCAAATATATCCCTATTTTCTAAAAAAGTGAACTATATTTATCAATACTCCCCACACTTTGAAAGGCGCTTTGCCAGTGCCTTAATAATTAAAAAAAACGATGTCTAATCCATACATCTACGTGGGAGGAGAGGACCCCCCCCCCCCCCCCCCCCCATCCACACACCCACATACACGCAGACATGTGCTTTGTTTTGAATATTGGAGTGTCATTGCCACACCTATTTTAGAGTTAGGGGAAGTACTGGTTGTCTATTTATGTACCCTCTTCCTCTTTCCTTCCTTTTCCAGCTTCTTGTTTCTTTGTTTCTGCATGGTTTTCTGCAAGACATGGACCTCTTGCTTGTACTCTTATTTCCTTTTGTATACTGTTTACGTAGATTTATCATGGAATAATTATTGTCATGCCTCTTTCTCAATGTGTTAATATAGTTTCTATATTCTATCAAATTTATTCCCATTTCTTTATACTGTAAAGCGTATTGGTTGTATGTAAACAACCACAGGACCAACGGCTTTAACCCTAACAGAGCCGGGTTATTTTAGACCCATCTCACAGCCGGGGGTGGGGGGCTGATTCCGCCCCCTAAGATCTCGGCCGTCCACCTCGCATTCGCAACGAAAATCGGCACACACGTCGCCGACCACGTAATCTACAAAACTGTATAGTCAATTTCTCCGAAAAATTTAATAACTAATTAATTATGCTAATTTATGCATAAAATTAATTTGCTCTAATTAATTAATTAAAGCCCCAAAACTGCTAATTTTTGGTATAGAGACTCTTTGTCAGATTCTGATCAAATAAACCGGTAAAAATCCTTTTTTTCTTGTTTTTTATTGTTTTTTCGATGGAATTTGTCGGCGACACTATATTTTAATCCTAAACAACATAAAATTAATTGTTTTTAAACAGTAAAAGTAAAAATAATGAAACATTTATGAATTTTAGCTGGAAACACAATTTGGATTGGATTTGTACACGAAATCACGTTTTTGAACAATTTTGGGTCTGACATGCACTTGTTGGGTTACTCCGGAACCGCACGCGCGGACATCACAAATTTGGTCTCAAAAGTTGCGCAAGACTTGAAAGAAAAAAGTAGTGAAGCGGCGTGGTGACTGCTTTTCGCAATGCGAACATATTACGCGAAAGGTCGAGGGGGGGGGGGGAATCCGCCCCCGGGCCGATTAGGGTTAAGTCCTCTCCGAGGGACTTGAGGTTAATGCCTTACCAAAGGACATGAGTGCATCCTGGTTTCAAACACGCATCCTTCAGTTACAAAGCCACTGTTCGACCTCTGAGCTATCTCGCCTATCTCTGAGGATTATGGACATGATAGAACAACACCTGGTGGCAACACCTACTACAGCACCCCCCCCCCCCCCCCCCGCCACCCGCACACAGACTATGCCATTTATGAATTGCTTTGACGAAAATTGTCAGTACTATGTGCTTGTACCGAAACAAGATCGGTAGAATAGCGCAACGTGATCGGACTGATGGGGGGGGGGGGGGGGGGTGACACAGGCGTAGCCAGGATTTTTCAATATGGGGCGTTTGTGAGCCCGCGAAGCGTGCCAATTTGGTGATGAGCACTCTTTGCGTGCTCCCCAGGGGGATGGATGCAGGGAGGGGGAGATTCCCCATAGAGTTGTTAGGGGTATGTAACTATATGGTTTTCCCCCTCCCGTGCGAAAGCTCTGACGTTTTATAGCAAATCTGAGATAAAGATAATGGCTCGTCGCAATACTGCACTGTATGTAACAGGGGTGGGTGCATGGAGAGGGGGGGGGGGGGGTCCCTCAGACGTTTTCCCCACGGGAAGCGCGAATACTGACGCAAATTTCGTAGCTTTTATCGTTCTCTTCCTCCGCTTCCTCACGCTTTTTTGCTCTCGCCTGTTTTTAAGGGGTGTATTTGTTTCATCGCCCGTCCCCATATTGGCTCGACACAGCCGTGGGTTGTCTAGATCCCATCCAATATTATTATTATCATATTTGAGTGTTCATTGAACAATGAAAATCATATTATAATATCTAATCCTAACCCTAAGATATTCTTCGATTATGAACAGCGCCCCTCTTTCGTGATTATGAATAGCGACCCTCTTCTTTGATTATGATTAGCGACCCTCATCTTCGATTATGAATAGCGACCCTCTTCTCTGATTATGAATAGCGACCCTCTACTTCGATTATGAATAGCGACCCTCTTCTCTGATTATGAATAGCGACCCTCTTCTTTGATTATGAATTCAATTCAATTCAATTCAATTCAATTCATTTTTATTTCATTCTTCAACATAATACAAATGAATACAAACTTTGAAAAGGCAAAACAAATAAATATGACATCGTAACACATAAATATAAAGCAATATATTATACATGTCAAATCTAAACAATAACAATTATATCACGTGAAGAATGGAGGGATCCACTAAAAAGCAGTAGCTTGTAGAATGTGGATCCCTCATTGCAAAATAAATATATCATAATCAGATCTTTGGGAAAACTAAAAGATAATCGGAGCCATTAAAAAAACATTACACACAAGACAACACAACACATGAGCGTAGACAAAACTACACGACGAACTGCCTTCACGAATCGATAGAAATAGGGGAGAGGGATGCGAGACTAAGCTGCATGTTGAGTACATAGTTTGCAGAAAATATAAATAAATATATACATATACGATTATATAGAAGGTCCAATCTGTGCTGGACAAAATTACGACATCTCATTCTGTATAAGTATGAACTATAAAAGCTAACAAGAAAATAAATATACGAATTTTAGTTTGAACTAATAACTAGTGTTTATCTATTACGATTTTTGTAGCATAGATTTCAGCTTGCTTTTAAAGGACGGTAATGAACGGGCATCTTTAATCTCATTTACAAGGGAATTCCAAAATCTTGGACCTGTATATAAAAATGTATTTTGAGCTAAGAGTGTTCTTAATAAGGGCAAGTGAAATTCATTAGATTGCCTCGTCGGGTAGTTATGGAAAGATTGATTTTTTGGAAACATGGAGTCAAAAATGCGAGGCAATGAATTGTTGTTATACTTATACATGAATTGACCTAATTGAAACAAATATAAATCTTTTATTTTCAGAATCTTATGTTCAAGAAACAGTGGATCAGTATGACAACGAGCTGGTGCATTACAAATAATGCGGAGCGTTTTCTTTTGCAATATCAAAATTTTGTCTAATAAAGAATTATGGGTATTGCCCCATGCTAATATTCCATAATCAAGGTAAGGCAAGATCAAAGAGGAGTATAACATGAATAATGTGTTAGAAGGGAAGTAATGCTTTAGCTTATTTATTATACCAATATTACGAGATAATGTTTTACACACATTAAAAACGTGGGGTTTCCATGAAAGTTTGTTATCTACCGTGACTCCTAAAAATTTAATTTGAGAAACGCATTCTAATGGTGAGTCATCAAAGATAATGTCAGACGGTAAAGTTTCAATGGTATTACTAAAAATCATGTATTTGGTTTTTGTAAATTAAGAGATAATTTATTGGCTCTTATCCATTGTGTTAATTTTTGCAATTCTATATTGATAATCTGTACTAGGGTGTGAGGGTTATTATGAGCAAAGAATACATTAGAATCATCTGCAAAGAGAATGAACGAAAGGATGTCAGATGATCTGTAAAAGTCGTTAATGTAAACAATAAATAAAAGAGGCCCTAATATACTACCTTGTGGGACCCCACAATTAATGTCTTTCAAATTAGAAATGTGATTGTTCAAATAAACGTACTGCTTTCTATTTTGTAAGTAATTCCTGAACCACTCCAAGGCAATCCCACGTATACCATAGTGAGAAAGTTTGTAAAGTAAAATGTCATGATTGATAGTGTCGAATAGCGACCCTCTTCTGTGATTATGAATAGCGACCCTCTTCTTCGATTATGAATAGCGACCCTCTTCTGTGATTATGAATAGCGACCCTCTTCTTTGATTATGAATAGCGACCCTCTTCTGTGATTATGAATAGCGACCCTCTTCTCCGATTATGAATAGCGACCCTCTTGTCTGATTATGAATAGCGACCCTCTTCTCCGATTATGAATAGCGACCCTTATGAATATTGACCTTTATGAATAGCGACCCTTATGAATATTGACCTTTATGAATAGCGACCTTTATGATTAACGACCCCGATTTGGTATTATGAATAGCGACCCTGTATCTGTATTATGTATAGCGACCCTTATGACTTATTATGAATAGCGGCCCTTATGAGTAATGACCCTTTTCTTCGATTATGAATAGCGACCCTCTTCTCATATTATGAATAGCAATCCTTATGAATAATGCTCCTTATGAGTTTATGAATAGTGACCCCCTTTTCGCTTTATGAATAGCGACCCTACAGGTATAGGAAATTACACGTTATGACTAGCGGTCCTTATGAGCCACTGATCCTTATGACTAGCGGTCCTTATGACTAGCGAGGTTACCCCCCTTTTTTAACCCCTTACTCAGCCAGCTCAACCGAGAACCCAACTGTATAAATTATATATAAAAATAATAATGTTCGACCTGAAGCTAAGCCTGTAACCCCCCCCCCATAATAATAATACTGTATTATCTTCACCATTCTTAGTTAAAATTATTTAATATCTCATTCCAACATTTTTCATTTTGAAATACATGTACTCTCTTTTATCTTGTCCACGGCGACACAGGTATATGCACATATCATTACAAAATCAAATATCAACTTCTTTACAGACAGGGCTTTAAAAAAATGTTATTCTCCCGTCTCAACCTACCTCCTTAAAAAGAGCTGAGTTGATCACATTTTGCTCTTCAAATGGGCAACAATAATAATATTCTTTTAATGCTACATGGTTCTAATAAAATGTAATGTCTTTGAAAACAACATACATGGTTAAGAACTTTGACAAAATTTGAACAAATAGAATTTTGGACTGAAAAGGAGACACTAAAATGCTGAGGACCTTCTTTTTTTTTGCTTGTCAGAGAATTTTGGACTGAAAATCGTTCCCAGGCGCCTGAGTTACGCTTCAAATGGATCTAGCATAATTTTTCTCAATTTAGCATAATTTGGGACGAGACTTGGCATAATTCCGATTTTTAGCTGTGGCAACACTGGTCAGGTCACACAACAAAATGGACAGTGTGTGCAGAAATTTTTGCACTTTCTACTCGTGTATCTGGTATATATTTTTAGGGCTTTGCATCAAGTTATTGAGCCAAACCACAAAAATGTGGTCATTTGTCTCCAAAGGGTTAATTAATATTTGTAACCATTTCCCTATTATGGATAATAAGGGGCAAAAAGAAAATATTATAAATATGGCATTTCTCAAAACTTTAAGAAAGCCTGCTTATATATACTGTATTAAAATTTGAAAAATATAAAGGAGTCGTCCCTTTTAACAAAAAAAAACACAAAACAAAACCCCAAAAGGGTGACTAAATCAGACAAAGAATTTCTTTTATATGGTTATGACCATCCATCATCATAGTGAAAATTATGGCCACCATTAAATATCACACTCATGGCATAAACCCAATTATTCCATTACTATTATATTTAAAGACCTCAGCCTGACCAAAAACAACCATATATTGACGTAAAGCTTAATAAACAAAGAATATAATTACCCTGGTTATTCATAAATTTTCGTCTCCGTTTATCCATTAAAAATAAAAAAGATATTTTTTTTTGGTCCGCCCCCTCCCTATGGCGTAACACTGCAGGGGGTCGCTAGACGTGTGACGACATGTCATGTATACAGCTCCGAGTGCGTCTACACGATATGTCGTCATCAAATTTTCACCCCCCGCAAAGTAGCGTTCCTCAGAGACGGGGCCCAAACCACCGGGGCTCAACATTCGGGACGCTGTTACTCATTCCACAGGAAACGGAATCTCATGAAGTTGGTTTCAATTTGTTCAGAAAATATATAGCTCCCCGTGGATGAATAAAGGGTATATTTCAAAATTCGGTCAGGCTGAGGTCTTTAAATTATCCTCACGAGGGCCATTCTTTGTAAAGTGAAACTATCCGTCACACACATGACCATCTAATTTTGCCTCATTGCCGGAAAATCCAATAACATTATTTTTTTTATATTACCAGTTTCTTACATGAAAAAGATTTTCTTTTCCGACACGAAAAGGTAAATTCCAAACCATAATTTTTTTAAAGAGACATTTAAAAACGCACTTTTTTGAGTGGTCACACACGTGACCGACCCAATTTTCACCTCTAAAAGAAAAGAATGTGCACTAATTTATGGAAAATTGCTTTCAAAACTGTTCAGAGCAATCCCACCATATAGCAATGAAAAGTAAAAACTTGCACTCCAAGGGAAATACTAGAAAGTAGGTTTGAATACCCTTTTTTCGTGCGAGGTCCGACATAATGCCGACCTCTGAAAGGAAATGATGTACTCTCATTTAAAATAGTTACCCTCCATCTGTTGGGGGTAATGTTGTTATTCAAATATCAAAAATGAGACTTCCACTAAAGGACAAATACCGCAAAATTAGGTTTAAATTAACTATTTTTCAGGATTTTCGTCACACACATGACCGAGAATGGGCCATGATGGGACCATCATCATTATCAACATCATGAATGTTGTCTCCATCATCATCCTCATCATTACCATCATACTAACCATCAAAATCTAAGTTGGCACAATAATGATCTTTACTATCACCATCATGACCACCACCACCACCACTAATATCATCATCACCTCCATCCCCACCACCATCATCAGCACCATCACTATCAATACCACCATCATTATTATCATCACCATCACTAATCTTATTTAGTGGGTAGATTTTGTCCCGTTGATGGTGCGACAAGTGCCACACTCCTCACTCCATTAGAAATTACCATCATTCCGTAACTAAATGAACAAACAAAAATCAGGTCAACAAGAGATCAGTTTTTTTATATTCATTTCATGCTTCAATTAGTTGCAGAAATACTAAGGGTTTCAAAAAGAAAGAAAACGGAAACCCACCGCAGAAAAATCCCTGTCAATAGATTTTATGTTTAATGGCATGGAAATTTAAGCCATCTGAAAGAATATCTTAGATGCTCTAACTGCTCAGATGCAAAGATGCAAAGAAACCTTGCTAAGGTTTCTAGGGTCATGCATCACTGAACACCATTGCATTCAAAACTATGTGCAGAATTCAAGTTGGTACACTCTTTTGTAAAAAACATTCAAATCAATTCAATGTCACGAGGCTTACTTCACAGACAACAACATGACAAGCTCAAACTGCATTGCAGATAGAAATATTTATTCACTCCTGCAATCTGTACAATTTTGTGAATGCCACCCTCCCCGTTACGCTACGGCGTCCTCATCGCTTTCCGCCAACACGGGGTGCTGCTGATTTAACCTTCTGCTGTGCTTTGCCTTTGGTACCTGCCCGCGATGTCTGTGGTATGGTAGAAACAAACAAAAAAAAAACAGGTAGAATTAATCAGCATAGTCATAATACCACAAAAGGTACCAGAGGTCTTTAGTCAGCTTTCCACACAATGATTGCTTCCTCATTTTTTTTCACATATCCAGGAAAACCTATTTTTCATGAGTTTCCAGGTTTTTTAATGTTTTTCCACGACTGTGGGAACCCTGCAATAGCAACTCTTTATAGGAGATGGGCCATTTTTTTTTTTGGAAAAAAAAACTGATGTTGTGAGGGAAGGAAGACGATACTCGTAACTCCGAATTCGCTCATAATCAAGGCTGTAAATACTTGTACCACAGGATGAGATGAGATGAAATAGGAAGTGCATGCATTTACAGCAAGCATTTACAGCAACTTGTATTTCCTCCCCCTTTGGAACATCACATCTTTGAATGCTCTGATTCATTAGAGCCAGCAAAAAATATGTGCCTTACAAGTTGACATTCGCTATCATCATGTACAAACTAGACAATAGACATGGTTTTCATTTCCAGCTGCTAGCTTGGGCAGTTGTGAGATTTACCTTCTCAAGTGGGCAAGAGCACTTAGGAATATTTAAAGTGCTGGTCACATTTGTCCAATAACGAGATAACCAGATTTTTCATTTAACCCTAATAGGACCGGGGGGGGGCGGATTCCGCCCCCCCCTCGACGTTTCGCGTAATATGTTCGCATCGCGAAAAGCAGTCACCACGCCGCTTCACTACTTTTTTTTTTCAAGTCTTGCGCAACTTTTGAGACCATATTTGTGATGTCCGCGCGTGCGTTTCCGGAGTTACGCAACATTTCGTAAGTGCATGTCAGACCCAAAATTGCTCCAAAACGTGATTTTGTGTACAAATCCAATGCAAATTGTGTTTCCAGCTAAAATTCATAAATGTTTCATTATTTTTACTTTTACTGTTTAAAAACAATTAATTTTATGGTGTTTATGATTAAAATAGTGTCGCCGACGAATTCCATCGAAAAAACAATAAAAAACAAAAAGTCGAAAAACAAAGAAATACATAAGAAATTAAAAAAACAATAAAATACATAAGAAAAAAAGGATTTTACCGAAATTTTTTTTGGTTTATTTGATCAGAATCTGACAAAGAGTCTCTATACAAAAAATTAGCAGTTTTGGTGCTTTATTTAATTAATTAGAGCAAACCATTAATTTTATGCATAAATTAGCATAATTAACTAGTTGTGACATTTTTCGGAGAAATTGACTATACAGTTTTGTAGATTACGTGGTCGGCGACGTGTGTGCCGATTTTCGTTGCGAATGCGCGTTGGACGGCCGAGATCTTAGGGGGGGCGGAATCAGCCCCCCCCGGCTGTGAGATGGGTCTAAATAACCCGGCTCTATTAGGGTTAAGGTCCACCCTACACAGGTATACTCACTCGTTAACATTGTAGGGTGTACCTTTCGTTGAAGATCTCGTTCTCGTTATCATTATCAGAGAAATGAGACCAGCCTTTTAAATTTCAACGCCACAGGTACACGGGTGGGGGTGCATTATAAAAACAGATCATAGCGAAATAAGTATCAGTCATTTGCAAAAGCCGCAAAAACAAGAAGTCCAAAGTGGTATGGGAAGCAAGAATGACATAGAGGAATCCCTGGGTGAAGTATCTCTCACAAATATGAAATTTGAAGAAAATTACAGCACATTTTGTGATTCCCAGTGAAGATAGAATTGTGATGCTTTACAAAGCAACATGCAAGAACTGATTCTATGAGATAGAGTAGCATTTGCCTCGATTTTGAGGGTGCAGTAAATGCAACATAGTGGACATGCATATTAACTGGATGGTAATTTGCCATGTAAAAGCATGCTAGGGCAGGTTCTCTGCAAAGTCTATTATAGATGTTTGATTTCAATTCTTCTCAAAATATTAAGATGAACTTTTGAGCCCAATATATAACACTTATTCATTGCTTTCCATATGCTAAGATTTTTCTTAATTAGATTATCTTTTTAAGATTCAATTAGAAAGGTGCAGGTTTGCAAATGCCTAAAACTCCCTGAATAAAATTTGTGGGGAAGTCGCCGTTATAAGACTTTTACCTTTGCAGGAGCCGCAGCCTTTTTCAGTGCCTTCTTTGCCTTGGTCTTTTCCTTGGCAGCCCTGAAAATGTGACAAGAAACAGAGAGAAACTTGGTACAAGTCGTTCTACATCAATTTCACAATAAGCCAGTTTGTAATTAGTACATGCTACAACCCCAATTTATACACATGCACATTTATTTTTGTTAGTCGAGCTACTTATTTAAGAACTACTGTAAAAGTCGAAATTTTCGCGCGATTAATTTTTTCGCGCTTGGCTGAATAAAGTGAATTTCGCGCGTTTTTAATTTCGCCAACGCGCTAGGCTCATGGGCAAATGAATACTTAAAAAAAATATTCGCGTTTTTATTTTCGCGCACATTTCATGCTGCGCGAAATGCGCGAAAATTTCCACACTGCGAAATATTCTACATTTACAGTAAGTCATACTGGTGCGGGCATCATGGTGCACACAATATGAAAGTGTATAAAGTTCAATTGTACTTGGTACAAATAACCATTATCTGCACACGATATGTGCAAATTGTAATTACAACCTGGATATTGGATGTTAAGTACAAGAGTATGAAGTGTAGGCAGCCTTCTCGCCAATACATAACACCCTTGATGATGATACAAAGGGTAATCTCACACCTTCTCAGTGGTAGAATTATATTGATATATGACTGATTTAGAAGACCCTACACAAGAAATACTCACTTGATGGCCTGTTCACGCTGGGCTTTCCTGGCCTCTGGCTTCTGATTCCTCTTGGCCATGATGTCAGCCAGGGAGGATCCACCGATGGCACGTTGGTACTTGGTTGTCCTGCGTGTCCTCTTCTTGGTGATCTCCTCCTGGGAACCTTTCTTGTTCTTGCGGCGGTAGAGCACTGTCCAGTTGACACGGCGTGGGTTGCGCTTCATCATGAAGGAGGCCTTGCACTTTCCATTGAGGAAATTGAAGACCTGTATCAAATATACGACAACAAAACAAAGTGGTAAAGTAAAACATATTAATGATATCAGACATGTTTTCTCTCATTTGCATACGAACAGCAATATCATGTAATTTCTGAATAACTGTAGTTACAACTACAAGGCCACATAAAGCTGGACATGGACATGGAATCATGACATGATCCCATCCACCATAGCTATGCCAATGCATCCTTAAACTTAAATTAAACACTTCTGACAACCAACCTCACAAGACAGATTCTATCAGCGATGCCAGCAAAACGCATTCTTTTTCATCAAATTACTGATCAAATCGTAGATTTCCGATGCCATCTATCTGGTGAGGTATAAAATTTTCCTTAATATTTAAGTTCGCATTTTTCTTTCCTCTTTTTTTTCCATTAAAAAAAAAAAAAAGCAACCAAACTAATGCAGATTCTGACCTAGTAAAATAGTACCTGGAGCTCCCTCCCTGGAGTTCGCCATGCACATGCCCTAGCCAAGCATAACCATGATGACCAGGGGCATCTGCAAGAATAACCTCGCATAAGCAGTAGAGGCGCACGTAGCCAGGATTGGCTTCGTGAATGTAAAAAAAAAAAAAATGGCTATACGCCTTCTACATCACGAAGCCAGGCGTTCTTACCCAGCAATCTAATTGCGCACGGGTTAGCAGGACTGGAAAATGCCCTGAAATAACACTTTTCTGATAACTCCCGCGACCGACAGCTCCTTCGCCACAGCGTATCCTGCTAGGAAAACGTTTAGAATTAGGATGTCTTTTTGATCGTACATACTTTTACAAAAAAATCCAAAAAAGATCGTAAGAAATTTCCGAAAACTCGCCAGTGTTTGTGTGTATCCATGCCTCCTCTTGTCATGCAGATAAGGCATGACAATGGATACGTACGATCAAAAATACATTCTAATTCTAAACGTTTTCCAAGCAGGATACGCTGTGGCGAAGGAGCTGTCGGTCGCGGGAGTTATCAGAAAAGTGTTATTTCAGGGCATTTTCCAGTCCTGCTAACCCGTGCGCAATTAGATTGCTGGGTAAGAACACCTGGCTTCGTGATGTAGAAGGCGTATAGCCATTTTTTTTTTTTTCTTTTGTCCTTTTGTAAGTTAAGTCTCCAATTTCGGAGACAGTCTCCCAAATAGGAGACAGTAACGAGTCTCCAGTATCGGCCATGCGCCTCTACTGATAGTGATAATTGTGAGAGACCAACTTAAACGCAACTTCTTATGAAAGTTGCGTATAATTTTTTGACTTGCGTCAGAACGCAACTTTTTATGCAAGAGATGCATAAAAGGTTGTGTTTAAACGGAAGTTAAGAACAAAAAATTTAATATGCAAGAGGGGCATATAAATTTGCTTTTAAAATAAATGGAAGTCAAAAAATTAAACGCAACTTGGTTCTCAACCAGTCAGGATCATGTATTTGGGACTTGCGCTTAATTTTTTAACTTAGTTGCAATTAAACGCAACTTTTTATGCAAGAGGGCCCAGGGGGCCACGCACAGCCAGTCAGTGACAATGGTTTTTTATGTTTTTAGCCGAGGAGTATCGATATCACTGAATGGCTGACTTGTCGTTTATTAAACACTATTAAATGTCTTTGACTTTGTGAAACAGTTTGTCAAGTCCATGACATTTCCGTAGATCGCAGACAAAAGTTAATATAAGTTATAACTCTTGTCGGCGATCTACGGAAATTAGTTATAACTGTCATGGAGTTGATTTGATGAAACGACCCCTAGTCATCGTGCATGCATAGGCACATAGGCCTACATACGTTCGGGCACTATTTCCAATTCCACATTTGAAGCTGGATGGGGATCATCCTACGTAGACGGTAGAGTACAAACTGAATTGATAGTCTTCAATATTGCATGGCTTAGGCCTAGTCTATCTAACTTCTGAAAATGTTTGTTTTCAAGTCGCTTAAAATTATGGCAACGCCGTAAATCATGCAACTGCAAGCTATAAAGTAAGTGTAGGCCTATGGCTAGAGTGCCCAAGTCTGCGCACACGCGTAATTGCGCGATTCTAATAAAACAAAACACGCAACGAACACGTGACTAACTTTTCATAGCGATAGGTATTCATGCAGAAAACGAGTCAAAATAATGATGAACGGTCTTATTTCAGACATTTTATTCACAAGCCTCAAAATGTTGTCTTTCACGTCAAAACTTCCGAACTGCGTGTAAATGAATGAGTGCGCAGACATGGGCACCATTAATTATTTTTTTCAATGAAAAATGACACGGCCACCGTTTCTTGTGAAAATGGCATTGTTCTTGCTCTAATTTTGATGAGATTTTTTTCAAACTTACTCTTTAGAATATCAGGAATAAAATAAAATAAAGCTTTAGAGGAATATTAAAGAAATTCTTGTTCATTTTCAGGTCAAAACCTTAGGTGCGCAGACATAGGGCTCCCCATCATACACAACATTACACATACCTTTCCGTCGATCCTGGCGTATCGACGGCCATGGCCAGGGTGGATTTTGAGTCCACTAAAATTACAAAGCTCCGTTCTGAAAGGAAACAGAAATACGCCATTTGAATTTCATATACACTCAATTAACACAAAATGAAAATAATTTAATATCAAACAACACATAATGTTAGATTAAACGGGATTTGTTTTCATAGTCATTTCCATCCTTACTTCATCTTGGCTTTAGCGGAAGAAAGGACGAGCTTGGAATTCTGGGAAGGAAATAGAGATTGGTACTCGATCGATTCAAGATCGATCAAAATAGTCTATCGCTGATTCGTTTTGTTCCATTTCAACCAGGGGAGCTTTTCATCAAGCGTTTTGTCAGTGATTTTTTACCGACAACTGTTATAAGCTACTGAAATCCTTGCATCTGATTGGCTGAGAGCAAATTTGTCAGTAAAAATCACCGACAAAACGCTTGATGAAACGCTCCCCAGATGTCTTGATTTCATGATATTTTACAAATATCATTATTTATTATAGTTAAAGGAGAATTAACCCCTGATTACAAATTTACTTATATTGGAAGGTGTAATATATTCCTACTTATTGGCCTAAATCATTTTCTAATAAGATATATCAGAAAAGGGTATAAATAATAAAGATATTCAAACACCCGGTATCGTCTCGTACTCATTTACATGGGGGCTGCCATTTTCTTGCTGATTTGGAGTTGTACATGAACCATTGAGGAATGTTCCAGTCAGGAAGATATTTTGAATCCAAATCCTAAATTGATTTTCTTCATTACCTAAAATCCCATATGTGACGAAAAATATAAAGTGAGTGTTTACATGTATTATAAAAATTAAATCTTTATAAAGATACTTTTAAATTGTCTGGTTTTGCTTAACAAAAATCTATTTTCTTGGGTTTGCCAAACAGAGCAGAACATAATATATGCAGCATGCATTCCGACTTTTCAAGTCCATTATCCGAAAGCAGGTGAATGCATAGTTTGCCGCTATAGATGCTCAGGGAAGAAGCATCCATAAAATTTGAATTAATTTGCTGCTTCCCATACGTCCAGTATCGAGAAAATAGATTTCTATTAAGCGAATATCGATTTTCAACAGAAATATACAAGGAAATCTTCAGTTTAAAAATAAATTGACATATCTATTCTATATTTTTAATCTCAAATGGGTTTTTAATTTTGAAAAAGGCAATTGAGCGTTTGGATTAAGAAAATCGTATATTTTGACGCGAAGCCATATAGTCTAACAAGTAGGAATAAATAACACCTTTGAACACTATCGTCTTTATTTTTGAGCGTAATTCTCCTTTAAGAAAAAAGGAAAAAGAAGTTACTAAGGCCTAGTAATAAAAGCAGTCATCACACTGTTATTGCATAGTGTGGGTCAAGATATTGAGGGGGCACCGGCATCATAGAGGGAGAGGGGGGAGGGGAGGGGGCGGCGGTTACCGCAGTGACGTATATCTAAGGATTATGGTGCCAGGGCCATGAAGCCCCCCCCCCCCCCCCCCGTTAATTGTACAAGTGAGGGAGAAAAGCGATCTAGCACTAGCGATATATATCTTCTTTTTTTTTCATTTTTTACCAGCTCAATTTCTTCATTTTACTCAGGAAAATTCGCAGATCCTGAAGCAACAAGCAAAACGACATGCTTTAGAACATGTTCGCATTCCCCCCCCCCCCCAAAAAAAAGGAAATTTATAATCATGCATTTACCCTGCGGAGTGGGGGGGGGGGGCGCAATATTCTTAACGATCATAACTTTCTTCATTTTCTAATATTTTTCTTTCTCTCTTTTGCGCCATTTTAGATGCGCCACTATGTCATCGGCCTCACTAGGTGAATGAAACGCAAAGGCCATTGATTAGGGGGAGGATGGGAAGGCCCGGGTCGTAGCTTGATTATTTCATCTTACCTTTCCCCATCCCCCTTTCACTTCCTCACTTTCTTTCTTCTCTCTCTCTCTCTCTCGCTCTCGCTCACTCTCTCCCTCTCTTTATCATGAGGGAGTTTTCGAATGTGTCAATGTGAACGCTGTCCTAAATCCTCCCAGCGACAATGAAATGCTTTGTGTTAACTGCATACAAAGTTGGTGAAGCATGAAACTACAATGGGTGAATCGAGGTTCACGATTTAGAGAAGACGGCAATACCATGTTTGACGCGTTCTCGATCTGACTAGTGGACGAGAAGCCAGCTGTGGACGCGTGAACCGTTCTTGCACAAAGCACGGTATGTAGTTAACACAAAGCAGTCCATTGTAGCTGGCCTGAGGATCTAGGACGGCGTTCACGTTGACACAATCGAAAACTCCCTATTAGCTTGGGGACAACGTGCATTCCATCTCCCGATCGCTTTGCTCACACGGATTGAGCCCACGAGACCGAAAATATCGGTCTTGCGGGCCTTCTGACAACTCTTTTGAGGGTTACCTAGTCCGAAAGCCCACCATAGACCGACAATCAGCGGTGTCGTGGGCCTTCTAGCTTCTATTCAGCATGTTCAGAGGGTTCAGTAGGCCACCACCCATGAGACTGACATAATTATTTTGGGAGTCTTGTCGGTCTTCAGTGTGGGCCGTCAGTCTCTAAAATATTTTGGGAAACTACTTTCTCCTTTTCTATATTTTTTATGTAATTATTTGTTTTGTCGGCCTCGTGGGCTGTAGGTCTAGTGGGCCGTCGGTCTTGTGGACCTTTTTGAAATGTCGGTCTCGATCGTGAGCTGCCGACTCTGGGATAACAAATTCCTGACATTGATGCTTACTCCCATGGTTATCGTTCATTTTGCGCCCAGCCGATTGATATGAACCAGTTTGTACCGAAAGGGTGGGTAGCGTCGAATGACGCGACGCTACCCACCCTTTCGGTACAAGCCATCATTAATTCTCTGATCAATCGCAATAATTAGAAAAAGATTCAGTGAAATTGGAGAGAAACATAAAAATGTCATAGTCATGCATCTGCTTATATAGTGTTGCAAGATCAACATCACGCTGTATGTGAATTCGAGATTTCATACGTAGGCTACGTACGTGTTTGTGATTCAGTTCTTTTTCATTAAAAAAAAAATAGACCATAGCCTTAGGGTTAAAAGGGGGAAGTGTTTGGTTTCATTTGATTTTTGAAATCAATTTAGTTATGGTTGATATTATTATTATTATTATTATTATTATTATTATTATTATTATTATTATAATTATTATTATCAATTAGTTGACTTCGGTCCCACAGGTAGAATTAATTTGCGTGCAATAAATCCATTGCATTTTATTTGTATGTAAATAGAAGTACTCTCGCACAGCAAACATCATCGGAAATTCACTCCTGGCAGGATAACCTCATACTTGTCGGAGTGGTTGATGTCGTATTCAGGGAATTTAAAAAAATATATAAAAAAAGCTTTCACAAAACTGAGTGGGTGGGGACTGTACAAAGTCCCCACTTGGAACGTACAAAAATAATCCCACTCTCCTACTTAGTATACAAGCTGTGATCACAACGTAGTAAATACATAAAAGAAAGTACCACGGGCTTATATTAAATACAAAAACTCCATCCTAAAGGCATTTCTACGACAGGAAATGGAACAAAGGAGTGTTATGTAATAGGACAAAGAGGCAGGGTTCTGCAAAGACTTTTTGTCAAAGAAAAGACTAGCCTTTTGACAAGGCCTCGTGACTTGGCTATTTTCCTCGTCATGCTGTGCCTGAGATGAGACTAGCCGGCGACGAAAAGAACACGGCCCGGGTGAACGCGCGATCGAGCGACTTTAGTCGCGAGGCCTTTTGTTTTGGAACCTGGGTTTCCATCGTGTGATATGAATTATTCACGAGTTGACATTCGTATGCTAACACGCCTAAATACGAGGATTATCGACCAATCACAACGGTATCTGCGGGGATTGCTTTCCATGTGATTCGTTCATGATTGATGTAGCTTGCACGGACCGCGGCGCCGGGTGCCGAGCGAGCTAGCTGGAGATGAAGGCGAATTTGCATACTAAATTTATGCTGACGTCATGCGAAGATACGTTCGCTGATTGGCTCCTACCTATAAGGTAGCAGATCCTCGCTAGGAACAAAGGATAGCATAAGAAATACAGGCCAGGTTCCAAAAGGCCCTCGCGACTCACGTCGCTCGATCGCGCATTCACCGGGCTGGGCGGCTAGTCTTGTTATGCAGCCACTACTAGCTTACTTGCGGAGAAAAATAGCCAAGTCACGAGGGCCTTGTCAAAAGGCTAAGAAAAGGCCGGTTCAAGTCCAGACACTATGAATAGAAAGCTCTCAGCTGAGATTATCTCCCTGTAATACCTCCCTGAATGGTTATCAATTTGAATGCATTTTCAAAATGGACTGTAAAACTGTACAATAGGTATAGTTTGTAGGGATACATGATATCATCCTAATTATTTATTATTCTTATTTTTTGTAATGCTAGGCCATCCGTACATTTCTGACTTGGATTTTTGACTTTTCACTTGGATTGGTCCAATGAACTTGCTAATGCAGCACCCCTTTTTTCCTGAATGGAACATTCCTATTATACGTGATCTGAAATGGGTCAATAGGGTTTACATGTATGAACAGAGAAGAAAATTAGAGTTTTGACCAAAAAAGTAAGATTTTTAAATCATTTAGTTTGTGAATTTAGGGGTGGCAAAATGAATTACTTTTAATGTTTTCATTGAAAGGATATATTAGAGAATATATTTTGTGTAGAAATTAATTGTGTAGGATGAAGAGAAGGTATGATAAAATGGTGATGAACATGCATGAAGGTTAAAGTCTAGATTTGCCTTTTTTGGGTGGCCAGACAAGGGGGAATGTACAGAATGGGTGGCACGGTAGGGGTTAAAAGCAAAACATAAGGGGTCCAAGAATGAACCCTTGTGGAATTCCAGATCTAACCATTGCATATCTGCTACTGTATGGTAACACATTGTTTCCCCGTCAAATAAAATATGATTGAAAACCACTGACATAATCACCAGTGCCATTAACTCGTTAATTAAATATGTATGGTTTTTTAGGATTTTGAAAAAGACGGCCTGATTAGTCAACAATATTGGCGGCTAGTGAAAAGGCTCGAAAAATGCCTTGTAATGTGTCTTTGCTGAAGTTCGTCCAGCGTAGGCGGAACCGGGGGGGGGGGGGGGGGCTGGTGCTCTCCTCACTTTTTCCGAAAATCAAGAAAAGTGCCCCTCCAGAGACCAAAATGTGCCCCTCTTAAGTGAACACAAGTCATGCCCCTCCCGCGATAGCATTAGTGTCCTTCTTAACGTAAATTTGCACCTTCTTTGTCTGTTGTGACCTTAGCTCAGGGGTGTAGATCCGTGTTCATGATGGGGGGGGGGGGGGGATGACCGGCCGGTGAGGGAGCGATGTCAGTGGCGTATCTAGGGATTATGGAAAACAATGAAGTTACCCCCCCCCCCCCCCCCCCCCCCCCCCCCCTCAGTGCACAAACTTATCTACGTTATTGTACAAGCGATCGAGCGGAAAATTTTTCAATTCTTAACCGTAAACAAAGCAATTTTTGTGCATTTTACCCAGGAAATTTTGCAATTGAGAAGCTCAAATTGTATACATTGATAAACGATTTCTATTCATTCACTTCTATAATCGGGAGCAAAACTAAAAAAAACCCTATAGCCTACAGGCTTGAGAAAGAGTGGAGAAATTCAGCGAGGTTACCTGAAGTTGAGACTTCTTTCAAAAGTTGAACCTTTGCAAATGCTGCTTTATAAACTTTGTCCTATTTTGGGGGGCGCAATATTTAGCAGGAGTCATAATTTATGAAACTGACATGATATAGCGAGCAAAGCAATTACATCTTTATTTTTTTTCAAATTTTGAACCCTTTAAGCTATTTAAAGTAGAACACTCAAGAAAATCACAAATATGGCAATTAATGTATCACTAGAAATTGGGAAGCTTACAGATGGCAATCGTATAAGTTTTATGTCAACTGCGTATATGATGATTATAAAAACAATATAAATAAAAGCTCTTCTCAGCATGTGGAATATCCGAGGATTCGCCAGAAATATAGCGATGTTTTGATGTCGTCATACGAGGGATCGATCCTGCTTAAGCAGACGACGTCCTATAATGAATGAACGTAATTGCAATGCAATTATTTATCAAATTATAAAGAGTTTGGTACATTTAAACATGACCTTATTTCACACCATTCTAAAAGGGAAAGTGAACTGATTCTGATAACTAAAACCGTTTGATTGTAAATACACAGGAGAAGGATCAATGATCAATGAAATAAACCCCATTTTCAAATTGAAAAGCCCTGCGAATAATAGCTGGATGGTATTCGTTCCCTCTTGAAACGCCGAACATGCCGCGGTGCAAGCAGCTGAAAATACAATGGCGTCTTATTTTGTTTACAAGTGACTGATTCCTTTATTTTTTTAACGCTGCATTTTTCATCAAAATAATACCATACACGAAGTTAAGAGTGAGGCAACAGACTAACATTAAGACTGACGCTAGTCAAGTAAGAGAAATAAGTGAAGAGGAGATGACAAAACAGGCACTGAAAAATGTGTATAATGTTATGGGACATCGTCTGCTTAGACAGGACTCGCCCCTCTTGTGTCGTCACACATCTCAGCAGCGTTCAAGGAGCTTTTCAGCTGCTATATCTGGGGCTGTATTTTACCGTTTTATAATTGATAATAATCATTAATTCAAATGTTTCCAAGCTTTAAATTTGGATAACCTTGTTTAATTTATGCCATCTATGCAATAATAAGTATTAAGCCAATATTTAAAATCATTAGTGTTCTACTTTAAGAGAACTATATACTGAGGGCGCGAAAGTACGAGATCCTGTAAGAAAATAATTGTCCGAGGGAGCAAAGCGATCGAGCTTTGGAAAATTTTCGCATTACAAACCTTCAAAACAATTGATTTGGGCGCATAATCCGTAAGGATTAAGATTTTCTTAATTTCCCCCTGTTTTCTTTCTCTCCTTTACTTTTTTTGCGCCCCCTCCCAATGCCACCCAGGCACCTGCCCCCCCCCCCCCCACCGCCCCATAGATACGTCACTGAGCGAAGCGACCAGGTCAGAGGAGGGTGTGGGAGCGGGTATCCCCCTCCCACACCAGGGACTTTTTCAAAAATCTGTCTATATAGAGGCCTTTCACACTCACTTCTGGACCGCTCCAAGTTAGAGCGCTCCAGAGGAACGGTTCTTGAAGAACGCTTCGTTTGCTTTCACACTCACCGCATTTTTTATGTCTCGAATCGCTCAACGAGTCAAAGTGGTCTTGTTGCTATGGCAGCTCAGATCAGCGGCTCAAATTTTTCGCGCGGAATTTCAAACCGTATAATGCGCTGTGCCGCTTCCCGGTCGGTCTGTCGTATCAATGTATCAAATCACCCATTGATTTCCCGCGCCACACACACTCACTTTCGGTTGAAGTACGCTTTAGGATCGCTTTGCTTTCACACTGACACGTTGGAGCGCTCTAACGAGGAACCGTTCCTCAAGACCACCTCGCGAGGTGGTCTTCTGGAGCGCTCCAGAAGTACGCTTCCTGGACCACTTGAGCATTCACACTCACCTGGGAACCGCTCCAGAGGAACCGTTCTTAGTTAGAGCGCTCTAACGAAGTGAGTGTGAAAGGGCTCAAAGTGGTCTTGTTGCTATGGCAGCTCAGATCAGCGGCTCAAATTTTTCGCGCGGAATTTCAAACCGTATAATGCGCTGTGCCGCTGCCCGGTCGGTCTGTCGTATCAATGTATCAAATCACCCATTGATTTCCCGCGCCACACACACTCACTTCCGGTTGAAGTACGCTTTAGGATCGCTTTGCTTTCACACTGACACGTTGGAGCGCTCTAACGAGGAACCGTTCCTCAAGACCACCTCGCGAGGTGGTCTTCTGGAGCGCTCCAGAAGTACGCTTCCTGGACCACTTGAGCATTCACACTCACCTGGGAACCGCTCCAGAGGAACCGTTCTTAGTTAGAGCGCTCTAACGAAGTGAGTGTGAAAGGGCTCTATAAAACTTGCAATTTAGAGCATCCCAAAATGTTTTTTTTAATGAAAAGAAAGAATGCACGGATCTACGCCAATGGACGGAACCCCCTAAAATGAGAATAACAATGCGAGCGAACGATTATGGCATTTCTTATTTTCTTACTTCTATATCATTAAAGAATGTGATGGTATTTCAAGATCAAACATCATGAGGTTTGGATGATCATTAGTTTTAAGTTAATGTATCATAATTCTTATTTATTTTATCCAATATACACAGCCATGGAAAAAATTATTAGACCAAGAATGGTTACTGAAAGTGTTATATTTGTGGTAAGAAGCAAATAAAATATCATAAAAGCAAGGTACATTTGCTGGAATTTGTTATTCATTCAACGAAGTACAAAGACAAATCATTTTCATTAGTTTGAAGGCATATTATAGTACCTTTATTACAGAATCTTGGTCTAATAATTTTTTTCCAGGGCTGTATATATATAGAGAGAGAGATATTTGTATTTTTATTTATTTTTTTATTTATTTATTTATTTATTTATTTATTTATTTTTTTTTTTTTTGGGGGGGGGGGGGGGGGTTGGGGTGATAAAACAGGCCATCCCCCTCCCCCACCTTAATTTTTTTTTTTTTTTTTTTTTTTTTTTTTGGGGGGGGGGGGATATATACTCACCCCTCCATCCCCGGGATTTACACCCATGCCTTAGATTATACACATTTGCAAACCAATGTATTATTGTAGGCCTGTATTGTTTTTCAATGCTTTGTTGCATCATTTCAGATTTTCCTCAAGTATAGCCGAGCCAAATATGGCTTTTCTAGATGACGTTTGACCCCAGCCCTCCAGTGACAACTTAAATGCCCCTGCCATGTGAACAAATGCCCGTCTTAAGGTTAAACTGTCCCTTTGTGATGTGATGTTCCCAAAGGCGGAGATGTGTTACGCAATTCTATTCATCCGGGGGAGGGGGGTGACCTACTGTTATACCCCACTTGATGAAAATAATTTCCTGCATATTTCCGCCAATGGATGTGCCCTTCCGTAGATTATATCTCTTCGTGACAAAAAAAGTCGGCCTAACTTTTTCAGTTTTACCCAAGTTTCACTAAGGTGGATTTTTCTTGGCGATGTTTGATGCTTGCCCCTCATGCGACAAAAGGCACCCCTTCCAAATATAGAAATTCCCTTCCCAATGGAAAAAGTACCCCCAAGAGATAAAGTTGTCCCAATGCCTCTTATTATGTGATGTGCCCTTATAATTCACAAACAAGATGTCATCATGGTCATATAGGCCTATATCCTCTTTTAATGTGCTTTGCTCTATCACCGCAGTTTTCCTTGAAGAAGATACCGACCCCCACCCCCCCCCCCCCAAAATAACAAAAAAGGAAAGAATGAATAAATAAATAAATTAAAAAAAAAAATAATTTTCTAGGTGATATTTTGATACCCCTTATCTAAATACAACTAGTCCATCATCTGCATGGCCTGAAGAGATTCGTCTTAAAAGAGGGCAAATGGAATGCTGTTTCCAGAACGTGCCCTATAGCGTATAGGCCAACATATATGAGGCATCAATAATGGGGGCAATTTTCAGGTGTTATAGGGTATTTTCTCCATCGTTGGAGCTAGGGGCCAGTAATAAGCAGATTGTGCTTAAGAACAGGCCAAATATGGTTATCTTCTAAAAGATTAAATGCAACTTCGTATTAATGGTCTGGACATACCAAGCAAGGCCGTAAGCTTATGAATAAATGTATAATGAACACTAACAGAAAAGAAGGTGGCAAAGAGGGCAATTGATTAGTGATGTAATGTAAACCCAATAAATAAATAATGCCTGGCGTCCACTATAGAGCGCCGACAAGATTAGGAAGGGTTGCGGATGCAAATTATGTCATTTCGGCATTCTTTCCGCGCCAGACGCGGAAAAACTGTGTGATCATCGTTTCTTGGGACGTTACTACGAATCTCTGCGTATTGACTGTAGTCACACCTGGGAGTGTCCTAATAATCAATCGGGAAGGTCGCGAAATGCCGCGGAAAATGCTGGTCGTAGCAGGACAGCGCGGACACATCTAGGATCACAACGGGAGTGGTAAAATAATGGACTAGGACAATGAGGAAGATATTTCCCGACAACCAATTAGGTATGCGGACAACATCAGGAAATAATGCAATGTGTCGGGGGGGGGGGGGGGGGGGGGGGGGGGGGGGGGGGGGGGGGGGTTGTCCGGGGGGTAGTTGTCCTGGGGGTAATTGTCCTAGGGGGTAGTTGCCCAGGAGTAATTTTCCGGGGGCAGTTTTTCGGGGGGTAATTGTCTAGATACGGCTGCCCGCACCGCGGAGGCTATCAGGAGCACTTCCGGAGGAGGCGGCAGCGTTAAAGAAAGGCGGGATGTCCGATATCCGCACGACAATGCAGACAAGTTGCAGAAGGTGTCAGGAAGTTCATTTCCGCGTCCAAATTTTGCCCTCTCCCGAAGTATTTAGGAATGATAACGACAGCGAACGGAATCTTTCAAGAATATATGGATAGGTCAATTGCTGAATGAATGGGGATTTACTAATTTTGCATTCCGCTTCTTGTCCGCGCCCTAGTGGACGCCAGGTTTACCAAAATCTAAATGTAAGTGTCCCAATCAACCTGATAAAACACATGCAGTAAATTGATACAGAAGGCCATAGGGCTGTCAGCTACTCTTCTTTTCGGCTTTAACTAAGCATATTTTCAGCCTTTTTCAGCCACTCGTGTCCAGGAAGATGATACGTCCAGGATTATTTTAAAACAGTAGGTATAACATATTCATCCAAAACAACGTCAATATGTGATGATATATCAACTGTTGTCCGTTGTTTTGTGCTTGTATATCTAGGAGCAACTTTTTTTCCGAAAAAGGTGCCTTGTGTTTGGTGATTCTCCTCCCATTTTTAAAAACATTCCGACGCCCCTGAGTTCGTCTTAAAATGTCGTCTTATATCTTCCATTATTTCAGCTCACACATGATGTGGGCATTAAGGGCCTTCGGGGTCCCGGTGACTGATCTGACAACGAAACCTTTCTCCTCCAGGAACTCCGATATGCGCTCTTTACCCCACATTGACCCCCAACCCAGGCTATCTGGGAAATGGTAAGACAACGGCAGGCAAGAGAACAGGCTGCTGGTGTACAGAAGCGATGACGCCGCATTCCCAATATTGTCGGCGTGCTTTGATGCGGCATCCATCTCAAAGAGGGACAAAACTCCGTCTTTCTTCATCACCCGTTTGACCTCGTCGATGACCAGGTCTGGTCGAGGTGTGTCGTGCAGGACGTTGAAAAAGAAGACGTAGTCGAATGTCGCGGTCCAGTCGTCTGGCATCACCACAGCATCGGCGCAGACATACTCGATGTTCTTCAATCCTAGTTTGGCTGCTTCCTCGATGGCTGAATCCACAGGACACTGCTGAATGTCGAGTCCTACGAAGTGGCTATTGGGGAACCGCTGGGCGAGGATTCGGCTTGCTGAACTACGACCGCACCCTACATCGAGCATGCGAATTCCACTCTCTGAACGTATTTTTTAATAATGAAATGGAAGAAGAAAAAAAGGAACTGTAGCATATTTTTACGGCAACAGAAAAAAAATCATTCATAAATTACCCCTATTTGTTGGGGTTAAGTGTAGAGCATTTCCTCGCTTTCCCGCTAAACAAGAGCTATTCTTAAAATCTTAAACAATCATTAGTTACACATTTCAATACAAAGTAACATTATTATTATCTCAACAAATTATCTCATCTTGTTCAGCAAAAACAAAAAGCAAAAACATATACATACGTACAACGTGATACGTATCGATCCTACTTTCTTAATATACATGTAGCAGAGGATTGGTTAAAAACACTCAACTGGTAATGCGTGGATTGTGGGTTCAATCCACGGTACGGCACCTATGCCCTTGAGGAAGGCATTTTATCTACATAATACGTGTGTGAATTAACAAAAAAATAATAATAATGGAGTGAGTACTGACGTGACTCCCGGGGGAGTCAAAATAGAGTGAAACTTCACTCATTTCTTTTAGGAGGGTACTCTAAAATAAATTGATATTCACTCCTGAAAAAAGTGATCACTGATGTGACTCCCTGGGAAGCGAAAATAGAGTGAAATTCACTTTTTGTTTATTGAGAGCCGCCAGAGTATCATTCTCATCTAGTTTCCAAACGGGGAGTGAACGTTAATAATTGTTGAATAAATGAATTGATATTCTCTTACCCAATCTCGGCTTGATTACTGGTTGAGAGGAAATGAACTCCTGGAGAAGACAGTGGTGGTTCCATGTAACCCAGAAATTTGCAGCGAATTCTTCGAAAGATTTGCACATCGATGGTGCGAGCCCTAAAATTTACACAGAGCAGGAAAGCCCGTTATTTCCTGGGGAATATGACCAAGTCAAACTAATCATAATTTAAATGATAATGGTGATGAGGACGAAGATGATTATGAAGATGATAATAAAAATAATTATAATAATAATAACAATAATAATATTAATAATAATAATAATAATAATGATGATGATGAGGTTGATATTTTTGATGCCCTTCCTCTAATTTTGTTTTGTTTTGTTTTGTTTTTGTTTTACTTTAGTCTCATCAACATTTCCCTACTGAGACTGTAGGTCATAGGTATATACACACTTTAATGCTCCTAATGCAATAACAAATCAAGAACTGTAAAGTCAAATGTGGGATTATTAATTCTTATTCGAACCATAAGGCATGCATCCCTCACACATCTGGGTCTACACAACATAATTCTCAATGGTTCCTGAGATATTGGGGTTGAATAAGAATTTCCTTTATATCGAATAACACGAGGTAGACAAAATAGTGTGTTATGTACATAGACGTGGGGGCATAATTCACCAGGGTGCCTACATTCCAATTTTTCAAGTTTTTAAATCATACTGAGTGACATCTATTCTTGGTAGCTTGTATATCCAACATCCCACAATGTGGGCCTCGTGAACGCTTGGGAAAGTCGTCACAAGGTCCGTGAGATCGATATGTCGGTCTCATGGGGTGTCGTTTTTGTGGGGTGAAAATCTCCGACCGAAAATAATAATTTCACAAATACTGGTAGTTATCAAATCCTCTTCAGCACCCCCCCCCCCCCCCTCCTCCCCAACTGCCTTGTTTTCGTCTATGGATATGTATTTTGACTGATGTTATATAGCTCTTGGTCCATCTATCCTGACTGTTTGCAGCATGTTGTTGAATACCTCACTATGAACGGGTATTCCTAAGGACATCTCCGCCAAACCACCCGTCATCGTCCCTGATCGAAAGCTGTCGACGCGATGGATGGGTAGATGGTACTTCTCAGTTACAGGGTCGAGATCGACGATGTAGGCGGAGGTCATCGCACCCAGCCATTCACGGACGTACCTGTCATGAATATTTCCAAGTGAAAAGGGTAAGACTTGCAATATCACTGGTCCTAAGCTTATTTCTGTACATTCATTGGCAAAACAAAGCAGTCATGGTGTAATTAGATTATTCAATGTATACATTCCTTTACTTTGTGGTCATTGATATACTCTGCCATTGAACTGTAACATTCAACCAATGCAAGGGGGCAACTCCAATAGTGAAGGTATCAGAATTTACAATCGCATACTCTAACTCCAGGGAGCTGTACACTACCGTTAGCCTAACGGCGGTGGCGGTGGAGCTCCCTGGAGTTAGGGTATGACAATGACTTACCTTTCTTTCAGCCCAGCTGCATCAGCCAGCTCTTGTGAAGTCATTGGCTTTCCATGGTGATCGACGAGGACGTCGAAAAGACCACTCTTCACGCCCAGGGCGATCGAAAGTCCTGTGAATCCCCCACTGATGATATCAAAAAGTCGGGAAGAAAATCCCTCCGCTGTTTCGTTGGCGTATTTTTCTGCCATGCTCTTACATGTACAACATATAGGGTTCGATGGAGTGAACGGATTCTGCGTCTCGAACGCAAATCTGCTCGTAGGGGCGGATCTAGGTTTTTCGGTGCCTTTTTACTCCAAAATTCTCCGACAAGGAAAAAAAAGGGGGGGGGGATTGTCACCTCAAAGAGGGGAGGGGCATATTCTTTAATATGCACTGACAGTATATCACTTGGGTTTCAAGGGATGCGGTGCCCTCCTAACTCCGCACGTACTTTTATGTGTACATATCTTCTGTCTGGGGTCAAAGTGTCAAGTTATAGGATTCATATGATAACGACGTATTATGCTGCCGAATAGATTTCACGGAAGATGTGGTACAAATATCAAATTATCCTGTCTACAAGGCGGAATTGGCGATTTTTTAAAAATGTCATTGATGGCAATATGAGAGTGTCACATTCTAGAAAAAAAGCTGGGTAACCATGCAGGGAACATTTTTTGGGGGGAGGGGGGTTACAATTTTACCCCGTTTGGGGTACATATTTGACTTAATAATTATTGGGTTACATTTTATCCAACAAACATGCATGTCCCCTTCAATATTGCTTATGAAATTTTCTCCAAGCAATTTTAGAGAGCGTTATAACGATTTTTTAAAAAAGAAACATGGACCCTAGCACAATATATTCCCTGTCCCGACACCCCCTCTCTCTCTCTTCCTGTGCTTCCATTCCCCTCTTCCTCCTTCTCTGTCTCCCTCCGTCCCTCTTTTTTTCATTCCGTGTTTCCATTCCTTCCTTCTCCCTCTCCCTCCCTCTTTCTCTTTTCCCCGAGTTTCCATTCTTCCCCCTGGTTCTCTCTCTCTCTTTTTCTTTCTCTCTCTGTCTGTATCTATCTCTCTCGCTCAACCTCACTTTTTCTCACTTCCCGTGTTTCCATTATTTCCTTTCTTTCCCCTTCCCCTCACCCCCCCCCCCCCCCCCCCCTCTCTCTCTCTCTCTCTCCCCCACTTGCTCCCTTTCTAATAGTATTCTCTGCACCCCTCACCCATTACGGTCTGAATTGGGATGAAGTAGACTGGTTCTACGACCCGTCAACTTCCAGTGCTTTTGTTTCATCTCCTCCGGCCCCCCCCCTTTTTTGGCAGTTTTTTTCCCCTGTTATGTTTCGTTTTGTTTGTGTTTGTTTTAACTTGTTTGTTTGTGGTACGCGAGTACTGTTGTTTATTAGTTTAATTGTTTGTTTTGTTTTTGTTTTCTATGACTGGAAGGTTGGAATACTTCTTAATTTCTACTTAAACATTTATGAACCCCAATCGCATTTAAATCTGACAAAATACTCTTTTAAGGAAAGTTTTTCAAAAGTTTGTCGGTAGTCGGATACAAGTATTATAGTGTGCGATGGTCTCTTATTATACTTCATACACGCGTTCGTTATGTGACAGACGTGCCTACAGACGTGCCTTTAATTTATTACTGCCCTCAAATTATACAACAAAACAAAGAAAACAAACAGTTTTTAGATACAAATAATAAAAGAACAAAACACATACACAGAGCAAAAGATTTAACATGCATTTTTATAATTACATTATTTTAAAAGTTACACTTTTTTTCAGACACCAATTCTTAATTAGTACCGTACTGCATTTTTCTGGTTGAAAGCTGATGTTCCTGACATACACAAAAAGTAACTGGTGCGAAACGTGACAAAGTGTCTCAGTTCACCCCAACAGGAAAAAAGACCAAATACCCCTAAATATACTTCAGAAAAAAGGTTTGCGGTACAACCATGTGAGTTGGAATAACTCCACGTTCCGGTCAGAATGCTCTGGCAGTCGTCAGGAGAATGAGAAGACAAAATCTGACAAAATTTGTCTTTCCTTAAAAGAGTATTTTGTGAGATGTCAACTCACATGGTTGTAACGCAAACCTTTTTTTCTGAATTACAACTTCACCATGCAACCTTCAAATCCTATACCCCTAAATATAGTTTGTGTGTGTGTTTTTTTAATACTATTATTATCAGACCTACATATTGTTTACAAGAGCTAACTGGTATGCTTGCAAAACGTTTACACTGAACGCCGAAAATGGGAGGGGAATCACCAAGAAAGGGCACCATTTCCGGAAAAAGTTTCACCTAGACAAAGTAATTTCGTCTTTGTCTAATAGGTTAAGTCCTTCAGCTTCAATAATCTCCTGATTCCTCGATTTTCTCTCCCTATCCCCCCCCCCCCCCCTCTCTCTCTCTCTGTCTCCCTCTCCCTCGCCCCTCTCTTATCAATCGCTCTCTTGACTTCATTTATTTCAGCTCACACAAGAAGTGCAGTTCTGGTAGTTTCGGAGTCTTTGTCATTGACTTAATAACGAAACCCTTCTCCTCAAGAAACTTCGAAACAAGATCTTTGCCCCACGCCGTCCCCAGGCCTAGACTGCCGGGGTAGTTATACGACATCGGCAGACAGTAAAACAGGCTGGTGGTATAGAAAAGCGCCGAGTAGGGTTTGCCCACGTTGTCCGCGTGCTTCGATGCGGCGTCAGGCTCAACGACCGACATGATCCCACCCTTCTTCATCACTCTCTTGACGTCGTCAATGATCACGTCTGGTCGGGGGGTGTCGTGCAGGAGGTTGAAGAAGAAGACGTAGTCGAATGTCGCGGTCCAGTCATGCGGCATCGCAGCGGCGTCGGCATAGATGTACTTGAGGTTCTTCAATCCTAGTTTTACTGCCTCCTCATTGGCCAACTCCACGTTGCTCTCGTCGAGATCAAGACCTACGAAGTGACTGTCGGGGAACCGCTTGGCTAGGATTCTTGTTGCTGCACCACGGCCGCATCCGATGTCGAGCATCCGAATTCCACTCTCTGAAATGAATAAAAATTTTAATTGCTTTCTATAAGCCACGTTTTAGACAATACTATGTGAAAGTGCAGTGTACATTTATTTCCAAAACGTAACCCCCCACGAAACAAAAAGAAAGGAACCGGAAACAAAGTCGACCCCCTCCGTCCCTCGGTCCCTCTCCACTCCCTCACATTTCGTCAACTCAGACCGATGCCCCATTGCCCCTAATTATTCCACCCACACGCCGGCGGCGTCTTTTTTACCGTAACTCTAATGCGTCAGAAACCCCTTTTTGAAGACTTTGAAAGAGAGTACAAGTATCGGACTTGTATTTTCTTACTCATTCACCTTATTTTTAAATCAGAAAAAGAAAATTACGTAATATAAATCTCTGCCGAGATTCGAACTCGCGGTCCTTTCACCGAGAGAGCACCGGATCATCCGATTGCGCCACACAGAACAGCTGCTCGATGCTCTTGCTCGTTGCCCTTGCTCATTTTATTATAGCGTTACAATTCGTTTTCATGAATATTCATGCCGACTAGCCTTGACGGAATAAACCGTATTATGAGCAATTTGACGCATTAAGGTTACGGTAAAAAAAAAACACGCGCCCCGACTTCACCTACCATGTGGATACCAAGAGAGGCTTGCAAAAGTTATCGGCAATTGTGACACGTCAAAACAGGACTAATTGCAGTGGCGGATACAGGATTCTCATAAAAAGAAAAAAAATGAGGTACATAAAATTTGATTGGGGCACAAAATAATGTCAAACATTATGAACATTTTTCTCACGTGTTGATTTGATTTGATTTATTTATCTTTATGATCCTTTTCTTTTTCTTCAAACATATTTTACAAATTGATTACAACATAATAAACAAACATGAATACATTATCCAATTATAGGAAATACTAAAGAAAGGGGGATTAAAAAAAAAGAAAAGGAAAAAAAAACTTTTCGTTGTATTCAAAGTAATAGAAGTCAATTAAGGATGGGCATGAGATGAGATGTATGGAGAAAAAAAACATAAATAGAAGAGGATGGTAAGTAGAAAGGTGAACTGTGTTGAAGAGATAAAAGTTATTAGGGAGGAGTTAGGCAGAGGGAAGGAGTGAAAAGTGGGAAGTGTAGGGAGTGCAAAGAAAGAGAGAGAAAAGGAGAAAGGGAGGATGAAGAAGTTTAACCGGGAAATGGGGGCACGTTTCCCCTAGCCTTCCACTAGTTCCGCCATTTCATTGATAATTTTCTTACCCAATCTCGACTGGATCTCAGGTTGAGATGGAATGAACTCCTGGAGGAAACAGTGGTTGTACCACGGCAAACCGTAATTCTCCGTGAATTCAGTATGATGTTGGGTCTGAGATGACGTCAGACCTTGAGTAGAATAATAATGGTAAATAATAATGATGATGACAACAATGATAATAACAATGATGAAAATAATGACAATGACGTTGGCGGTAATGATAATGATAAATACTGCTACTCCTACTCATAATAATAATGATAATACTGATAATGATAATTATAATTATAATAATGATAACAATAACAATATCAGTTATAATAAAAACTATAAATAAATAAATAAATAAATAAAGCTATAGGTAATAATCATATCAATAATATCTTGATTTATACAGCGCTTCATACAAAAGTCTTTCATCGCTTTACATGTATTTCAATCCGGTCATCAGAGTCAATCACACTCACAGTGTGTGCATCATCTCCAATCCCTGGGGAGTATTCCTACCACATTGTCACCATGAAGGCATATGGCATTTACGATCACAATGGCTTTCGTCATCCTACAAGGTCCCCATTTCTCTCCTGGGTACGGAGTGCCAACTATATATTAATAACTTGTCAAAATACATAAATGCCGGGATTCGAACCCACGACCTTCGCATCTTCAGTGAAGTGATTAAAACACTTGACTTCGACACCTCTATAGGCTGGTACGGAAGAGCCTGAAATTTCATGCATTGGAATCACTATTCAAACGATAGACAATTCACCTCGTGGTCCATCTTTCTTGAAAACTTCCAGCATATCGTTGAACACCTCGCTATTGAGTGGTATTCCTAGGGACATCTTCGCTGGCTGACTCGACAGCGTCCCTGATCGAAAGCTGTCGACGCGATGAATGGGTAGATGGTACTTCTCTGTTACAGGGTCGAGATCGACGATGTTGGAAGTGCTCATCGCACCCAGCCATTCACGAACGTACCTTTTTATGAGGGATATCGGACAGAAAAGTTAACCCTTAATTACCACTGATTGTTTTACTGTACTATGCATGGGCTGCGGAACAGGGGGAGGGCTGGAGGCTGTATCCCCCCCCCCCCCCACTTTTTTTTTAGTTGACACGTTTCATAAAACCTCTGGAAAAAGGCTCGAAAATTGTCATTAGTGAGTGAAATCAAATCACCCCCCCCCCCCCCACACACACACTTTCTATAACGCTCCGCGGCCACTGCTAGTAAGCTTTACCTGGCTTCTATGACCACTACCCTATATGGCTACCCTGCGCCTAGCTGGAAAAGGGACAACTATACACTAAGAAATGACTCCGGACGGTTGAGAGTGTCCCAGATCATGCCAGCTAGTCTATTAAAAATCAAACAACTGTAAAAGATCTCTTCCATAAAAACAAAAACAAATGACAAACAATGGAAATAGCTTATTAGCTACGCTACGCCTGCCGAGAGCCGAGAATGGTGATTCCAATTGGCCCTAGTAGTTTCATAAAACCTGTCATCAATGACAAGTTGCAATAACTGTTATAAGCTACTGAAATCCTTGCATCTGATTGGCTGAGAGCAAATATGTCGGTAAAAATCACCACCAAGACACTTGATGAAACGACCCCCCCCCCCTTTTTTTTTTTGTTTTTTTTTTTGCTTGTCAGAGAATTTGGGAGGAAAACTAGACCTCAAAGATGTGATAACCTTCTTTCAAATCATGTGGTGTCCCCCCCCCCCCCCGAATTTCAAAATGGATTTGCGCCACTGGTTACAGTAACTAATACCTACCTTTCTTTCAGCCCAGCTGCATCGGCCAGCTCTTGTGAAGTCATTGGCTTGTCATGGTGATCGACGAGGACGTCGAAAAGACCGCTCTTGACGCCCAGTGCGATCGAAAGTGTTGTAAAGCCTCCGCTTATGACTTCGAAAAGTCGGGAAGAAAACTCCTCCGCTGTCTCGTTGGCGTATTTTTGTGCCATTATCTTAATGTTAATGCTATCCACAATGTAGCGTCCCAGTGTAGGGTTCTGTGAAGTACACAATTCTTGTTCGGATGTGTACAATCAAGGAGGTATTGCCAAGTATGTCCGTGGTACACTGCGCAAACATGATCCTTTCAGGGTCGAGGGTACAATGCATAATTTTAGCCTAGTCCCCAAACTGATTTGTGCTTTTTCTCCTTCTGTTCAATGAAAAATCTGAATCTGGGGGTCGTTTCATCAAATCAACTCCATGACAGTCATAACTGTTGTCGGCGATCTGCGGAAATGTCATGGACCTGAAAAACTGTTTCACGAAGACATGATAAACGACAACTCGATGATATCGATACTCATCGGCGAAAAATATAGTCTATATCACAGTCAATTGGAATTATCATCAATTACCCAAACAGAATTTAAGGCTCAGTTTTCCCAAAACTATTCCAAAATGTAAAAAATGGCAGCGAAGATGAATGCTTGTGATACAAACATCCCGTTTACATGAAAAGATGTGTTTCTTATGGCATCTTAGAATTTATAAAATTGAGAAATCTCGAGGAGGCTTTTGCGATGTACGAATCTAGATTTGTAGGTAAGAGGATACCGTAATTGACTAATTACGGAAAGAAGACCCAAATCGTGTTCATTTTAGAGAAAATGATTGAATTAAGATATCTTATGGCCCAATTTTTAATATTTATTCATTAAAAGATACATATAAGATCATTCATATCAAAGCATTGCGTGAAAACGGGAAAAAAGCGAAAAATACATACATGATAAATTGTCGTCGTTCACATGGGTCTGTATATACAGACTCTCCCGTTTTCGAAGCTGATTCTATGGTAGACGGATGTGGGTATTTTTAATATTAATCTCATTTACTTGTTGGGGGTCAAGAAGCCATAAGAACATATTGTTCGTCTGTACAATATTATAATACGGACATTAGTAATACTATCTGGTAAAGGCATGATAAAGGATAGTGCTTGGAGATCAGGAAATAAATGCTCTCTTAATTTACATTTGTTATTTTTTCGCAGCCCATAGAATGACTAAAAGCTGGCTTGTGATGGCGTTCTATAAAGATATGACAGGGGGTCGTTTCATCAAATCAACTCCATGACAGTCATAACTGATGTCGGCGATCTACGGAAATGTCATGGACCTGAAAAACTGTTTCACAAAGACATGATAAACGACAACTCAATGATATCGATACTCATCGGCGAAAAAACATAGTCTATATCACAGTCCATTGGAATTATCGTCAATTACCCAAACAGATTTTGAGGCTCAGTTTTCCCCCAACTATTCCAAAATCTAACAAATGACAGCCAAGATGAATGCTTGTGATACAAACATTCCGTTTACATGAAAAGATGTGTTTCTTAAGGCATCTTAGAATTTATAAAATTGAGAAAACTTGAGGAGGCTTTTGCGATTTACGAATCTAGATTTGTAGGTAAGAGGATACCGTAATTGACTAATTACGGAAAGAAGACCCAAATCGTGTTCATTTTAGAGAAAATGATTAAATTAAGATATCTTATAGCCCAATTTTAAATATTTGTTCATTAAAAGATACATATAATATCATTCATATCAAAACATTGCGTGAAAATGGAAAAAATAGCGAAAATACATACATGATAAATCGTCGTCGTTCACATGGGTCTGTATATACAGACTGTTCCGTTTTCGATGCTGATTCTATGGTAGACGGATGTGGGTATTTTTAATATTAATCTCATTTACTTGTTGGGGGGTCAAGAAGCCATAAGAACATATTGTCCGTCTGTACAATATTATAATACGAACATTAGTAACACTATTTGATAAAAGAATGGTAAAGGATAGTGCTTGGAGATCAGGAAATAAATGTTCTCTTAATTAACATTTCTTATTTTTTCGCAGCCCATAGACTAACTAAAAGCTGGCTTGTGATGGCGTTCTAAAAAGATATGACAGGTCTGGAGTACCGACAAGTCACTTGTCAGCGAAGTTGTCGCTGGTCTTGGCAAAGACGGCTTTGTGAAACACTTAGCGGACAAGTTGAGCGACAGTGTCGAGATGTCGCTGATCTTGTCGTTATGACGGTTTGATGAAACGACCCCCAGGTCTGGAGTACCGACAAGTCACTTGTCGGCGAAGTTGTCGCTGGTCTTGGCAAAGACGGCTTTGTGAAACACTTGGCGGACAAGTTGAGCGGGGGAAGTGAGAGAATAAGGCCCAAAAGGCTCTACAAGCACTATGAACACGATGACAAAAGAGAGCGGACAAAATATACAGCTCCTCATTGTACCCTCCACAACTGCTCTGGTAGACAAAAGAACATCCCTTCATTGCTATTTTGTAAAATAATAAAACAGGTGAATATGCATGTGACGCTTGTTCTACATACTTTTACATAATAGCAATCAAGGGATGTTCTTTTGTCAACCAGAGCAATCGTGAAAAGTACAATGAGGAGCTGTATATTTTGTCCGCTTCTTTGTTCACCGTGTTCACAGTGAAGCCGTTATCTTTCCCTCAAAATTTGCTTACACGTCAAAGAGGGAAATAACTCTCCTCCCCCTGCACCCACCCCTGTTACATATTACAGTGAAATGTTGCGTCCAAATAATTGAAAAGCAGTCCGGGCGTCGAACTATACCTTTCCGCCTTAAAAAATTGTTTGCTACGAGCCGTTTATCTTTCTCTTACATTTTCTAAAACGTCAGAGCTTCCGCGCTTCGCGCGGGAAGAGGGAAACTCCTCCCTGCACCCACCCCTGTTACATACAGTGCAATATTGCGTCCAAGTAATTGAAAAGCAGTCGGGGCGTCGAACTATAACTCTCCGCCTAAAAATTGTTTGCTACAAGCCGTTATCCTTCTCTCGAATTTGCTAAAACGTCAGAGCTTTCGTGCTTCTCGCGGGAAGGGGAAAACTTCCCCCTCTCAACATCCACCCCCTGGGGAGCACGCTTTGCGTGCTCATCACCAATTTCGCACTCTTCGCGTGCTCACAAACGCCCCCTAAAATGAAATCCTGGCTATGCGGTTGGATCCTTCACTTCTGCCCGCCCCCTATTGAAAAATCCTGGCTACGCCTGTGGAATCACATGAAATAACTCGATAACATGATGAACTGGAGTAGGCCTGCACAGATGCGTCGCTATACCATTTTGAGTGAGCAGTGAGGCGTCGGAACGTCGGCCTCGGACAATGGATTGGAGGGGCATCTTTTGTCAGCCAAACAAAAGATGCCCCTCCAATCCATTGTCCGAGCACGACGTTCCGACGTCTCTGCCAGGCCACTTTGCCGATTAGAAGTTGAGAATATATTACAACCAAGGAGGAACTACCTCCTTTGTCCGTTTGTACAACAAGATAAATAGATGAACTAATAAATGAATACATATAGAAATAAATATTTAAACAATAGATAAATAAATAAATTCATCTATTTTTTGCGATGTGCCGACAACTAATTTACACCAGACACAGGATTTTTCCGTGTATAATCGTATTAATTTTCAAGGAATTGGTAATTTGATTAGAGAAGATGCGCTTGAAATTACAGGCAACAGGGTAAAAATTACCGGATTTGTGTTGGCTACCTGTCAACCCGGAGCTCTGGTAAAGTTTAACACTTTTTGTGTTAAAAAGGATTTGTTTTCAGTGTTAATGTTCGACAGGCCTCTAGAATCGCCCCAGAGCCCACTAAACTAGATCAATATTCTGAGGAATGATTACGTGCAATGTTTGTGTCAATTTTAAAGTACTTCAATTCAAAAGAATTTGTTTTAACAATATGAGAACATAATGTAGCGTAGGGGAGATAGTGATCTTCATTGAATTTTAACATGATAGTTGCAAATATGGAAAAGAACCATTCAATTCAAAAGAATTTGTTTTAACAATATGAGAACATAATGTAGCGTAGGGGAGATAGTGATCTTCATTTAATTTTAACATGATACTTGCAAATATGGAAAAGAACTATTTAGAGGATTTTAATCTTTGCTTATGACATTGACATTATCAGGGGCAATATTTAGCAAAAATGTTAGCCCAAGTGTCAGGCTCCTGTATACCTTGAACCAACTTCCAATGTTTATTTCAGGACTTTCAGATTCTTGAAAGTGCTTAATAAAGACTATTAACATGATTAAGCAAGAATTTTATGAAAAAATGTTATGAAAAAGGAGAAGAAAAAGGAGAAGAGTAAGATGACGAAGAAGAAGAAGAAGAAATAGAAGATAGAGAAGAACAGTAAAAGAAGAAAACAAAAGAGAGGAAGAAGACTAAAGGAGAGAAAACACGAAGACGAAGCCTGACAAAGAAGACGAAGACGAAAAAGAAGAAGAAAATGAGAAGGGAAATATGAAGGAGACTAACCCCACTTTATCAAATGCAATATTACCTACATATCATTAAGATAATACTACCAATGCTATTACTAATATACTATCGTAGTAAACCGTACAAAGGTCAATACAGTGCACATGCTTATGCGTGCTTCAAATCATAATTGTTGTTGTTGTTTTGGTTATTGGCGCTTATCATTCAAGAGTGAATATTTACGTCTTTTTCTTTATATTTTTCTTATTTTTTTCTCTTAGACAAACTATATTTTTGAGAATAAATAATTGGATATGTTGAATTTTAAGCTTTAAGTTTTATGTTGAAGAGGTCAGCGGCTGTCGAGCAGCTGGCCTACCAGCTATCCTGGGCGTCCAAGGACCAACCTGGACACAGTACATTGTGACAGGCTTCTCAGCTTCGCCAAAGAGACTAGCATAGGCCCCCGACGTCCACCAATAGGTCATGTCAACTCCGCTGCATTTCTTCAATATTTTGACCGAAAATCCCAAAAATGAAAACACATATCATATAGACTCCAATCGTATTATTACCCCCTTTCTCTCTCTCTCTCTCTTCACATATTTCACCCCCACCCCCCTCTCTCTCTCTCTGTCGCTCGGGCATGTTGGCTCAGTTGGTATATATGTAATTACATTTACAAGTATTTCAGTACCAGGGCCATCGAGCCCATTTTCAGTCCAACTATTCAAAGGCTGGTGCTGTGAAAATGACGCCTTGCAAACAGTTGGCATAAAGCAAACTCTTTCAGAATTATCCAAACTCAATGTTAAGTATAACAAGTATTACAAAACTTATTAGTACATAGTCCATCCACCCCAGCTCATTTTTCCCCTCTTGTCAACATCTCATTATTCGTAACGATGCTTTATGAAAATAATATTAATGAATGACCCAGTCCTGGTTAAGTTATCTCAGTTTATGGACATTTAATAATTATACAACAGGTACAGCTTTGCTTTTAAACGTGTCCTGCCATTTTTGAACAATAATCCCTTAGGCCATAATTTGTGCATTATATATTTTACTTACTGATATTTAATTTTGTACTCTGATCTATGAAAAAACATCATTGTCATCATTGTATCGCACAACAGTATTATGTTAATATGATTGAAAATGGTGAATAAACGAATTTGAACATGAATATCATGGAGCACTTCCAGCATATTGATTACATCAGATGACTTTGTATCAATAATAAAAATAATAATATAGAACATTTATTAGGCGCTTGATGCGGATGTTTCTAAGCGCACCATTTTCTGTCTAAAGATTATGACCAGGGCCCTCTTTGCATAAAAAGTTTCGTTTAATCGCAACTCAAAAAATTAAACGCAAGTCCCAAATGCGCAATCCTGATTGGTTGAAAATCAAGTTGCGTTTATTTTTTTGAGTTAATAATAATAATAATATTCGATATTTATATAGCGCTCGTATCCACCATGTATGGTGCTCAAGGCGCTCCAATATTACCCCGGCTCTAGCTAGGATACCGATTTCGGTGCTCACAGCATTCAAGGAATTAATTCCTGCCGGTACCCATTTAACACCTGGGTGGAGAGTGGCAAATGTAGATTAATGTCTTGCCAAAGAACAGTAGTGCCGCGCCGGGGTTCGAACCCACGACCTTCCCATCTCCAGTCAAGTGTTCAAACCACTCGACTACGGCACCTCTGCGTTTATCGCAACTTTTTTATGCAAGAGGGCCCTGGACTAATATTTGATACATAAATTATAAATCTAAGCTTAATTCAAGACAACATACATATAAATTAATAACTGGAAATTTAAACCATGAGTACAAGAAATAAGATGGTGGGCACCTCCTTTGACCGACCCACCACTGGGTCCTTCCAGCATATCATGTGTTAAACTGATCGACGGAATGGGCGTTATGAATATGGACAGGTAGTTTAATACATAGGATAGGGGCAATTGCGGAAAAAGCTCGATCATCATCTCTTGTGGAAGTGCGAGGTCCAGGAGTTAAGTGCAAGGTGGAAGATGATCGGAGTGGTCTTGAGGAACTATAAGAACGGAAGGAAATAAGATCTGCAAGATACTTAGGGGCTTGACCGCGGAGAATTTTGTATGTCAGCAGAAGAACTTTAAATGTCATACGGTGATGTATGGGGAGCCAGTGAAGTGAATGCAGAATTGGGGTTATGTGCTCAGATTTCTTTGGGAGAGTAACAAGTCTTGCAGCAGAATTTTGTACTCTCTGAAGTGGAAGTAAGTTTGAACGAGGGAGGCCAGAAAATATGGAGTTACAATAATCTAGGTGGCAGGAAACAAATGCATGGGTTAATCTTGCAGTTGTGGGTCGGTCAAGGAGTTTCCTGATCTTCCCAATTTTGAAAATATTTGAAATTATTTGAAAATCATTTAAATGAAAGACGGCTGCAGACATCACATGTCACTGTAAGGATGATCATTGATCTTGTTGATCTTCAAGGCACTGGTGATTATACAGTACATAGAAAGTGAAGTTTCGGGGACTCGGTTATTGATTTGATCGTAAAACCCTGCTCCTTCAAGAACTCAGTGGCTGCCTCCTTCCCCCAGGCCGTCCCAAGGCCGAGGCTTCCAGGGGTATTGCAGGAAACAGGTAAACAATGAAACAAGCTGATGGTATACAACTCACACCCTCCGGGACTGTCGATGTTCCCAGACTGCTTCGAACTTGCATTGACCTCAAGAGCCGACATCAGTGCATCTGAGGTCATCACCCGTTTAACTTCCTTTAAAACCAGGTCGGGACGCGCCAGGTCGTGCAGAACATTATAGAAGAACACATAGTCGAAGGTATTTGTCCAATCCTCAGGCAAGGACGTTGCGTCGATGCAATGGTACTCGACGTTCGTCAGGTTCTTGACGCTGGCCATGTCACGGGCTGATTTGACGTTGTCCTCTCCGATGTCAAGACCGAAGAAGCGACTGCGAGGGTAATGCTCGGCTAAGATCCGAATCCCAGTACCACAACCACATCCCACATCCAGCATACTAATACCACTCTCTGAATGTAATCGGAAAGGAACAAAATGGTAAAGACTTGAGAAGTCGACTTCCAAACTGGACTTGTTTTATAAGCTGATAAATTCATATTTTTATTCTCATGTAAATTAGACACTTCTGTATGTGAAAATGTTATTTAGTCAACAAATTATGATCAGAAGTATCTAGATTTTGTGAACAAAATACAATATTCAGTTTAATAAAGGAAACACAATATTGGTCAACATGGTCAATGTTCTACTGAAAGTGATCCTGTAACTTAGAACATCTATTCTTTGTGGGAAGTTTTCATGAACGTATTAAAACATAATGTAAAGCATTACCTAGTTTTGCGTGAAGCGAGGGAATGGATGGGATGAATACTTGGCAAAACTCCTGCTCGTACCACAGTCTTGTAACATCATCTTCAAACTCCGTAAAAGATTCGGCCTTGGCGAATGGGAGACCTGTAAGTGCATGAATATAAATAACATATTCTGAACTTTCATCAATCGTACTTCTTTTTTAAGCTCCATCTCTTCTTTTAAGTCATATAAAATGTAAATAGATATCCTAAGTAAACGATAAGGTGTTTGTAAGCAAAAGTAAACAAACAAACAAATAAATGATAAAAACGCCGTCCTGAGATTTTTCGACTATGTTGACAAGATTTGCCCACAGAAAATGTGTTGCCTTCTGTATACGAATGGTCATTCCTCTGTGCAGTATTAATTCATTAATTTAAAGAATATCAACACTACGGTCAAAATTGCATAAGCAAAATTATCTATATGTCTGAGAGTCTTTATTGGCGCAGTGGAATTGATGCGATGGCGGCCAGTGTGCAGCCGACATAAGCATGATAAGCAACGACCATAGTCCCAGTGAACTGACCTAATGGACCTTCCTTCTTGACCACTTCCAACATATCGGTGAAGACCTCACTGAGGAAAGGAACCGCCTTGGTGGCTAGGACGAGCTGGTTCTGAGGTGTACCTTTCTTGAAGATATCGATGATTTGGGCGGGAATGTGGTAACGTTCGGTTACGGGCTCGAGATGAACGATGCGTGCGCCTGCCACCGCTCCCAGCCATTCACGGACATACCTTTGTAATCATCGAGTTCAGTTGGTAAGGGTTGGATAGGGAGAGAGAGAGGGAGAGGGGGAAAACAGGGGGGGGGGGGGGGGAGAAGAGAGAGAGAGAGAGAGAGAAGAGAGAAACGAATGAGACTAAACAAATCTATTACCCTCCTAGAAATATGAACATGATGAAAAAGGTGCTTGAGGGGGAAAAAGTTTCTGATTGACTCCACGGCGATAAAATGCATTAATGCAAATACGTATATTCTTGATGTATGCTTTCTGTCTTTCATGAAGTTTAACAAAACGGTAATGTAATGATTGACGACTTTTTTTTTTTAATGCAATCACATTTTCTATCACTGAGCATTGTTTGAATGAGAGCGTCCAAGAAACATTATCCTGAAAGATTTCGGGGGGGGGGGGCACAAATTAATTTTAAAGTTCTTTGAGTTACAGATTACGTATAAGTAGTCGACAACAAATGTTGAAGGAAGAAAACCCCTAACACCCCTAAACATGGACGGACTGGGAATGAAATTCGGCCCTTGGACCACAAATCAACGGGCCCTCGAGCCAAAATATCGTACGGTTCGCGAGGAAAACCCCACAATGGCCACCCCCCCCCTTCCCCTGAACCTACCTTTCCTTTAAACACGCTGCATCTGCCAGTTCTTGTGACGTCATTGGAGTACGATGATGCTCGACAAGGACATCGAAGAGACCACTCTTGACCCCGAAAGCGATGGCGAGGGACGCCAACCCCCCTTCGACGATGCCGAAAAGGCGCTGAGAAAATTGTTCCGCAGATTCTTCTTCCGAAGTTGAGCACTTGGCCATATTTTCCAAATAATCCGCCTTCATAGACAGGATAAAAGGAACAGAAAAGGTGACTACAATCAACAGTGATCAAGGAACTTAGAATAGACGCCACCTATTCCTTTCTGGGGCCCAAATAATTCCGACTTACATGTAATTATTTGTTTATAAGTTAATGGACCGAATTAATAACATTAGCAAAAGCTTAGCTTTTTATAGGCAATTGTTTGCATATACACTGTAAAATATAACTGTAGATTAACAGGTTTTTTTGACTTGTAAAATTACAAGTTTTGGCCGTTTTTCTGTTAATACGGTATTTTTCTTGTGAAATGACAGGAAAATTGCAGAAATTGCAGAAAATTTTCCTGCCATTTCACAAGAAAAATACCGTATTAACAGAAAAACGGCCAAAACTTGTAATTTTACAAGTAAAAAAAACTGTTAATCTACATTTATTTTTTACAGTGTAGATCTTTAGATATTCCAGTAAAGTAACATTAATGCTAGCAAGAATACGCACACAATTTATTTTCATTTTCATGGTAGTAATTATGATTGCTTCCCCAGATTAGCTTAATAGCTTAGCCTTAGGCCTAGTTTTATGTTATTTTTTAAATAGAACTATACTGATTTGGGCTATTCGTTTTGCCATGCATGACGTGTTTGCTGTCGATTTGGCATGTAATGGGGGAGAGACGAGAGGTATATTTTCATGAGATATTTATGCAACTTCACGTGAAAATATTAATTAGAATATGATGTATATTGTCTGTATGCCTAACAACATCAAAACAGGTCTCGTGAAGTCCACACGTCATTGGACGCCATTGCGCTGATAATTATGACTGTATAGTACACCGAGTGAAACCAACATGGCCAACAATATTTTATTAATTAGTCAATGTCAATGGCATAACATTTTCGGAGTTTTGAGTAAGGCAGAAAAATGGCAAATATAATAATTATAGTATATACCAACATTAAATTGACCTGTATGTAGAGGCTTATGCTGGCTTCAATTTGTACCAATTCACACGAGGGGGACTTGCAGGCATATAATATAGCTTTGCGCCACTGACTGTACATGTAATGATGTAGTAGTAGATCATATTATGCTGTACGTAGAACTACTAAAGCCGACAATCATGACAATATCAACGTTAAATATATACGTTAAGTGGTCAGTATAAATTATAACGCGATTTTCAACTCTGAAGAAAAACAAACGCTCATATTTATTTTACACGGTGTTATACATACCTATATCATGTATATTTCCAATTGGTAGTCGCAGTACGTACTGGTGTGTTCGGTGTGAAAACGAGAATGCTATACAATTGGAGCATGGATATAGCATGTGCAGTGTGTGTTCGTACTGACCTTAGTACGGTTACAATAGGAATACAACATGCTATTTTCCTAATAATAGTGAAATATATTGCATTAGATTCCGGTAGTGTTTGTCTCCCTCGGTGGCGTAATAAACAATAATAGCTCCCATCTCCATATTACAATATGTTAGAGTGTGTGTTCAGGGGGGGGGGGGGGGGGATGGGGTGTGACTGTGACACCCAAATTTGCCGACAAATGCTGCACCCTAATCCCCCCCCCCCCCCAACAAATGATAATAAAAGAAAGTCGCAGATGTAGAGATCTTGATACGGGCCCATTTTCACAAGGAGGGGGCTGCATGACGCCTTTTGCCCGAATATCAACTTTTCAGTTTTTAAATGTTTGCGAGCGAGCGAAGCGAGCGAGCACAATTTAAAAAAAACCTTTTCGTTTATACAGGGCCTACACAAATTACATAATATTAATATATGGGAATATCAACTTTTCAATTTCTAAATTTTTGCAAGGGAGCAAATTTTTTTTTAAACTTTTCGTAGTGAAAATGTACAGAAGTTACATATTATTATCTGGGAACCTTACTTCCCAAATATTTGGACATTCTAGCACCTTGCTGCCCGAATATGCATATCGGAACCCTTTCTCCTCTTCCTTTTCTCTTTCCTCCTTTTCCTTTTCTCTTTCCTCTTCCCTCTCCCTTTCCCCCTCCTTTTTTGCCGACAGAGGTGGCGCATTTGCCGACAATTTTTTTTTTTTTTTTTTTTTTTGGGGGGGGGGGGTGACACCCCCACACACCTCTTTAGCGACACCCCTGTGTGTGTGGGGGGGGGGGTGGGTGTTGGGGTGTGATTGCATGGGTTATTAAGAACACCAAAAATGTGCCCCTGATGTATCCCACGACAGCAATTTTAGATCCCAAATAAGGGCACCTGCATGAATAATGTGATAACCCCTTTTTCAGTTATTTTAATCTCTATGTTATACATTTTCCAAAGGAAAATTAGCCGTACCACCCCCCAAAAACAATCTTTCACAAGGCCCTGATTAGGACTACGAGGCGATCATGTTAAAATGGCATTAAACTGGCAAAACTTGAACAGCGCCACCTTACAGTAACTGCTAAATTGAGATTATAATTTGAAAATTAATTTGCATTTTATTTTGAATTTCGACATACAGCTGTTTGGAAAATAGGCACATTTTATATTTCAAACTATTATTTTTGACGTTGCACATGTGGAAAATTGCCTGCAGATACATTCTAAGCTTCTACAAACTAGAATGGGGCATGATGGAAAAATTAGAGGCACAGACACAAATCCTGTTGAAAGATGGCGCCATTATGAGCTTCAATTTACTGATGTTACCACTATCTAGTCTGGTAGACTAATGGGGTGTTGCAAGAAAGTTGCAATCAATTGCAAATCCCCAATTTGCAATCGATTGCAAATATGATACATGTATTTTAAATGGAACTTGCAATCAATTGCAAGACTTGCGACTGATTTGGGGGATTTGCAATCGATTGCAACTTTCTTGCAACACCCCCTAAAATGATCAATGTTCTTGTTTTGTTAAAACAAACTATTTATTCTGTTGAAATTCATCAAGTTTGATATGGGCGCAGGACCGGGCGATGTCATGCCTGCCGAGGTCTTCGGGTGTGACACCCACCAACAGTCCTTTCCCTTATCAAGATAAGATTTAATTTTTTAGTATGACAAAATTGCAATTTATCATTGTCTACAATAATGGATAGAATATCAATCTCAGTTTCAAACTGAAAATCGACCTATATGATTTGATTTTATTCGTCAGGTATACTACAATACAAACATAACCAGGTACCATAACAGGATATCCCATGAAAGCCGAAATGGCTTATTTCCAATGGGGTCCTTAAATTGGCGTATATGCCTAACTGATAATAAGAATATGTTATGGGTTGACCCTTTCTTTTCTTTTTCCTTCTTCTTTTTTTAATGTATTTTCTTCTGTTGTTTTTGTTTGTTTGGTTTTTTTGCTTGTCAGAAAATGTGGAAGAACAGTAATGTGTCCTCTCCACTTTTTAAGAGCGATTTCCGCCCCATGTATTAACTTGGCGATACCAAAAGGATCATGCGCATCGACTTAATAGTTTCAAACCCGCGGAACGTCAATCTTCACCTGGTTAAGAGACCACTGGGCCTTCAAGCCAATCACATTGTATTTTCTTTACTATGATCATGCATATCAGGCTGTAGAATACAAGAAACTGCGATGCCATGGTGCAGTAAACTTGGAGTATTCGAATAATGTATTGAGTGAAAGCCTTGTAACAATATTCAGACCAGCAGATCTGCTTTTAATGCTTCACCCCCCCCCCCCCCCCCCCCCGAGGATCGGAGGTCTGGGAAGCATTCCAAATATTCAAAAAGGTCATCAGAATTGTAGATTTACAAAATATAAAAATTAATAAGAAAAAAAAATACTGTAAAGAAATTTTGAGGGGGGGGGGGGGGAATCATCCCTATCCCCCTTAAGCGACCTGTTTCGACTTCCCCGAGCTGGGCATGCACATTAAGAACAAGAAGAACATGTTTAGAAAACACTTTACACGTGAACAAAGTACACGCTTGAAGTTTATAGGTTAACCTATGTACGTGCGATCGAAGTGACAATGAACTAGAAGTAGAATCCATACATAGTTACGTGCATGAAACGGTACACCTGGGTGGTATATTAAACGAAATGGCAGAGAAATACGCCAACGAGACAGCGGAGGAATTTTCTTCCCGACTGTTTGATATCATCAGTGGGGGATTTACATCACTTTCGATCGCACTGGGCGTGAAGAGTGGTCTTTTCAAAGTCCTCGTAGATCACCATGGCAAGCCGATGACTTCACAAGAGCTGGCTGATGCAGCTGGGCTGAAAGAACGGTGGGTCTAATTTATTATTCACAAACGTTGAACAGAAAATGCCAGCACACAAAATACATTCATATTGATTAATAATGATTAATTCCCTGAATGACACTTTGAAATTTGCATTCCACCAGCATTTACCATGATTACTGAAGTAAACAACGAATGAACTATAGACCTGGGTGCAACATTAAGTTCAATAATAGAAATTGAAATGAAAAGAAGTCGAAAAATAATTCCTTATTTTTTTATTGCCTGACTGTCTTGAGTGAAGCCTAATCATCTTTCCAATAATTTGTGCTGCTTTCCAACGATTTGTGCTGACAGCTTGTCAAGAGTCTCCCCCCAAAATCGCGCAAAATGAATGCAGCATGTGGAATACATAAGACATTTTTTTTTCAGGCGTAAATATTCAAATTTTAATGAAGAGCGCCGCTAAATCTAAAACAACAACACAAACAACAATTATTCTGACAGGAGCATAATACAGTAGGCTAGTTGGAGCCTAGCTGGTATACAGCGGCTGGTAAAGTTTTTTTCTTCTTTCTTCTTCTTTCCCCAGACCCACCATACAAGTTTGTATTTGTGTACGATGCCACCCCCCCCCCCCCCCGAACCTGAGATTAATTACAGAACCGCCTCAATCTGCCCCCTCCCCATATGGACCGCGGAATCGGGAAATGCAGCCCCCCCCCCCCCCCACAATTTTTTGAGTAGACACGTTTCATAAAACCTCGGAAGAAAGGTTCGAAATATGTCATTAATGAGTGAAATCAAATAAACCCCCGCCACTTTAAAAAACGCTCCGCGGCCCCGTGCTCCACCATGTCAAATTTCCGACCAAAAAGGCACCTGGCACCTGACAATCTTTTTCCCCCTTGTCAAAGATTTTTGGAGTAAAAGGCACTAACAAAATGGCTGATTCCTTTCTTCTTCTTTTTTTTTTATTTTAATATTTTGGGACATATTTTGGGACATATTACACACTAATGTACACAAAGTCGTGATTCCTCTAACATGTATAATCTATTCTTTTGAAACATTATAGTTCATTCATTCTTTTCTTCCCGATATAAGGTACGTCCGAGAATGGCTGGGTGCGATGACCACGGCGTACATCGCCGATCTCGACCCTATAACAGAGAAGTACCATCTACCCATTCATCGCATCGATAGCTTTCGATCAGGGACGATGACCGGCCAAATGACGGACTGCTCCACGGCTATACCCATCGTCAGTGAGCTTTTCAACCACATGCTCGAAGTCGTCAAGAAAGATGGACCGAGAGGTGGGCGTCTTTGTACGACACATGCTCCAGCGACAATTGCTCCGCTGGTATACAATAACCAAATTCTTAACATCAACCCCGCACCAAACGCTCCCTGGACATAACCCTAGCCCTAACCCAATCGCAGCCCTAACCTAAAGCTAACTTAAAGTAGAACTTTAATGATTTTAAATATTGGCTTAATAATTATTATTGCATAGATGGCATAAATTAAACAAGGTTATCCAAATTCAACGCGTGGAAACATTTGAAGTAATGATTATTATCAATTATAAAACGGTAAAATACAGCCCCCGATATAGCAGCTGAAGAGCTCCTCGAACGCTGCTGAGATATGTGACGACACACCATGGACAAGTCCTGTCTAAGCAGACGATGTCCCATAACATCTTACACATTTTTCAGAGCCTATTTTGTCATCTCCTCTTCACTTATTTCTCTTCCTTCACTAGCGTCAGTCTTAATGTTAGTCTGTTGCCTCACTCTTAACTTCGTGTATGGTATTATTTTGATGAAAAATGCAGCGTTAAAAAATAAAGGAATTAGTCACTTGTAAACAAAATAAGACGCCATTGTATTTTCAGCTGCTTGCACCGGGGCATGTTCGGCGTTTCAAGAGGGAACGAATACCATCCTGCTATTATTCGTAGGGCTTTTCAATTTGAAAGTGGGGTTTATTTCACTGATCATTGACCCTTCTCCTGTGTATTTACAATCAAACGGATTTAGCTATCAGAATCAGTTTCACTTTCCCTTTATAATGGTGTGAAATAAGGTCATGTTTAAATACACCAAACTCTTTATAATTTGATAAATGATTGCATTGCAATTACGTTCATTCATTATAGGACGTCGTCTGCTTAAGCAGGTTCGATCCCGAGTGTGACGACATCAAAACATCGCTATATTTCTGGCGAATCCTCGGATATTCCAGATGCTGAGAAGAGCTTTTATTTGTGTTGTTTTTATAATCATCAGATACGCAGTTGACATAAAACTTATACGATTGCCATCTGTAAGCTTCCCAGTTTCTAGTGATACATTAATTGCCATATTTGCGATTTTCTTTGAATATCTACTTTAAAACCCAATCGCAGCACTACCCTTTATCTTTGACGAAATAAAGCCCAGAGCAATTGTCACCGGAGAAAATATTGGAGCGGAGTCTAGCTACATTGGTTGTACCTGCTCAAATGGTTCATACATTATTCAGACATTATTAAGATTAATGATCCCAGACTCCCAGTGTAACGGGTTCATCTTGCTTCGCACTAGCTGTTGATTATTTATTGAGTTATGTAAATCCATATGAAATACATTTGCTCAGAGTGGGGTAGTCCAGCTATGGAGGGGGAACTGGCAGGGGCGAACTGGGACTACAATGAGCGACATGGTCTTTTTTTGTTGACCGGCCCTTGTTTGTATGACGAGCCCTCTAACAAAAACTATTGACCGGCTCGTGGGAACTTCCCATGGCCAGTCCGCCCCTGGAAACTGGTATAAAGGGTAAAGGGGGGGGGGGTGAGGAAGAGGGGAGGGAAGTGTCTTATTAGGTGGATGAAATTTTTCTCTGTTTTTTTTTTTGGGGGGGGGTGTCCCTTTTTCGCCATTCGATGGGGGTGGTGGAGGTATTTTTGATGCATAGTGTCGTCACTTTGTGATCATCGTAGTTTAAAGAACGCGACAGCTCCTTTATGTCCCAACCTGGCCCTGACAGCTAGGATTTGACTTGGTATTGTCACTGCAAGAATGACAACTTTCGTGTCTTTCATCTTAACGTATTTTTTTTCAAGGTCTGACATCATCTCAGACACAGAATCATACTCAATTCACGGAGAATTACGGCCTGCCGTGGTATAACCACTGTTTTCTCCAGGAGTTCATTCCATCTCAACCTGAGATCCAGTCGAGATTGGGTAAGATGACTTGTGTTATAGCTTCGTTCATCCGAATGCTCATTCTAATGAAATTTCACGATGAGATAATCTTCGGAACAATTGACTTTCTGAATGGTGGATTTATTAATACAGGTATTTTCGAAATATTTTGTTATGTCTCTTTTTTTTCGCTCGGGAGATATTAGACACATACTGGTGCCTGGAGATGTCGCTAGACAATTTTGAATGGGGAGGAGGAATGTCGGACCAAATTAGCCGAACATTTTCAAACAAGCATACATTTTCGGATTTGCCAACTAGAGTAAAATCTGGTTAAATTTTTGGGGTGAAGTTTCTGTCGTTTGCAATCTACACAACAATATAGCTCTAAGCACTTCAATACAAAATTTGTTTCAGAGAGTGGAATTCGGATGCTTGATGTGGGATGCGGCCGTGGCTTAGCACTAAGAATCCTAGCACAGCGGTTCTCCGACAGCCACTTCGTAGGCCTCGATCTCGACCAGCGCAACGTGGATTTGGCCAATGGGGATGCAGAGAAACTCGGCCTGAAGAATTTGAAGTACGTCTACGTCGATGCTGCGGCCATGCCAGATGACTGGACCTCGACATTCGATTACGTCTTCTTCTTCAACGTCCTGCATGACACACCCCGACCAGACGTGATTATTGATGACGTCAAGAGAGTGATGAAGAAGGGTGCAATCATGTCGGTTCTTGAGATTGACGCCAATTCGAAGCATGCCGACAACATTGGCGACATTAATGCGCCGCTTATGTACACTGATAGCTTGTTCTATTGTCTACCAATCTCCTACAACTTCCCCGACTCCCTCGGTTTAGGGAATATGTGGGGGAAGGACCGCGTTACAGAGTTTCTAGAGGGCAAAGGGTTCATTGTAAAAGAAGTGTCCAAGACTCCAAAGCTTCCACAAGCCCACTTTTTGTGTGAGCTTGTATAAAATAATGCAGAAAAAAGCGCGCTCGAGGACTTGAGAAAGAATGTGTGTGTGTGAGAGAGAGAGAGTGGGAGCCAACTACGAAGTCACTGAAAGAAAATTCTCGTTTTAAACGTCCAAAACAAGGAGCAACCCTGATTATGCTAATGGCAACGAACCCCACTAAACCATCAGACTTTAATCATTTTTACACTTTTTGCCCAAACAGTAAATTTATATGGTCTGCATTTTCCAAGAAGGTGGTCTTTATGAAATAATTACGATGATGATGATGATCTTTCTTTTCCTCTTTTTACTTCATTCTCTTTCTCTCTCTCTCTCTCTCTCTCTCTCTTCTCCCTCTCTTTAAACAACCTTGTTAATAGTGCGAAAGTCAGCACGTTTCTTTCTTTTAATATATGGACTGTAACTATTTTTTTCTTCAAACAAGCTATGCTTATTTGAAAGACTCATCCACTTATGTTTTCCTATACAATCACAATGTTTACATTATACCGATTATCGCTTTGTAAAGCATAACTATTGAATTTTTAACTGTTTTCTTTATGTATCAATTAATATAATGTTATATTCCTGTTCTTAATTTTCGTATGTACTGTTTAAATAATTGTAAAAGATATACATGTTTGTGGAAATTAATCAACTTTGAACTTTGAACTTTGAAAAACAAATCTGGAAAAAGAGTGCCCGCGATGATAAGACAAGAAAGCATTATATCCAACCCCTGATATCTCGACCGTCGACCGTGCGATCGCGCCGAAAATCGGCACGCACGTCGTCCACAACGTAATCTACAAAACTATGTAGTTAAATGCTGCCAACAATTTTCACATTGATTAATTATGCAAATTTATGCATGAAATCAAAATTTTGCTCTAAATCATTAAATAAAGCTCAAAATATGCTAATTTTTGGTCTAGACACTCTTTCCAGTATTCTTAGCAAATATACTTGAAAAAAAATCGGAATCAAATTTAAGCCATACTGTGCTCTTGTACTTTAGTCAGTTTACAGAATCCTACCCTACCGATAGTTTCGTGAATACTCTATATTTATAGATATAATAATATAATTATGTTTTCTTGATTTTCATGATTGACATACAAAAGTAGATCATGAAAAATTATATTATGAATAAAAAGACGAATAAAACAGACAGGGAAAAATTATGAGAAGTCTTTTTTGTGTATTAATCTTTGTTAAGGGATTTCAAGTGTCGTAATAATGATTTAATTAAATATATTTATTTTTATAGCATTTTTGTCTCTGTTGGGGTAGGGGGGGGGCGAGAGGGTAATTGTATACGCATGTACCCCCCCCCCCGCAAACGACTATAGAGGTCCTTGATTTTTAGATAGAAAAATTGCAAAATTTCCCCTACCGTGGGAAGGTGGACGCCCATTGCTCCCTCATTAAAGTCCAGTAAGGTCATAATAAAGCCTTCGACCCCCCCCCCCCCATCGCCCCCTCTTTTCCAATAAAATTTTAGTTACGGGCCTGGAAACCAACACCTCCACTCTTATTCACCATTATAGTCCTCTCCATTCCTGTCTTTCAGAAACTAAATCCACATTAACCATGTCAACCTCAGTTCTCAATACTCAGGATCAGTCTCTCGTAGAAAAAAAAGAGTCTCAACATTCCGAAATAAATCAAGCCGGAAGCAAGCATGAAATAACTGAAGTGTCAGTGGAATATATTTATTAATACGAAGAAACAATAATGACGACGAAAATTTAAAAGACGGCGTAACTTGTCTGGGCGTCCTGTGCGCGAAATATAACGAAAATGCTTATGGCTGAACAGCGAAACTTAACAAAAGGCCCCGCATCCAAGTGCCGCCCCGAATTAACCTTATCTTGTCTCTGTCTATTGAAAAACTCTATTCACAGCAGAATGATTCAACCCCTCTGTGGTAGTCATCAAAATTAAAATACAAAAGAAGCACTTTACCCTCTCTAAATAGACGTGGCTTTCAACCCCAGAGATACATCCAGGGGAGCGTTTCATCAAGCATTCTGTCAGTGATTTTTACCATAACAGTGTTATAAGCTACTGAAATCCTTGCATCTGATTGGATGAGAGCAAATTTGTCAGTAAAAATCACTGACAAAACGCTTCATGAAACGCTTCCCAGGGGTGGACGGGAAATGTTAGTTGGATGAATATTTAGAGAACAAGGCTGTAGACAGGATAGGTGTAATAGGAGTTGCATCATCTTCTTTTTCTCGTTGCATTTCCCTCTCTCATTCTATCACTCTTTATCTCCTTTTACCTTTATGCCATTCAATGGGATGGGGGATATCATGCAAAAGTCTTTATTGTGGCGAGTATTTTTAAAATGAAGGCTATTACAAAATTTAAATCTTAATATACTAAATATCAAAATTATATGCGTCTTAAATGAAGACTATTAAATGAAGGCTATTGATGTCCAGAAACTGAAATTGTCCAACATAGCAACAATATTATTAAATAGTTTATGCAAGGTGGATTCCCGAGTAGTACATTCAGCTTTAACCATGGTTACGGCTGGACTAAACCTTGTATGATAAACCTTGAATAATTAGTTGTTCAGTGTTGCTATATCGGAAAAGAATATTACAAAGTTTTGTGTCATCAAGATAAAATTATAGTTTAACCCTAACCCTAACTAGGGGGGGGGGGGGGTGGCCTAGGAGGCCCCCCCCCCCCCCCTCCCGAATTTTGTACGTGGCCTCGCGACGGCTGAATCTTTCGCGCTCAAATTTCATGACTTTTTTCCCTGATGTTTCACGCACATTTTGATACCTCATTCATGTGGATCGGTCATACGGTTCTGGGGTCAGATTACAATTATTGATCACATGTCAAGCAAAATGATCAAATTCTCCATTCATGTGTGTATTAGCCTATGGCAAAAAAAGTAACCTTCCTAGTAATCATTACAATTTCTTGTTTATTATCACAATATTCATTTAACAAATATGCTTTATGGTTGGCAAACAATAGAATACATTAAAATTCAAAAACAAAAAAATACATAAGATTAAAAACAAAGAAATACATAAGAATAAAAACAAAGAAATACATTAGAAATATACACATGGGTAGTTTCTCATTATTTTGCTCATTGATTATTATTAATTATTTTGTGATTACAATTATGGTTTGTGAAAGAATAAAAATAATTAAACTTTACAAATAAAGGAATACATAAGAACTTTTCCTATCAACTATTTCTTCAAATAAATTTGGCTTGTAATACACACGACACAGCTAATTTGCATATTAATGAGTTATGCAAATTTAATAAAACACCGTTTTACCCAATTTTCTTTCTTTTTATGTATTTGTGAGTCTTAGCGGCCCAGTTACAGCCAATATTCAATCCATTTTCATCTTCATATAGCAAAATTTACCATTTTGAGAAAAAAAAAATCGCGAAAACAATTTGCATATTATGTAATAAAATAATTAATAAAAAAAAACGAACAAGAATATTGAAAAAATTACACCGGGATTGTGTTCTACACAAGTTAATCTACATTTGTGCCAAATTTCATGCGCGCAGAGTCAACCGTTGCCGAGATCTTAGGGGGGCCTGGGAGGCCCCCCCCCCCCCCCCGGCCATAAGAACGCCCCAAATACCCCGGCCTAGTTAGGGTTAAGAAGTATACCTATGAATTCTATTGGATTGTCGAGTTTTTTCTCTATTTGAAACAAACCAGAGTGTCTTAAATTTCAAACCTTGCTCGCTCACTTTACTTAGTAAATGTAGCGTGGGGTAAATAGTGGGGTAAATAAGGGGGTCTCTCGTCTCCGGCCCTGATTACATCAGCTTAGACAGGAAGTGAGCCTGAGGCATCATAGGGAGCTGGTCGACTGCTTTCACAGTGAAACCTTTCCCCTCTAGGAACTTCTTGATGCGGTCCTTCCCCCACATTGCCCCTAGAGCCATGGAGTTCTCGAAGTTGTGGGATATCGGCAGGCAGTACAAAAGGCTATCGCTGTATATAAATGGCGCGCTAGGATTTCCAATGTTGGCGGCGTGCTTCGATTCAACATCTAGCTCGATGACGGACAAGATCCCGTCCTTCTTCATCACTCTCTTGACGTCATCGATGATCAAATCGGGTCGGGGTGTGTCGTGCAGGACGTTGAAAAAAAAGACGTAGTCGAATGTCGCGGTCCAGTCATCCGGCATCGCTGAGGCATCGGCGCAGACATACTCCATATTCTTCAGTCCAAGAGGAGCTGTATCCTTCTTGATCAAATCCACGTTGCCCTGGTCTACGTCCAAGCCGATGAAGTGGCTGTTGGGAAAACTCTGGGCCAACAATTTCACTGCCGCTCCATGACCTCATCCGATATCGAGCATTCGAATTCCTTTCTCTGAAAAGTTAACGTTGTGTTATATTTTTGTTCAATCATATTGATAGTCGAAATGAATATTATGAATATTATAAATGACGGGTGATCAAGTTCCTCGACAGACATTATTTCAGTGTAAGCAAATGAGTGATCATAACTATCAAACATGTTTCTTTAATCAGTGGCGGATCCAGGATTTTGTATAAGGTGCGGGGGGGGGGGGGGTTGTTAGCGACAACCCCCCCCCCCCAAAAAAAAAAAAAAAAAAAAAATCCAAAAATTCACTCAGGGGGGGGGGGGTGTTATGGGGGTCCAATGTCCATCCATAATTCTCTGACAAGCAAAAAAAAAGGGGTTGTTCTAAAGGGGGTGGCACAATGCATACTTTTCTACCAAGGAGGGGGGGGGGGGCACGGGCCGGATGTGCCCCCCTAAATTCGCCACTGTCTTTAATAAATATTTGTCCGATTTAGTTCAATCGTGTTTCTTTACATTTCCTGTTATCACACGATGCTACTAAAACCACTGAAAAGAAAAACTGTCTAAAAAAATCGAGTTATCACTGGAAGTGAACATCCCGGCATGCCCGGGAAGTGAAAATGGAATGAAACGAGTGAAAATTCACTTTTTTCTCTTTAGAGAACAATCTAAAATAAATCGACATTCACTCCTAAACAAGGGATCGTTGACATGGCCCCCGGGGAGTGAAAATTCACCCCTTTTTAAAGGAGAGCATCGAAATGAAAAACTTGAGCCTTCGAGTACATGAACTGATAATATTCTTACCCAATCTCGACTTGATCTCAGGTTGAGAAGGAATGAAATCTTGAACTAAACAGTTGGTGAACCAAGGCCTGCTGTAATTATCGTTGAAGTCGTGGTAATTCGGGGCCTGTGAAAATGTAAGACCTGGAATAAATTGGGAAACAAAATAATAATGATAAAACTAATAATCACGATAATAATAATTATCTTCAATGATGTTCTTCCTGAGAGCCCTGCAATTATTATTATTATTATTATTATTACCCAAGCAATGGCCAAGTACACATTTACACCTGGGTGGCGATACAAAATATCTTGTCCAAAGACTCCAACCACCCAGCAAAGATCGATCCCAGAACCTCTCGTATGGGAGTCAAGAGCTTTCACCAATATACCATAGTGCTCCCACATGATAAGTTATTACCAGACGCAGCCCAAAGGCTGCTGCCATTGTTGATTGTAACAAATACTTTACGATCAAACGCTATCATTGTGACGACAGTGAAGGAGTATATAATTATTAAAACCTTATTTTAATCTCATCAATTCGATCACTTTCACAGCATGGACAAAACCAAGTGAGCTTTAAACATACACTGTAAAAAAAAAATAATATGCCCATTAGTAAATTTTACTTATATTTCCCATGTAGAATTTACTTCAAAACATAAATTTTGCCACTTACGCACTCGATTTAAGTCATAATAACTCAAATTTTCAATTTAGTAGAATATACGTGGAAATTTTAAGTAAAATTAAATACAAAATAACATTTCAATAATTTCAACTTGCAGTGATTTATTGTTAACTCAAAGTAAGAAAGTGTACGTATTACTAAAACAATTTATGTTGATTGTACTTGTTTTTTTAAGTAAAGACTGGTGCAGTGCGAAATATAAGAATTAACATAATTCATGAATATTCATTAAGACCAAGTTAATCTCTTTTTTAGAATTAAACAATTCTATATTGGTGGTTGAGTGAGAATTTAAGGAGTTTAAAATATTTCCTATTTCATTTAAGCAAAAATAAGAAGATAAGACAATTTTTAATTGTCACTCGATTCTAAAAACAAATCAAAACTTGATATTTCAGGGAAAATGTCAACCAGTTTTCTTTTTAAGATGCTACGATCAAGTACATGTATATATAAATTCGGAGCCCTAATAACACTGGGCGTTGTGGCGTGCGTTGTGGCGTGCGCCTGTAATCCAGCTACCAGTGGAAGTTATAAACTGATTCAGCGGACCCAGGTTCGAGACTGAGTCACGTCTTTCGGATGGTGACGTTAAAGGTCGGTCTCAGACGTAAATAATCATATCTGATTGATATGATACACGTCTGCAAAAACCCAATTACACACACACACGCACACACGATAAAAAATACTTTCGAAAAATAAACTCAAGACAATTTCAATAGCAATTTCAATAGCCCTGTCTATCACCTTTAGAAATGTGCGAACATTGCAATGGTGTATTACATAATCCGAACCTGATTTGTATGGGCAGTACAAGAGGCCTTTGAAAATGCCCTTGAGTTTATTTTTCGAAAGTAGTTCTTACCGCGTTCCTTTCAATAGCTGTCAAATTAAAGCGTATGTAGTTTGTTGGTGATGGTGGTAGATATTTAATTAAGTCCTACATCCTACATACATCCTACATTGTTAGTGAATGTTAGATGGGTACAAGTATAATCATGTCATAATTTTTTTTAAATTGTTATCTATCATGATTACAATACTTAAATTATTTACTTTAATGTTACTCAATTTAAACTGAGTAAAACTTTATTAAGCAAAATAAGTAAATTCTACTTAAAATTCCCTGTTACAAATACTAAAAATAATCAAGGCAATCCGTTGACGAACTTTTTTTGAGTAATTTCAACGATTTTTTTTAAAGTGCACAGTAGGCCTACTGGGTTTAAGAAGAAATGGTTCTAACTTTGTATGGTTAAGAATGTTACTCTTTTGGGGTATACCACACCGTTTTTATGTCTCTGTTCGTTTCCAAAGTGTATTGGGTTTTGAATTGTCATCACAAAGTACATTTCAAGAAACAAATCCAAAATCAGGGGAGCGTTTTATCAAGTATTTTGTCAGTGATTTTTACCGACAACTGGTATAAGCTACTGATTGGCTGAGAGCAAATTTGTTGGTAAAAATCACTGACAAAACACTTGATGAAACGCTCCCGATACCCATTTACTACACCTGTGTCGAGAGGAACAACTATGAATAAAATGTCTTGCATGTTCATGTCCAAAGCCATACGCCTATAACATGAAAGCATTGTAACTGGATCGGTTTACAGCTACCGCTAGCTTCTTGGCTTCTCGTAATATAGTAATGATAATAACGATGATAATAATGATAATAATAATGATGATAATAATCGTGATAGTAACAATAATAATAATGATTAAAAAATAATAGTAATATTGAGTAATTATATACAAAGTCCGATTTCATTACGCAATGATCAAGGCGATGGAAAGTAAATACATGAACAATATAATGTAGTTTGATACAGTCTCTGAAAACAGGAAACAAGAAGTTGATACAAAGATACAATATAGGAAAATACATATGAATATCATAAATACCACGTGACACAATAATAAATGAACATGATGAAACTAATCAAAGGCAGAACTTTTTGAAGAAGTGTGTTTTCAGGGAAGGAAGGCAAGCTAAAGTGATAGTTGATTGTATTTTGTATGACTCCGTTAATCTGATACCTAAATAAAATTCAGTTGTAGTAATCACGAAGCCTACCTCTCGGTCCGTCTTTCTTGACGACTTCCAACATCTTGTTGAAGACCTCACTAACAATGGGTATTCCCACGGAGCAGCCAGCCGTCTGACCCGCCATCGTCCCTGATCGAAAGCTGTCGACGCGATGGGTCGGTAGAAGGTACTTCTCTGTTACAGGGTCGAGATCGACGATGTAGGCGGTGGTCATCGCGCCCAGCCACTCACGAACATACCTTTATGAAGGATATCGGAAGGAAAAATAACAAGCAACCCTATCGGTATCATTCGTCTTGCCTGGGTATTGTAGGCCTATACACGAAAGAGAGAGGGGGAGCGAGGGAAAAGAGAGGGGGCCTCTAGGCAAATAAAAACGAACACAATGAGACGAGTCTGGTGAAACGAGGAGCTAAAATATTCATGGTTGAATCCCCCCCCCCCCCCAAAAAAAAAAAAAAAAAAAAAAAAAAAACAACAACAAACAAAACAAATAAACATATAAATAAATAAATAAAGAGGACAAAAACATGGAATAAATAAATGAAATAAATAAATTTAAAGAAATAGAAAAGAATAAAGAAACACCATAAACTACCAACATAAACAACATAATCAAAGTCCCCGCCCCCTAACACGCAACGCACACCGACACACCGTGATGCGGAGAGCCATTTGCGTACGTATACTTTAATGAGAATCATGGTTTATGCTATTTTCATCTAGTATCATGCCCATATATTTAAATATATTGCCTGTTTGTTTGCTTATTAGTCAGATTTTATTTAGACGTGGCGTGCCCCTCCCCCTGCCCCTCCCCGTCAAAGAATCCTGGATCCGCCCGGTCTGACAATGATATGATGATATTTGACAATGATATTTTATTTCTTGAACGGGCCCTCGTGGGGGCATGGAAGAAATACAATCATATTCAACTGAGGTCTATAAGGAAATATTTGGCATAAACACACGTGAAAAAAAGAGAAAAAATATAGGGAAAACACGAAGAGAAGAGAGATATATATATATATATATATGACACTGGTCTAGTAATCCAGAGGTCGCGGGTTCGAATCCCGCCCGGTTCCGCCTGTGATTTTTTTCACAGCACCCGGGCAACCTATCACACAGCAGTAGCGTGTGTCACCCCCTTGTGGGCCGTTGGAGACAAATTGAATAAATTTATTTATGACATATATATATATATAGTTCAAAAGTTCTGCGACGGAGTTTAAAAAGTAGAGAGAGACACAGAATAAATTATTCCATTAGACACAAATATGTTTATATGTTTATATATATATATATTTTCTTCCTAAAATTCATAAGAAAAATACCCCTGGCCGCCCGATCGTTTCTGGATGCTCTTGTCCCACAGTCGAAATTTCAAAATTTCTTGATTTTCATTTAAGGCCATTCACTCAAAAACTTCCGTCATTCCTTAAAGACACTACACACTTCCTTAATCACATTTCTCACATTAACACCCACCACACGCCTCTCTCTCCCAGAACTCTCCTCGTGACGGCCGACGTCACCTCCCTCTATACGAATATCCCACATCAAGAGGTTATCATGGCCTGTCAAGAAGCGCTCAACACACGAGTCAATCAAAACCCACCCAAGAATCAATTAATTCGACTTCTTGAATTAGTGCTTAAACTTAATAATTTTAAGTTTAATGGGCAGGACTACCTACAGTTGGAGGGAACTGCAATGGGCACACCCATTGCACCAACATACGCAAACATATTCATGGGTCATGTTGAAAAGAAAATAATGTCCTCAACACACCTCACACTATTCAAAAACACATGGCGCCGATACATTGATGATATATTTTTCCTATGGAATGGATCTCCACGCACACTCACAACACTCCAAGAACTCATGAACAACATTCACCCCACCATAAAGTTCACCTTTGACTCATCACCGACACAAACTCACTTCCTTGATGTAACTGTCAAGCACACACACTCTCAACTCCACACGGAACTCTTTACAAAACCCACTGACACCCACGCCTACCTCCTCCCCACATCTTGCCACCCACTGCATACGTTTCGAGGGATTGTATATAGTCAAGCCCTACGGGTTAGACGTATTTGCTCTGATGAAGAATCCACTACCCACCATCTTCAGAAGCTTGAACACTTCTTCCTCGAACGAGGTTATGACAAACAGTTAAACAACAAATTTCAAAAGCAACACACATCCCAAGGGAGGAACTCCTCTCTTACAAAATAGACCGGGACCTTGATGGACATGACATCTACTTCCCACTCACATACTCTCCAGTCACCTCATCTGCCCCCCGTGACATTCACCAACACTTCACCACACTACAACAGTCAGAAAACGCGCAACGAATATTCCACAAACCTCCGACAGTATCCTATCGCAGGGGACGCACGCTGAGAAACCTCCTTGTTCGCGCAAGAGATCCCTCCCACACACCGAACACGAGTACCACACACCCAAATGGCTTCTTTCGCTGTGATGCTAAAAAATGCAGTATGCACTCACACATTAATGAAACGACAACATTTAGTAATACAACCACTGGTAGGATATTTAGAATAGGATCCCGCATGAACTGTAAATCTACGTTTGTAATTTATCTTCTTACATGTTCACAATGTCAAATGCAATACGTCGGCAAAACGGCCGACCTCACTCTACACAAGGCAGAATAATAGTTACTATAGATCAGAGATTCGTAATTACCATAAACCACTGCAGTACAAGACATTACCGTACGCCAAGCACTTTAAAGGAGAATTAACCTCAAACAATAAAGACGATAGTGTTCAAAGGTGTTATTTATTCCTACTTGTTAGACTATATGGCTTCGCGTCAAAATATACGAGATCGATACGAATCAAGATTTTCTGAGCAAAATTTATCATCTGCTAGCAATATGTATCGTCTGCTAGCAATACATGGGGGCTGCCATTTTTTTTATGTGTACAAGAAGATTTTCTTAATCCAAATGCCCAATTGCCTTTTTCAAAATTAAAAACCCATTTGAGATTTAAAATATAGAATAGATATGTCAATTTATTTTTAAACTGAAGATTTCCTTATATATTTCTGTTGAAAATCGATATTCGCTTAATATAAATCTATTTTCTAGATACTGTGACGCAATGGACGGAGCAAATTAATTCAAATTTTATGGATGCTTCTTCCCTGAGCATCTATAGCGGCAAACTATGCATTCACCTGCTTTCGGATAATGGGACTTGAAAAGTCAGAATGCATGCTGCATATATTATGCTCTGCTCTGTTTGGCAAACCCAAGAAAATAGATTTTTGTTAAGCAAAACCAGACAGTTTAAAAGTATCATTATAAAGATTTAATTTTTATAAATCATGTAAACACCCACTTTATATTTTTCGTCACATATGGGATTTTAGGTAATGAAGAAAATCAATTTAGGTCTTGGATTCAAAATATCTTCCTGACCGGAACATTTCTCAATGGTTCATGTACAAATCCAAATCAGCAAGAAAATGGCAGCCCCCATGTAAATGAGTAGTAGACGATACCGGGTGTTGGAATATCTTTATTATACCCTTTTCTGATATCTTATTGGAAAATGATTTAGGCCAATAAGTAGGAATATACTACACCTTTCAATATAAGTAAATTTGTACTCAGGGGTTAATTCTCCTTTAACCTCCCCTCACACTCCCTTCAAAATCTACAAATTACAGGTATTGAACTTATTGAAAATAAATCTCAGGACATGATCCTCCGTAGGGAATCCTTCTGGATTGAGAAACTTAAAACACTTCACCCCCATGGCATTAATATGGAACCCTGATATGTTATGGATGCAAATTATTAAAAAAAGTTAGAACCTCCATATTTTGTGTTGTCATTAGATTTCATTAACCTCAACATTATATCTAAAAATGTTTTAATAATTGTATTATCCTCTTATGTCTAGTCACATGGGCGTCGACACGCGTGGGTCTCCTTTGTTACTGGATGGGATGATCTTTTCAACATTTCAACATCCCCTCCCGGAGCAAGGGAGACCAGCGCGTGTCGTCGCCCTTGTTGCATTGTACATTATAATTTATATATTATTGTTTGTTGTGTATATAATATGCGTTCAAATATCTTAGTTATTCTTTTTGCCGTTTCTGTCGTACTCATGTAGATCTGAAGAAGGGCTAATTGCCCGAAAGCTAATTAAAAGCGTGGTACCAACAGCTATACGTCTGCAGATTTACTCATTTTGTTGCCCCTCTCTCTCTCTCTCTCTATATATATATATTATGTCTTGTGCCCTTCTACTCCTCAATTTGGGGCAGAGGTAATGCTTTGTGACCCCATTGAATGGGATTGAGCTGGGTATTGAGAGTAACTCCAGTCTACAGTATTTGGGACAGGTGTGATGCCTTTTGTGGATTGAATTGGTTATTAAAGGGAAATTAACCTCAGCGTATGAATTAGCTTATTTTGAATGGTGTAGTATATGCCTCTTATTTGATACATGCAATTTCATGTAAAAACACAGGATATAGATATAAATCACTATTTTCCAGCCAAGTTATCGTCTGCTAGCAATAATAAGGGGGCTGCCATTACTTTATGTGTACACGAACATATTTTTCATCCCAAGTAAAATTTCCTTCATCGTTAACTTGTAATTGATTTTTAGAGGACAAATATATATTAGATAAAGTCACATATTCTGAAATGTAAGTTTAGTTTTATATATTTTTTAAAAGGTCTTAATTTGTTCATAAAAAATATACTTCATAAAAAATATACGTCAAGGACGGAGAATTGACGTCAAGGACGGAGACAATCGTAACAATACCAAAACAAAGCGAGGAATCTGCTTTACAGGATGGCTATTAGAACTCATGGGTCGTCAATTATCTAGGCCCATGGCCAATAACAATCGTAATACAATCAGAACAAAGCGACGTATCTGTTGTAAAGGTAGGCTATTATCAATGCATATGGTACCTAATGATCCGTGTCATGCACAAAATGGCAGCCTCCATGGAAAGACGTAGCAGACAATAGGTGCATCTAGAATATCACGTGGCTTAATTGTCCTTTAACATACAGTGGTAACGCCCTCGCTCAACCCCATTCAGTGGACCCACTGGAGCCTTACCACTGTCCAAAATTACAGGTATTTATTGCAATGATAAATGTCTAAACAGTGCAGTGCGACTGATGGGCCTTTGGGTGAAACTTTAAGTATCGCACTGCAATTTATTTTTTTATTATTTTATTTTATTCTTAGCTTACTGCATTATGTACTTAGTTCTGTGTTAAACACATTACCTTTTCCTGATTGTGTTATATATATATATATAGATATATATATATAAACATAATAAGGCTATATAAGTGTATATACAGTACCATTATTCAACTACATAACATTAAATACAGATTCACATGCAATGGCAGCTTGATAAATATACACAAAAATGAAACATATCGACTACTTTTCTTTCACTACAGAAATATTAAAACCTAGACATAATGATTTTACAAAACCGCGAAAGATTCTTCAGTTCTTTGGTATTCTTTGTGTTAACAACTCATACATTTTTTGGATATTAGGTCGTTTACTAAAATATGAATTGATAAAAACTCTCCTTGACATTTCAAAAGCAGGACATTTGAACAAATAATGAAATTCATCTCCTTGCTCCTGCGTGTCACATAAAAGTACAAGATTGTAGGGTCTGTACCTGCAACATAAAGAGATACAATCAATCTTACGATCAATTGTAACTTTTCAGTACATGGTTTGCCATTGACTTACGATTGATATCAAACGTAAGATCAATTTCAATCTTTATGTTACAGGCCCCTGGTCAGGTAAATAGCGATCATTAGATATAGGCAACTTATGATTTCCACAACGAAACTTACAAAGAGAAGTCCTATAGCTACAAAATCGAATTTTAACAAATAACTTTCAAAAACACATTCTTGCTTACATATTCTATAATTGGTATACATTATAAACGATTTCTATTCACTTCCTCCGGCGCCAATTCTGCTCTGCTATATCATCCAATCTAAGACCAATTGATGATTTGACATCTATTGACCAGACCATATGTTAGACATCCCACATTTGTCTAAAATACCTTTCATTTTTACAAGTAGGTGTGGCTGGTTTCCATTCTGTGTACATTATGCAAAACCTCATTACCAGGAATGGAGGTGGAAGAGAGACCTCCTTGCTCATCTGTATACTGTATATATGCCCATTGGTCATACCTTTCTTTCAGCCCAGCTGCATCAGCCAGCTCTTGTGAAGTCATTGGCTTGGCATGGTGATCGACGAGGACGTCGAAAAGACCACTCCGCACGCCTAGTGCGATCGAAAGTCCAGTGAATCCTCCACTGATGATATCAAATAGTCGGGAAGAAAATTCCTCCGCTGTCTCGTTGGCGTATTTCTCTGCCATGTTCGTACAAATTGAACGGACTGAAGCTGCTGATCGAGTATTAATACATCAATATCTAGCTACCGCTTCTACGTCAGGTCGCGAGTTCGCTTTCAGAACAGTAGTCTGCAAGCACAGACCCTAATTTGACAATTTATAAGAAAATCATGATGTTTTGAGAGAAGCCTCAATTAATCAGCCACCTATTCCGGTCGTGTCAATATGGGTCAAGAGCAGATAATACAGGGCCTATGGTAGTCTTACAGTGCAGACACTGTTTTATGACTGACAAGGGTTTGTGCCTGCAAACTATAAACTGATCGAGCTCGCGCTCGATCAAGTGGATGGATCGGACCGCCCAGTCTCGACACAAAGTCATACTCCATTTTCACACTTAAACACAATTCTATAAAGCCCTAAATAGAGCATAACTTTGCCAGTCTCTGCAAGGATAGGTACTAGCTTGCCTATACCGCCTCCTTGGTGTGTCCATGTATAAAGAAAGCAGAAGAGACAGATACACTAGAGGGCCTCTCACAGTTCACACACATATCTGTTATAATGTTTCGACTAACAAATTAAGGTATGTGGCTGTGCAGATGACGGAGCACTGGCCTGGATCGGGGCCTGGATCGGGGGGGGGGGGGGGGGGCGGGGGCGAAATTTGTTTTCCTGTACCTTTGGGGCTATCCAATCTGAATATTCATGAAGAGACTACAAGTATCGGACTTGTATTTTCTTACTCAGTTTCACCTTATTTTTAAATCAGCAAAAGAAAATTTCGTAATATATTCCTCTGCCGAGATTCGAACTTGCGGTCCTTTCATCGATAGCGCCACACAGAACAGCTGCTCAATGGCCTTGCTCGTTTTATCATATCCCTACAGTTCGTTTTCATGAATATTCATGCCGACTAGTCTTAACGGAATAAACCGTATTACTCGTCATGCGCATGCGTACTCTCATCTCTAAGACCCAAGTCATGAATATTCATATTGGATAGCCCCAAAGGTACAGGGGAAAAAAATTTAGCGGCCGGGGGGGGGGGGGGGGGCACTCAGTATATAGTGTGCGGTATGTGCCGCCCAGAACACCCCCATTTTTACACTCAAATTTTCGTTCCAATGCATACCAGTTTTCTCTTGTTGAGAAAAAGAAGAGAGAAAACCGTTCCAAAGCACCGCTTTTGTTTTATTCGGTCGTTCTGGCCGTTCTGGACCGCCCCGCCCCGGCCCGTTTCGAAGACACCATAGACTTGCCATGACACACAGCGTATTTATATAGCGAATGGGAGTTTGTGTGTGGGAACCAGGGTAGAGTTGAATCAAACAGTCATAATTTTATATAGGTGCGGTTTCGCCGAAATCCCATTGAAACGCGTGTATTGAAATTAACACGCGTTTCAATGGGATGTCTGCGAACTTGTGCTTGTGACGGTTTGGTGAAACGGGGGCATCTCGTTTTTCCGAAGGTTCGTTTTTCCGAAGGTTCGTATTTCCGAAGGTTCGTATTTCCGAAACACTAATTTCCCATGCCTGGGGGTTCATAATTCCGAAAATGAAAAAGGGTTCGTAATTCCGAACATTTGTTGCATTATTCCGAAGGTTCGTTATTCCGAAGGTTCGTTTATCCGAAGGTTCATAATTCCGAAAATGAAATAGGGTTCATATTTCCGAAGGTTCGTATTTCCGAAAATGAAAAAGGGTTCATAATTCCGAAGGTTCGTATTTCCGAAAATGAAAAAGGGTTCGTATTTCCGAAAATAAAATAAGGTTCGTATTTCCGAAAATGAAAAAGGGTTCGTATTTCCGAAAATGAAATAGGGTTCGTATTTCCGAAAATGAAATAAGGTTCGTATTTCCGAAAATGAAATAGGGTTCGTATTTCCGAAAAATGAAATAGGGTTCATAATTCCTGTTAAAAAAGGGAATTCATCAGGAGCAGAGGTGTAGCAACGGGGGGGGGGGGGGAGGGCACGCCCCCACCCCTCCCTCATCGGATGGCGAAAAATAAGAAAAAAAGAAAGAAAATGGAATAGGAAAGAAGACGGTTGGACCCCTTCCGGCAACCCCCCAACCCTCTTCCACCAGCGGCTTCTTAGATTAGCTTTAAGATTATTCCAAAAGACTTGTGCCTCCAATGGTGCCAGTGCTCCCACAATGGCTAGACTCTAGCTACGCCACTGTTAACGGGAAACTTTAGGGTAACGATAGGATATTATGGTTTTAATTGCCATCTTTAAAAAGCGGATCTCTTTTCGACGAAAAGCACCTCCCCCACCCCCGCAATGAATAAAAAAATGAAATGGAAACTGGAAACGCGAAGGTTGGGGGTTTGATCCCTGTTACGGCACCTATATAGCAACTTTCCTTTTTTTTAATTTACGAGCGCGCGAAGCTAGCGACCAAAAATAATTGTGCCATTCCGTTGTGAAAAATCATAAAAATAACGTATTTCGGCATATAATGACTGGAATATGAGGATATTCGGGCACCTCACTCCCTGAATATGAGGTGTGAGTTGCCGGAATATCTGCACTTTCAAAATCCGGGGGGGGGGGGGTTGGCTGCAGCAGCCCCCTTCTCGTACGCCTATGCCTAGGCCTATGTTAAGTACACAGTTGCGATTGATTTTAACTTGCGATTGTTTCAAATAAATCGCTTCAACTCCTTATAAGGCGGGGCACTGGTTGATAAAAGCCATTAATTTAGGTCAGAATGTTTTCTTCTCCATGTGTAATTCCTTATTTCTATTTTTTACGATGAGGATTGTTTTACTCTCAATGTTTTTTAGTGTTTTGTAATTCGTTATGCTTGTAAAAGTTATTTCAAACTTCAGGTCAGCGGTTGTAACGGTTAAAAACGCAGACTGTGCAGTAAAATGAAGCAACTCATTAGAATCTGTACAAATTTATTATGCTGTAAGCAGCTGTATAAAATGAAAGATTTTCATCCATGTTTAGAAATGATGGCATTTTGGCAAAGTTAAAGAACATGTTCAATGATTTTAATCTATTTATGCGGCATAGATAGTTAGGATTATTCCCTGTATGATAATTATTTTAGCCCGACTGAAAGAAAACTTAACATTTTGATCCACTATTCTTCAAATTTGGTTGTATGTTGCTTTTAATCATTATCATTATATTCAATTAGCGATTGCACCTGACCTATATACTTACACATAATATGCCAGTATAAAGAGTTATTTTTATTCTTCAGATGCGGTGTGCTACATAGCAGTGGCTTTAACATTTTTGTTATTGCTAACTTGTTATCTTTCTTTTCTCGAATTTGGTTTTCTTAAGCAGTAGCTGCTGCACGGCTTTTGTAAAGTTCTGTTGGAATTGTAAAGTGTTTGAAAACTATCTGCGTCATAGATCATTTCTGATATGCGGCAAACAAAATGCTGTATAGTTGTGTAAGCAAGGTCATTACTTACAGCATACTATGCTGCATTTACCTCTACAATTTAAGATTTTAATCTGTTTTAAGAAATGTTAATATTTTTGCAAGGTTATAAAACATGCTCAATGATTTCAGTCTGCCCTGCTGCATAAATTGTTTGAGATATTTTGCATTATAGTTTGGTTTTACTTTTGTTTCCTTTTATGATAATCATATCAGCCTGATGATAAGACTCCTTCTTTAACTTGTTACGATCCATCTTTCTTCGGCTTTGGTTGTTTATGGTATCTATTCATTTATTTATTATTATTACTAGTATTATTTGTATTATTATTATTGTTATTATTATAATTATCATTATTATCATTATTATTAGTAGTAGTATTATCTGTTTTATCATTTTTATTATTATTATTACTAATATTAACAGTATTATAATTTTTATTATTGATAATATTGTTGTTGCTGTTATTATTGTTATTATTATTATTACAATTGTTATTATGAAGTGGACTACCCAGAATTACGATGACGATGTCATTTTGGATGGAGTTATGCGACCAGACTTAGATATTGCACCGGTTACTCTACTATTGCTTCTTTTATTTCCCTTGTCATGATCGTATAATTGGCCTATAGCCTATACGTATCAATAATATGCTTGTTATAATATGTTGTGCTACTTGCCAGGCTATTTATTAAACATAGCAGTGACTCCTTTATGAACTCTCTGTAATATTATGTTGTTGTTTTTATTGCTGTTGTTTTGGGGACCGGAGGGGAGGGCTTACAGACTTCGGCCAACTCGGTTTATTTGGGCACAACATGGCGTATATTCCTTTGTTTAGTGCTTGCCTAACAAAGCAACAAGCGCCATATTGCTACCTACATGGAGCCGAGTTGGCCAAACTCTGTAATAGATGGCTCTGAGGGCTGGGGATGCAGGACGCCCCCACCTTATTTTTAGTATACACTTTTCATAGTATTTTTTTAATCACAATTTATGTTGAATGTTGACGAAGTAATTACATCTTACATGTCTTAAAGATAATAAAGTGTCAATGTTTGGCTCGCTGGAATCCAGCAGCGTGGTGCCCGAAAATCCTTTTATTTTGGGAAGCGAGATGGTCGGCTATCCTTATCTGTGGGCGGGAAGGTACTCAAAATGTTATCGTTGTTTGGATTATCTGGTAACAAAATCATTATTCTATAGACAATATCTCCTTTTTTTTACTTGCTCACTAGCGCGTAAGATTTAGAAACGGAATAGTTTGGGACAGGGAACGCCCTTCATTAGGGCGAGTGAAGTGCCCAAATATTCCATATTCGGCAGCAGTTAAGTAATATTATTCATGGCTCATTATTACATGTTCTATATTTGTCTTTTGATGGCGAAATTGCATTTCCATTACAATAAAAAAAAGGGTTTTATGTTTTTTTTCTAACTCGCTTCGCTCGCTTGCAAATTGTAGAAATGGGGAATATGATATTCTGCCAAGAGGCATCAGCTCCCCCTTTCAAAAACATTACGTGGCCATTTTCTGCTTGTAAAGATCTACTTGGAACTTTGGTGTGTCTCATTTTCCAAAGCGGTATATACATTATATAAATAACTTCAAGCCAATTTCGTTGTAGCAAATTTAATCCGGAATCCGATCATTCACTTTCTTCAATACATCAGTATGTATTTTAATCACCGAAGTAATATCATTTTATGAGAAATGAAACATGTATTCCTGAGGCGCTCGCTATCTACGCTCGCTCACAAATATTGGTTATTATAATAGGAACAATGATAATAATGATAATAATATTAATAATAATAACAATAATGATGATAATAATAATAATAATTATAATAATTCTAATAATCATAATAATAATAATTATAATAATAATAATAATCATAATAATAATAATGATAATATTGATAGGAATTACGATAATATAATGGCTATTTCTCTGGATTTTATTATAAATGTTATCATCATTGTTATGATTATTGAGTATGAAATTAATGTCTTTACACTTGGCCGTCTTTCCCCTCCTCCCTATCCGAAATACGGATTGAGCCATATTTTCTGAATTTATAACCTTTTTTCATTTTCGGAAATACGAACCCTTTTTCATTTTCGGAAATACGAACCCTTTTTCATTTTCGGAAATACGAACCCTATTTCATTTTCGGAAATACGAACCCTTTTTCATTTTCGGAAATACGAACCCTTTTTCATTTTCGGAAATACGAACCCTATTTCATTTTCGGAAATACGAACCCTTTTTCATTTTCGGAAATACGAACCCTTTTTCATTTTCGGAAATACGAACCTCATTTCATTTTCGGAAATACGAACCTTCGGAATTATGAACCCTATTTCATTTTCGGAAAAAAGAACCTTCGGAAAAACGAACCTTCGGAGTAACGAACCTTCGGAATAACGAACCTTCGGAATTATGAACCTTCGGAAAAACGAACCTTCGGAAATACGAACCTTCGGAAAAACGACATGTAACCGGTGAAACGATGCCCAGTTCCGTAGCATCATAGCCTATTTAGGCCTATATTGTAATCCAGTTCCAAAGAGCCCCGTTTTCAAAAATGTTAGTAGTTCCGAAGACCATCCTTTTTCATGATACGCTCGTTCCGAAGCCCCCTTTTTTCTTGCGGGCGGCACATACCCACCCCTTTCTGGGTCGAGTGCACCCCCCCCCCCCCCCCGAGCCTGGATGATAGACTGAATAGCTTGACATGTATATTCTCATCCTTCAATCAGTACAATCTTTTCCTTACTCACTACGTTTCACATACCATCTACCATGTCTACAAATAACGCACACATTGATATCAACATTCTGGGGATATATAGCCTTCCAGAAAGACCGAGTCGGCTTTTTATTCAAATGACTTCTTGCAGTGATGATACAATCTGTGATCAAAATGACCGATTATGCCTTTTATATATACCGTACCTATTCATGAAAAATCTTCTGAACATCAACCGATTAGTAGCAGTATTCGAATATCAGTACTGTTGATAAATTCACAATATATTGCAAACTGTGCTGCCCTATTGAAGATTTTTTTTTCATAAAAAAGGCCATTGCCCTGCATGTCGAGACTGAACCATTGTTAACTACATTGTATAATATATTATCAAAACATGTAAAAAAAAAAATGAAACCAGACAAAACAGTTTTGAACAACAAAAGTGACATAGACAAACAGGAGTTGGTCCATTGCATTAAGGCCATAGAGTGAGGACACGGTGACGGAAATGATTGTCTTTTCTTTTCTCGCTGTGGTTCCCCTCTCTCCCTTTCTTTCTTTTTTAAAATCTCATTTTCCTTCCTTTTCTTTTCTTTTTTCGGTTATTCGATGGGGGCGGCAAGTATACCCTCGTGTTATTGAACGAAGCATCTCTGTAATTGGAATAAACCTTGGATACATTGTTATTTGTGTTAGTATATCGGGCAGGTATGAGCATATGACAAGCCTTTGCGTCATCAAGGGAAAGTTTAGTTTAGTTTAGTCGGGTTTTCAATTTCTAATCATTCCAAGGGATTTCTACCTCACTCGTTTTTCTGAGTATCTGAAGTGCCTCCTAACGTTGTGTACATGATACTAAATGGGCGGGGGGTCCTCCTGTTCTGCGGGCAAAGATTTATATCAGTTCAGACAAGAAGTGGAGCTGTGGCATCTTGGGGAGCAGGCCGACTGCTTTCACAGTGAAACCTTTCCCCTCAAGAAACTTCTTTATGCGGTCCTTCCCCCACATTGCCCCTAGAGCCATGGAGTTCTCGAAGTTATGGGACATCGGTAGGCAGTAAAACAGGCTGTCGGTGTAATTAAACGCTGCAGTCAGATTTCCGATGTTGTCGGCGTGCTTCGATTCCGCTTCCATCTCGATGACGGACATGATCCCATCCTTCTTTATCACTCTCTTGACGTCGTCAATGATCAGGTCAGGTCGCGGAGCGTCGTGCAGGAGGTTGAAAATGAAGACGTAGTCGAATGTCGCGGTCCAGTCGTCCGGCATCGCTGAGGCATCGGCGCAGACGTACTCTAAATTCTTCAGTCCAAGAGGAGCTGTTTCCTTCTTGACATAATCCACGTTGCACTGGTCTACGTCTAAGCCGATGAAGTGGCTGTTGGGAAAACTCTGGGCCAAGAATTTCACTGCAGCGCCATGACCGCAACCAACATCGAGCATCCGAATTCCTTTCTCTGAAAGGAAAAAAAAATCACAAAATGAATATCATAAATGACGGCATGCAGATATAGTTCCTCAGAGATTTTAACATTGTGTTATATTCTTTTAATAAGATCGATAGCCAAAATGAATACAAAAAGAGGCAAACGAAATTATTCGACTGACATTAGTTCAGTGTAAACAGATATGAGATCATAACTTTCAATCATTACTTTTCTATTATTTGTCTGATTTTGTTCAAACCTTTCCCAAAGTGTGTCACTTAATTTCCCATTATTACAAAATTGCCCTTTATTAATAAAAACCACTGAAAAGAAGTACGATATCGTCTGTATCAGAGTACAAATTTTGAGTAATGCATGAGGGCATTTGTTTTTCCGAAGGTTCGTAATTCCGAAATTTCATAATTCCCAAACCCGAATTTTCCAACCAGGGGTTCATAAAGCGTTTTGTTGAATTTACTCCGAAGGTTCATTTTCCGCAGGTTCGTTTATGCAACGGTTCATAATTCCAAAAATAAACTTTAGACTTTATGCCGAAGGTTCGTAATTCCAAATATGAAATAAGATTCATAATTCCAGAAATGAAATTGGGTTCAGAATTCCGAAGTTTCGTAATTCCGAAAAATGCCCGATCTTATGTCATATTTTCTGTCATATTTTCTAAATTACAAACCTTCGGAATAAAGAACCTTTCAAAATTCGTCAGCCTTATGCCAAAAGGGCCTTAAGGCCATAGACTTTATACAGTGGTAAGGCCCTTTTGGCATAAGGCCGACGAATTACGAAGCTTTGGGAGACGACTTCAGAATTATAAACCATCGGAAAAACGAACTTCGGACTCATGAACCTTCAGAAAACGACATGTAACAAATACATGTTTGGACTGATGATTCTCTTACCCAATTTCGACTTGATCTCAGGTTGAGAAGGAATGAATTCTTGAACCAAACAGTGGTTGAACCACGGCATCCCGTAATTATCGTTGAATTCATGGTAATTCGGGGCCATCGAAAATGTAAGACCTGGAATAAAATGGCAAAGTGATAGGCTATTATCATTATATACAATCTATATACACTATTTATCTATCTAGCTTGAAGGCCTTTGGGTCGACAATGTGCTGGATCTTGAGACACGGGTTCTCCAAAACTTTTTTGTCTTCAGCTGTTCTAGTTTAATAGCTGCTCAAAAGAAATTCCTGTCCGCTGCTTTATGTTATCGATCCAGGTCTTAGTCGGGCTGCCCCTTTTGATTTATTCAAAGTTTGATGAGTGAGCTTGTCAAACATACAGTTGGCTACCTAATTTGAAGAAGAAAGTGTTTTAATATGTGAGATCAATAATGCTGCCTGTTAGGGTATAACGCACGTTTTGATGTCTCTGTGCCTATACGTTTCCAAGGTGTATTGGAAATCACTGTGGTTTTATGTAGTTCCGGCAGAGATTACCATCAAGAAGTACATTTCAAGAAATTAATCGGAAACCAGGGGAGCTTTTCATCAAGTGTTTTGTCAGTGATTTCTACCTACAAATTTGCTCTCAGCCAATCAGAAGCAAGGATTTCAGTAGCTTATAACAGTTGTCGGTAAAAATCACTGACAAAACACTTGTAAATAAAATGTCTTGCATGTACAAAGACATGTATTACTGAATCAGTTTACAGCTCTCTACCACTAACCTCTCGTTCATCTATAGTAATCGTTGATTATCACTCCTTTTAATAAAAGTCAGTTTACATTAATCGCGAAGCCTACCCCTAGGTCCGCCTTTCTTGACGACTTCCAGCACCTTGTTGAAGACCTCACTGATGATGGGTATTCCCATAGAGCAGTCAGCTGTCTGACCCGCCATCGTCCCTGATCGAAAGCTGTCGACGCGATGGATGGGTAGATGGTACTTCTCTGTAACAGGGTCGACATCGACGATGTAGGCGGTGCTCATCGCGCCCAACCATTCGCGAACGTACCTTAATAACCGAAAAAAAAATGAATATACATTATGTTCCTATTCAATTATACACAATAGTATAAAGAACAAGACACTACAAAGAGAGACAGAATTAAGAGATCGGCGATGTATTCACGAATGTACCTTTCTATGAAGGATATCGGAAGGAAAATTAACCCTTTTGTTATCACCCTTATCGCATAGGTTTACTGCAGGACTACACTTGGTAGTAGTCTACTTGACATTTCATGAACCTAGAAAAATTATTTCCTTTGATTTTTTTTTGTGTGTGGATTTGTGACCATGTTATCTTCGAACAATTTCAGCTTTGTTGCTCAAAAAGCAGCTTCGAGGATTTTGCATAATTTGCATAAATCCAAATGGCCACATATGCAATGTACTGTACATTAACAAAAAAAAACATGGTGGAAGGAGGCGAATATCCCAGGAAGCACATGGATTTTGGTGGTGTCGCCTTTACAATTACATATTTACAACAAATTTAACATGCACAAAAAAAATCCAAAAGGTAGAAAAAGAAAAGAAGAAAAGAAAGAAAAAGGAAATCTGCAATATGTGCTACTGACTATATTGTACGAAGTATATATTTTTTACAGTATACGAGTCAAAATGTACAGAATGAAGACATAGTGCATGTTTTAATAGAGTCGTTTTAGTTGTTCCAGAGTTTGGTACCAGAAAAACGAATGTTTTGTTGAATTGCAACTGTTCTATATGTCTAGGAATATGGATGTCTCCCACAGATCTTGTTGGATAATTATGAAAATTACATTTAAAATCAAACAGATTCCAAAAGCGTTCGGGGAGATATTTGTACATGCACTTATACATAAAAACGTACTGTGGTAACTGACATTAAGGAGTTTTCGGATGTGTCAACTAGAACTAATATCTTCAAATATGTCTCCGTAAACATGAAATTTTCGGGGTCGAGGGTACAATTTCTTCCTTTCTTTTTTTAGCCAAGTCAGCAAGCTGATTTCAATTCATTTTTGTTTACTTTCAATATAAATATTTGTCTGCACGTCTGCATCATACACGCTAACAATGAAATAGGCCAACACAGCAGCGTCACTAGGCAATGGCGGAGGGGGTGCTGGGGCGTCAGGCATATTTACCGACATTTTTTTTTTTTTTAACTACTGAAAGTATCTGTCGAATCAATCTCTATTATGATAATATTGTGTGCAATTTTTAAAAATAGAAGACATTTCTCAGTGTCCTTAACCTAATCAAAACTTAGCATATCTTGTTCTACCTCGTTGATTTTCTACTTCACTCGTTTCCATTTCGTCGCTTAAATTGATTGTTAAAATCTTAGTTTTCATTTAGATGTAATATTGGAGTGTGACATGATAATCTTCGTTTATAATTATGATTCAATACTACCGGTATTATGTTTTCTTAAATAGATATGCAACAGTGCACCCTCAGATGGTATATTACCGTGCAGTTAAATTCTATATAACATTTTATGCATATTTTATGCTTATGTCCTCACTTTGTATTTCATTTTATCATTGTATTGTACATATATATGACATGCAAAATAAATAATAATAATAATAAATAATAATAATATATGAATTTCAATTCAACTCCAAAAAAGAATTGTGGTAAATCATTATTTGAACGTGATCGCTTCATAGGCCAAATTATGACTTCATAAAGCCATAAACCAAATCACAATCACGACTCCATAAACGATTTCAATTCATTTTTGTTTACTTTCAATATAAATATTTGTCTGCACGTCTGCATCATACACGCTAACAATGAAATAGGCCAACACAGCAGCGTCACTAGGCAACGGCGGAGGGGGGGGGGGGGGTGCTGGGGCGTCAGGCATATTTACCGACATTTTAGCCCAAAATGTTATTACAAGGAAAAAAATAGTTATCAATTTCCTCGATTTGCTGACAGAAACAAAGGGTAAAGGGGTAAGTAGAGTGGGTACGTGCCACACCCCTCATATTCTATCGGCCTAACAGTGCCCCTGCGCCAAACTATATCAATTATCTCCAGGATATGCAGGGTGAAGTACAATGTTAGCTCTAATGTGCAAGTGAAGAATAAATATTTGTTTTAACAATAGGAGAACATAATAGGATATAAATTGTTCTGCTTTTCATTATTTGCCTTGACATAAACAGTATTGTACCAGTATTTAGATATCTATATATTGTTATATATGTATTGTACTGGAAACCAAGCCCTTTGTTTCTAGTATGTTGTATTCTGATTTCATACTGACAATATAATATTCAAATCAAACAATAAACGGATGTCATAAACATAATTATTGAAGTCATATTTGATATGGAGTTTCTATCTGTCGTGAATATTTTAACACTTTGCTGGCTCAAACAGATGATAGTTAACATGTTGTACTGTATTCTATTTGTGTATCGGGACAGGGATGTCCAAATGAAATGTACGCCGCCTATGTAATGGATTTATTAGTTGTTAACTTGTTAACGAATGTCATAGGGCATTCAATTCAGTTTTCTGTCACTATTATAATGCTCTTCTGTATCATCAGCATGTATAAACATGCCACCCTCTTTCAATTTGTTACATTCTCCTTCCTTCCTATACCAATTTTCTTTATCTGAAAATGGTCATGCTGCCGATGCTCTGACAGTCAATTTTTGTTTAAATTACTTTTTGTCTTAGGCGTTCCAAACACAAGCTCTGCTTTTGGGGTTTTCGCCTCTTCTTTGTAACATTTACTGTATTGATCTTTGTTTGTCAAATACTTTATTATTGCCAGAAGGACCTCACACAAATTAGTCTACAAGGGACTATAATGCTCTATGCGCATATGTCATTTTTATTCGGAATAATCAAGTGTAAATCAATAACCGATGGTTGGCAAATCAATAGCCGGGACCTTGATCGCCTTACATTCATCCTTCTCCCATCCGGAACTCAGGTTTTATTCATGTCCCCAACCCGTAAATTCCCCAAACTTTGGAATAACCTACCCTACTCAGTCAGGGATGCGGCTGTGGGTCTTATTGCCATCTTTCCTTAAACTACTGAAAGTGTCTGTCGAATCAATCTCTATTATGATAATATTGTGTGCAATTTTTAAAAATAGAAGACATTTCTCAGTGTCCTTAACCTAATCAAAACTTAGCATATCTTGTTCTACCTCGTTGATTTTCTACTTCACTCGTTTCCATTTCGTCGCTTAAATTGATTGTTAAAATCTTAGTTTTCATTTAGATGTAATATTGGAGTGTGACATGATAATCTTCGTTTATAATTATGATTCAATACTACCGGTATTATGTTTTCTTAAATAGATATGCAACAGTGCACCCTCAGATGGTATATTACCGTGCAGTTAAATTCTATATAACATTTTATGCATACTTTATGCATATGTCCTCACTTTGTATTTCATTTTATCATTGTATTGTACATATATATGACATGCAAAATAAATAATAATAATAATAAATAATAATAATAATATATGAATTTCAATTCAACTCGAAAAAAGAATTGTGGTAAATCATTATTTGAACATGATCGCTTCATAGGCCAAATTATGACTTCATAAAGCCATAAACCAAATCACAATCACGACTCCATAAACGATTAAGTTTACATGTGGTGCTGCTTGAGGAAGAGGCAAAAAAAATCAATTTGAAAGTGATTATACTTCAAAGGTACAAAAAGTTTTACATGTACATGTAAAGTGATTTTTCACTGAAAGTCCATTGACCTTTGACCTTTGACCTTAGTCAGATTCAACTCGTTTTCGAAAATGACCCGGCCTTTAAGAGATGTACCTGTGGTATGAATTTGGTGACTCTTAACCACAAAATCCATAGAAGGTTACTGTGAATACAGCAAGATTGTTGACGACTCCGACGACGCCAACGACGGAAATAGTGACGCCTATAGTGTCGCTCCGCTACTCAGGCGAGCCAAAAATAATTTTTGCTGTAAAACGATTGATAATAAGCTTTCTTTTGCTCTAAAATACAAAGCCTCAACGTTCCAAAATATTTGTTTCTTGGACTTTACAAGGCCCGGAAGCGCTTGGGTGGGGCACGGTGCTCTCTGCCAAAGGAGAATACAAATTCGTTTTTATGGTCCTCACAGGACAATTTATTTATTTTTTATTTGATATCAATCATTTTGCAGTTTCAAATGGATTTTTTTTTTGCTCTAAAACATGTAGTTTCAACATTCAATTTTTCTCACTCAACGCTCTGCTCCGGGCCCATGCATTTCAATAATTAATGCTGTGTTTATTAACAGTGTAGTGCATGTAGTAAGCCTACCCAGGGCCCCGTTGCGTAAAACTTACCATTAACGGTAACTTTGCCATCAATGGTAACCTTGATTTTAATTGGCTGTTGAGTGATGTTATCATGGTAGTTACCATTGATAGCAGAGTTTTAAGTTTTATGCAACGGGGCCCTAGTCTACATCAAGACCCTGGATGTGTGTGGCTGGGGCTTTCCTATACAGGGATAGGGCAAACTCCTTTTGTTCATGCCTCTGCGTGACTGCGCAAGATCATCTATATAAGTATGAAGACTGGACTATATATTTAATGTTATATGTATATCATAATATTAAAAGTAGGCTGTGACTTGTTTCTCTTTAATGCAAATTTCAATATTCTGAAAGCAATTTTTTGCTCGGTCGCTACGCTCCCTTGGCTAATAATAGACTAATGTATAAGTCATACGATATATTGCAGAAACTGTTCTGTTAAAATGTCTTAAGAAAAGGAGAATGTTGAATGATTCTGCAAAATGCTTAAAACATGCTCTAGGAAGCTGTGTTCCAATACTACAAAATTAAGAAAGGGAAAAAAAATCTCCTAAGCCTTCCTAAGGATTTATTTCATGAATTCTCCCATAGGCGGGGCTGCGCAACCCCCCCCCCCCCCCCCTCGGGCAATCTCCAACTAATATTCGAACAGCAAGGTGTCCGATTATCCTCATATTTGTTTTGCGAGGTGTCCCGATATGCTCCTATTTGGGAGAGGTGCCCGAATATTTAATTTCTGTATATTTTCAATGCCCCCAAAGTGTAAAAAGTTTGGGCGCTCGCTATTTCGCTCGCACGCACTAGATGTAGAAACAAAATGTGGCCATGCTACAAATCAATGGAAGATAACCGTGCTTCAAATATAGCATTTTTTGAGGAAATTTTCTAACCTTCGCAATTTGTAAGCAGTGTAGTAAGCGTTTTAGGTGGGGCCTTAAGGTGGTCTGTCTCCCCCCCCCCCCCCCCAACAAAAAAGGAGGGTGAGCTCCCGGCCCCCCATTCTTTATTATTTAGGGTACGCGTATGCTTGTTCCCTCCCTTTGAAAGCACTCCCCTATCTCAGGGCTGCCAAAATTTCTGAACCCCCCTATCGCGGGCTTTGCACGGGCTTTTCCTGCCTTGGAGACCCCCCCCCCCCCTAAATTCAGAACACTGCTCAATGTACCCCCTGTCTCAGGTGAGCTCTCATTCCAACCCCATATCTCAGGACAGACACCAACCCCCCTCCCAAGAATGAGCTATCAAAACTAGCAGGAATTTCAGGAATTTGATCCTGGGATTTGATCAGTTTTTCAAGATATTTCATAACCCCCCTTTTTTTAATTTCTCAGGTGTCGAAGAGAAAGAGAGAGAGAGAGAGAGAAAGAAAAACACCCCCTTTTTTAATGAAATCTCCGGGTGAAAGATAAAAAACACCCCCTTTTTTACAATTCACGGGCCGGATTGTGTCGCCCAAAATGTACCCCTTTACCGGAGATTTTGGGAACGCGCATGCGGTCCCTTCGACCTCCGAGTGTGGGGGGGGGGGGGGTGAGCTGAAACCCTTCAGGGGCGCATGCCTACCGTTCTTTCAGCCCAGCTGATTCGGCCAGCTCTTGTGAAGTCATTGGCTTGCCATGGTGATCTACGAGGACTTTGAAAAGACCACTCTTGACGCCCAGTGCGATCGAAAGTCCCGTGAATCCTCCACTTATGATGTCAAAGAGTCGGGAAGAAAACTCGTCCGCTGTCTCTTTGGCGTATTTCTCTGCCATGTTAACAAAAGTCAAAACGCTGTTAGTAAGGGTATTGTCAACGTCCAGCGCGTGAATACAGCTCCCGATACAGCTCTCTCACATGAGTTTGCTTTCAAGTTTCAGATGACTTAATTAGCGTAAGGTCTACAGGTCGGATTACCCTCGAATCATACTATATTGGACTATGAATTGTTTGCTATTTCCCTTCATAACAAGATAGTTGGGCTCATTTCATCAAGCTTGGAAAAGTAAAGCAGTTATGTAAGACAATGGCCTTGATCAAGTTTAGAGTGAAATAAACAGATAGTTGATTATTAAGCTAATTGGAATGTAAATTTAATTCAGATTATGCAAGCATTTATGTAAGACAAGGGCGTCGTTATGGGGTGGCAGGGGGCAGTTGCCCCCATCCCCGAAACCATTGGCGGGGGGCAAACATGTCGTTTTGAGCCCCCCCCCCCCCCCCCCCCCATAAATCTCCCCTCTCTCTTTCACTTCACTTCTGTATAAAATCAGGATGCCTCGACGGGCTCTTCATCTACCACCCTTGTCCATTCAGCTGCACCAGTCTGTATAATAGTAAATCGTTTGAAATCATTATCATTAATTTTGAAAAAAAAAAGTCTCAATATTGAATTTAGTCCAATAATGACACCCTTCTACTTATTCATTGTTCAAATGTAAGTCTCATAGATGTTTTAACTTCTGAGTTATCAACGAACTTTTTTTTTCTTCTACTATTTACACCTATATAGTAATAAGTAGTGGTAGCGGAAACTGAGCTAGATTTTAGCATGGATCGTAGAGGGATTTCTATTATTTTATTTTTATTTAATCTTGTCGAAATTCTGGATGGAAGTCTGTGCGCTGAACTCGAGCTCATGTCATAATCGATCATCATCTGACCTGAGTATAGTAATAATGTCTGCTACATAATTATTATGTGTGCATTCACATACGTGCACAGCTAAGTTTTCACATTTAACTTAGACAGGTAAATTAGACGAGTCTTTATTTACGTATTACTTATCCTAATGCTTGAAGTGATGAGGCTGGCCAGTGATGAATGTTTGTTTGCAGAATTCATGAATTAGTATGTGCCGTGATTTATCGCTTTATTTAAATGAAGAATTTGCCATTTTGGTATGTGTGTGAACTGTGTCTGTGAATGTGTGATTAGTGTGACTGTGAATGAGAAAGTGGCCGTGCATCCTGCTCTTCATCTGCGCCGAAGCTGGCGGGGGCAGCAATCGGCATGATCAGTCCGATCCGGCCGGCAGGTCCACATAAAGTTGCTCAGCTCCGAGCGGGATTCTCGTGTTGCCACCCGACATTCACTTTCACATCCTTCATTGACTTTAAACGGCAATGTGTGTGTATACCATGTATACACACGATGTTGACCGGTGGCATATTTTACGAGAAGCCAGGGGGTCGTTTCATCAAATCAACTCCATGACACTGACAGTCATCAGTCATATTAAACTGTTGACTGTTGTAGTGTTGACAGTGTTGTCGGCGATCTACGGAAATGTAATGGACCTGACAAACTGTTTCAAGAAGACATGATAAATGACAACTCAATGATATCGATACTCACCGGCGAAAAAACATAGTCTTTAAATATCACAATCCATTGGAATTATCGTCAATCATGTCAATTACCCAAACAGATTTTGAAGCTCGGCTTTTCGCAAACTATTCCAAAATGTCAAAAATGGCAGCGAAGATGAATGCTGGTGATACAAACATCCCTTTTTTTTACATGAAAATATGTGGTACTTATGGCATCTTAGAATTTATAAAATTTAGAAAACTTGAGGAGGCTTTTGCGATGTACGAAATTAGATTTGTAGGTAATAGGATACCGTAATTGACTAATTATGGAAAGAATTAAGACCCAAATCGTGTTCACTTTAGAGAAAATTATTAAATTAAGTAATTTATGATCCAACTTTTAGTTTTGATATTTATTCATCAAAAGATATATATAATAATATTCATATCAAAGCATTGCGTGAAATGGGAAAATATAGGGAAAATACATAGGCCTACATGATAAATTGTTGTCGTTCACATGGGTCTGTATATACAGACTGTTCCAAATTTCATTTTCGATGCTGATTCTATGGTAAACGGATGTGGGTATTTTTAATATGAATCTCATTTACTTGTTGGGGGTCAAGAAGCCATAAGAACATATTGTCCGTCTGTACAATATTATAATACGAACAAATGATAAAAGAATGGTGAAGGATAGTGCTTGGAGATCAGGAAATAAATGTTCTCTTAATTTACATTTCTTACTTTTTCGCAGCCCATAGACTAACTAAAAGCTGGCTTGTGATGGCGTTCTAAAAAGATATGACAGGTCTGGAGTACCGACAAGTCACTTGTCAGCGAAGTTGTCGCTGGTCTTGGCAAAGACGGCTTTGTGAAACACTTGGCGGACAAGTTTAGCGACAGTGTCGAGATGTCGCTGATCTTGTCGTTATGACGGTTTGATGAAACGACCCCCAGGCCGACATCTAGTCTAGTACTATAGACATCATTGGTAGAGCTGTCTCTGATGATCTCTCTTTATGTGGTAGTGGTAGTGGTAGTTATTTTTCTTCTATTTTCACCTTTAAAAGTATGGTTTATTTTTTATGCATGCATTTTCATTGTGTGATTGTGAGCTCCATTACTTTATACATCACCGTTAACCAGTTCATTTTATTACCAATACCATGTCATGATTACTATTCATTTGTTAATCTAGTAATAGGCCTAAGTTAATTTGCTATGTTTGTTACACAGCATTTTACCAAAAGACCAAAGTTTGAAGTAGATACATATTTATCCTTTTATAGAGTTGAATGAGACACACCCAACTATGGCCTTTGCACAAGTGGTGATTGGGCCCCCGGGATCAGGCAAGACGACTTACTGCAAAGGGATGAAGGAGTTCCTCTCTCAGACGGGACGCAAGGTGACCATCGTTAACCTGGACCCAGCCAACGACTTCCTCCCCTACGACGTCGGAGTGGACATCTCTGACCTGGTCACTCTCTCGGACGTCATGGAGAAGCTTCGTCTAGGACCCAACGGAGGCCTGGTCTATTGCATGGAATACTTGGAGAAGAACTTGGACTGGTTGAAAGCCCAGCTGGATAAATTCAAGGACCATTACTTCCTGTTTGACTGCCCTGGCCAGGTGGAACTCTACACACATCATAACTCTGTGAGGAACATCGTCACCCAACTCCAAAAATGGAATTTTAAGGTGCAAATTCTTTTACAAAAATAGATAACGTTTTTTTTTTAATATAATAGATTCACTGTAGCAGCACTGATTTTAAGCATGTACTTAGGATGGTGGATTTATGTTTATGTTGAAGTGTAACCGTAGATGGAGTCACCCATTTCATGTATCCAAGGGTGACATTTTCAAAATCATTTTTGCCATTGGCTTTAGAAAATATGGATGACTGCACATATTTATAGTGGACATTTCACTAATGACTAGTAACATTTTGATGCATGTCGGTAGTTAACAGAATATGATTGAATTATTATTTTTACTTCCATGTTGGGATTGAATCCATTTAGTAATAGCTATGAAAGCCTGATACCAACATTCATTTTATAACAGTAAAACTTAGTAAAGTCTTTAAACTAACCCTTATTTAAGAGGGTCCCTGCCTTTCAGTTGATATAAAGTTAAAATTTGAGAATATTCTTTATTCAAGGTGTGCTCTTGGACCCTTGTTAGTAAATCCTGCATTAATATTTAATCTTCCTTTATTCCACCTCCCCCCTACTTCATTTGTAATTCTTTCTGTTACAGTTAGTTTCAGTGCATCTAGTAGATGCCCACTACTGCAGTGATCCAGCCAAGTTCATCAGCGTCCTCTTGACATCTCTGTCCACCATGCTGCAGATGGAGTTACCCCATGTCAATCTCCTCTCAAAAATAGATCTTGTGGAACAGTATGGAAGATTAGGTAAGATCTCTTTGCTGTCATCAGCTATTTTTACTCCCCCTCTTTAGTACTCTTTTTGATGCTTTACTCCATTTTACTTCATTTCCCTCCTTGCCTTCATGTCCTATTTGATTAAAGCCCATTTCTTTCTTTCTTTATTTTAAACTTTTGACCCCCGCCTCAATTTTTAGCTTTTAAGTAGGAGTCCCCTCTGCACCACAGACCCTACAAATTTCAATCTCTAGACCCCCTGCGAGAAAAGTTAAAGAGTGAGGCACTGCCATAAGGCTAGAACGCTGTTGTTTGCCTATAACTATTGTTTACAGTTTTTTCCTGCGAAGGACATTCTCTGACATTAATTTTTACATAATGTCATAAAAGTTGTGTTATCAAAATCATGGGTTTTTTTTCAGCCTTCAACCTGGACTACTATACAGAGGTCCTAGACCTGGGCTATCTCCTCTCCCATCTGGAAGCAGACCCATTCCTCAAGAAGTTCAAGAAGCTCAACGAGGCCCTCATTGGTCTGGTGGAAGACTACAGTCTTGTTTCATTCATCCCTCTCAACATTCAAGTAAGTATCCAATAAGTATCCCATAAAATCCATGTAACACCATGTAGTGCTGCTTACAGGTAGGCCCCCACAGAGCTCTCTTCATTGGTATTGGTAAAATTTTGATAATTTTGAAATTCCCACTCTACCTTTCAGTAAGGAGCACATTGACCCTGCAACTGCGTGCAAAAACTGACATGGGATATGCCCCATACCGTTTCACAAAAATGGCCTTACGTGGATCTAATAGCCTCTACTTGAAAATTTTACTGTATAGGACAGTCCTTAGAGTTCTTTTCTAAAAAACCCATTCTTTGTAAATTGAATGAAAACTCATAACATATCACTTTCACCATCACCATCACCTTTAATCATCGTTACTACATGTAGCAAAGGATAAACTTGAGTCGTAATTAATTTCTTTTCTATTGTCTTACCGTGACTTACAGGACAAGGACAGTGTATTGACTGCTGTCAAGACGATAGACAAAGCAAATGGCTACGTCTTTGGTGATCTGGAAGAGAGGAATCTCAGGACCTTGATGTCATGTGCAGTGGGTGCCGACTTTGAATTCTTCAAGTATCCTTTTCACACATGAACAGCTAGGAAATATACTTTGAACATGTTTTTATTCATTTCTGTAATTCCTGGAAGAGCTACAGAGTCACTTAAAGGAATAATTTGAATATTTCGTATTACTTTTGCATTTATTACGAATAGCTATTGGTTTTGAAGAGAAATGATACAAGAAACATAAGCCCTGTTCCACTGTGCCAGCAACACAAACTACAGAGAAATTAAGATTTAAGAAGACTTGTATTAGGGTAAGCTAGATATCCACTGATTTGTTGTTTCCACCATTTCTGTACCGAGTACTCCGAAATATACCTGATGATGATGACATCTAAGCAGGATTCACGGCTGGTTTATGCCTTGTTTGAGTATACAATATTTCCTTAACATGCATATTAACTTCAGGACGGCTAGTGTGCAAGAGAAATACTTGCAGAAGGACTCAAAACCCCTGGATGAAGCCACGGCTGTGCCTGAAGATATGGATACGTGACCAAGGTTGATTCATCTTTAATATGCCGTACATGATATAGAAGAAGAGAACTGCTTGTCAAATTACCGCCAGCAGCTGGAGTTCAGGAGAAATTTGCTATTATGTGAGTGCAGTGAAGATTTGGATACAAAGACACAGGCTTACATCAGACATTGTGTAGAATGAGAATCACGTCTTGACTGATGAGAACAGCTCAATGTACTTCATAAAGGAAGATGCAGTAGACCACAACACGTGTAAATGGAACCAAGGTAGTGCCTAAAGACATGGACACATGACATTAGGTAGCGTAGCGAAACGCAATGCAACGTAAAGACGAGGGAAAGACGCAAAGAGCAAAATTGCTAGTTTTGTCTGAAATAATTACAGTCAGACTTATCCGAATAAAACTGTTCATATTATTTTGCTTAAAAGTGTTAAGAGAGTTAAAAACTAATTCTACATCATAAAATTTTGGTTCTGCCACTATGGAATAAAATTATGATTTTGAATAATTTTGTCAATTTGCATCTTTCCTGCATCTTTACTTGCCATCACGTTTCGCTATCTAAACGGAGCCAAGGTAGTGCCTTAAGACATGGACACATGACATAGAGATATCTAACATGATGTATAAAGGGAATGACAGGAAGACTAGAAAAAGGTATTGCCAAAGGAAAGTCTGCAGGAGAACACATGGCATGTGAGTGAAGTAAAGAGATGGATAGAAGATAAAGAAATAGTCTTACATAAGACATAGTGTGGAATTAGAATCAGAGTTTTATCAAAGGAATTATGCAGTAGACTTCTAAATTGTGAGCAGGGTCATACTAGTCCCCAATCCAACCTTGGTAATAAGATGATTTGTGTGAAAGCAGAAAAATATGAGAAAAACCAGGATGGTGAAAGTTTTAAATAAATTGGACAAGGAATAAGAAAGTTATGGATGTTTGAAAGATGAGATCTCTAAATCTATGCAAATCTCAAAAATCTGAGAATAGCATAGTAAAGAATCTCAAATTGGCAGTTTGGTCAGCTGATTGTGACATTGGAGGTCAACTCTCCTGTTTGTTGTACACTAAAAATATCATTACTTTGTGGTTTCTCCAAGTGCCTTTTACCTTGGGAGCAGTACTGGTACTCAAAATATTTTGGAGATAGCATTTTATTATAGGTCCTCATAAAAGAAAAAGATCCTACTGAGTAATAAATTTTTTAAAAAGAAGACATTTTAGTCAGTTTGTTTATTGGAGGAAATGGGGAAGTTGTCCGCCACTACATCACAGTCACGTTACCGACTCGGCCAATTTGAAATTCCCATATGAATAGTGATTACAAATTTACGACTTTCCAAAATTCATAACTTTCTTATTGCTTGTCCAATTTCGTTCAAACTTTCCCCAATAGGTTACTTTTATGTATCAAGATAGTACATAAAGAAATTGAGACTAGAAAATAGGAGCAGTGTGAGTTGTCTAGTTGATGTCTAAAATACAAGTGTATTGCGAAATACATGTAGTTCATACATGGGTGCAAGCATGGTCGAAGCATTTGGAAGAAATTTTCCATAGATATGCAAGTAATCCTATGTACACTCTCAACTCTGTGATATTTTTGGGCACTGGATCATTTATGATTTCTTTCACTTTTTTCACTGTGGGATGCAATCCTTCTGCATCGATTGTGTAGCCCAGATACTCCACTGATGGGGCCATGAACACACATTTGCTACTTTTCAAACGTAGCCCGGCATCGTCGCTAAATAATCACGAGCATTCTTGCCTGTAATCAGGATGTCATCCAAATACACAGTAACATGTGGTATCCCTTGTAGCAACCCTTCCATGAAGCATTAAAAAATTGCAGAGGCTGATGACACTCCAAATGGTAATTGGAATAGACCCTTGTGTGTATTGATCATCATATATTTGTGCGATTCCTTATCCAACAGTAGTTGCCAATATGCTTGTGACATATCCAACTTTGTGAATTTTTCACCCTTCGAGAGTGAGGCAAAGAGATCCTCAATTTTCGATATAGGATATTTATCCAACTTTGCTGCCTTCTTGACCGTGACTTTGTAATCACCACAGATCCTTACAGATGATTTATCTGCCTTCATCACTGGCAGAATTGGCGCTTCTCACTCAGAGAATTGAATTGGCTCAATGATGCCTTCCTGTTGCAATTGATCTATAATGAAGACCATGGGACCATGAAAATTACCTTGTTATACCAGGAATCTCCTTATATGAGGGTCAAAAACAAAAGAACCTTGTTAGTGAAACCTTGTTACATTAGGTTTAAAAACATTACAAAGTAAGGGGACTGGTAAATTTACCTCTTTTATAACAAGAGTTTGTTATAACCGGGTCCGCTCGCTATTCATAAGGACCGATATTTATATAGAAAACCGCTATTCATTTAACACGCGTTATGAATAGTGGTCCTTATGAACGGAGGTCCTTATGAATAGCAAGGTAATTTTGTCTATGGTTTGCTCGCTATTCATAAAGACCGCTATTCATTTAGTCACACATTATGTATAGCGGTCCTTATGAATAAGTGGTCCTTATGAATAGCGGTCCTTATGACTAGCGAGGTTACCCCGTAATAACAGTGTTATGTATATTCAATCAAGTACTACATAACGTTTAAGCTTAAATTATTTGCATACTGTTGAATTAAATTTTGTAATGAAAGCTCTCATCCTTTTGCATGTCAGTGACCTTATTTCCCCACTGTGTGTAGTTATGTTATGAGAAGGGTAGTGCAAATTGACATGATGGTGCATGAGACTCAAATTTTGAGACACCAAAAGTTACATTACAATTCATTTCATTACATCTGGTACCTTTGAGTGCAAGTACTGTGTTTGTCACTTTCTTATAGATGTGTTTTAGAAATGGAGGGGATGGAAGGAGGGAGAGAGAGAGAGAGGGAAGGGGGGAAGAAAGGGTACCTTTGAGTGCAAGTACTGTGTTTGTCACTTTCTTGTAGATGTGTTTTAGAAATGGAGGGGAGGTAAGGAGGGAGAGAGAGAGAGAGAGAGAGAGAGAGAGGGGGGGGGGGGAAGAAAGGGTGAACAATGATCTTATTGTATTGCTGGCTGATCAGTTGCATTTCATCTAGTGCAGAGGGGTGCAGAGATGACCGAGGGTAGAGAAGGGGGTAGTGGGTAATTATAGGCCTAATAATATATCATGGAATGTGTTCTAAAATGATTAAAATCTACTTTGGTAAATGCAAAGTGTCTGTGCCTGTAGAATAGATGTTGTGGAGCTAATTCGCTATTTTATCGCACTTTTGGGCTTACTTGGATAAAAGCGAAGTGTAATTACAACATAGAGATCTCTATGAATTACAAGCCGTCTTCGCGCAACGTTACATAAGTTTGTTCGGTGCGATTTTGTTAGGATGTGTGGCTTATAAGCGGCTTATACACGTGCTACACTGCTAGTAGGGGAAACTCTGCGACCAATCTCTGCTTTGATTTGTACAAAATAATCGGTTTGATACAAGTCTCTCTTCGTTGGTTTTATGATCGCATTGTTAAAAATATGTCGTCATTTAAGAAGGCCCAAAAGGCGGCGCAGAAAAGTCACCGAGAAAGATCCCAGGTAAGTGAGGAATCGCGTTATTTTTTGGAAGATTTTTATTGTACAGTCCCATTAATGTACTTTTGTGTTTGTGACTTGGTGATCTAAGTTTGTGCTTGCATTGCAATGTTGCATGTTGATCGCCCGGGGGGGGGGGTGGGGGGGGGGGCACTCACATATATATGTCACACATGTATGTGCCGCTGTGACGTCCCCCATTTTCAACCTTCTCGGGTCGCTCCCATGATATGCGATTTTCACTAACCGCACCTCGATTGGCTTCCGACTCGCTCCCTAGAAAAAAAGCATGCCTAACTTGTTACTAAATGTTAGCCTCCCAGGCCAGCGCTGCGGCATGTACAGCGTTAAAAAACAGCACTGTGACCGCTGACTCAGCTCATGCGCCGTATGTGTATCAGACTATATAGTGAGATCGCGAGCAGCTAGACCCTCAAAAATGAGCTTCCTCAATTAACCATTTAGCTCCATAGGCATAGCCCCCTGTTTTGAGATTGGCAGCGGCACACCCACATTCAAAAACAGGTTGAGTGTCCCCCCCCCGGGTTGAGCGTAATGATTGTTGACTTCTTTTGTAGTTTGTTTTGTTTCTTCTTTTTACATAGCCTTCAAGTCGGGCCAGGTTTGGGCTTTTGGAAAAAAAGAAAGATTATCAACTCCGAGCAAGGTAAGTTTGTTTTCTTGAATATGTCTTTCACTCTACTCTAGTCTAGGCAGCATGTCTAGTCTACTCAAGTCTAAGACTAATGCACTCAGCAGCTCAGTTTTCATTTACTTTGTTATTGATTTTTACCCAAAATTTGATTTGATTTGACTGCAAATTGTAACAAAGTTTGGAATGATGTAGTATACACTCTAGTCTCTTAGTCTTATGTAAAAAACAGGTAAAGTGTACATCTGGTAAAAAGTGGTCTAGATAGACAACCATAGTCCATACATAATACATGTACATTTCTTTCATGAGGAATGTCATAATAATAATCAAAACATTGATTTGTGGGCGTCTTCGGAAAGACAAGACAAGACAAGACAAGACAAGGCAATGTGCAATACATGTACATGTAGATGTCACATTCAGGTCAAAGGGAACAAAATCAATTCCAGGTAAAATTTTAGTCACTCATTATAATATTAGTACTCCACAACCACCTGTCTGTAAAGGCCACAATCTTTGTTGCTCTGGAAAAGTAAAAGTGTTTCTATTAGAAATTCCTATTAAAGGGAACCTGTATAGAAAGACTACGTTCCAAAAGAGGCTGCCTTTCTTATCTACCTTGATCGGTCTATGTACAGGTTTTCCTGTATTTACATGTATCTTATGTTTCTTTTATTTTCCAGGGATTATCATAAGAAGCAGGATGCACTGAAGTTATTGCGTCAGAAAGCACAGAACAGGAATCCAGATGAGTTCTACTACAAGATGATCAGCACAAGAATGATTGTAAATATTCCCCATTGCTTAACCCATTCAGGGCTCCTATTTTATTTATCTTTTTTTTTCAACATGGGAGGCCGGTTATTTAGTTTGAGATGTAGCTTTTGAGCACCTTTGAATTTGCTTTGTAAATTTTGTGTAGGAAATTGTCTTGATTGTTGATAAAAGATTTGATCTATTTTATACAGGGTTTGTGTAAAGACACATGTGTATTAATCATGTCTAGGGTGCATTTACAATTCAAAATTTTCTTTATAGAGTAAATAGAAATATTTTGAATTTTTTAGTACAGAGCAAATGGGAAAAGACCTCGAAAGATGCATCACAGAGATGCCAGTTGTGCATACCAAATTTCATAAATAAGAGTGCCCTGGTTTGTCCTCTTTCTTCCACAAACCCGAAATGCCAAATCTTTTCTGCATATGTTAGGATAAAGGGTAAGGGGCGTGGCTAATGCTGTCATACTATGATTTTTTACAGCTTTAGAAATGATTTTTTTTTCCAGATAAATAGTAATACCTTTAGCATGTAGTGCTGGGACTAAAAACCGGGTACCCGGGTCCCGCCCGAGAGCATCGGGTCCCGGGTCAGAATATTACATGCCCGTTTCCCGAAAATAAGTATTTAATGATTACTCATGTATGTAACATGACAAGGCGGTAGATAACGTCGACCAGCCATTCAATATCTACATGTAAATATCCATGTAGCGCCCCACTGCAGTGATGCGCTTTCGAGTTTTTCCCAGTGTTAATAGCTTCTTAAGGGTAAATATAAGCTTGTAATTTGTGTTATATGATTTTCGGGTAACCGGGAACCCGCCCGAAAAATCATCGGGTTCCCGAATTGAAAAAATACCCGAAACTCCCACCCCTATTAGCATGTTTAACTTTCATTTGAATTGTTTATTAATCTGTCTTAGAACATAAGAAAAAGTATTCTCGAAAGTTGTAAGAAGAATATCAGTCAATGTTGATTTTCAATAAGAATAATGAGAATTCTATTCATACTGTGGTAAAAACAAGTCTATATATCATCATAACTTATTATGCTGACAAGAATTCTATATATATATCTAGAATCCTGTATCATGACAACTAGAGTGGTAATTTCAAAAGATAATTATCGGGACCCAATCCAATCTTGCGTCCATTAATCTTTTGAAGTGATTCTTCAACTTTGTTTGTTTGTTGCAAAAGTTTAATATTTTTTTTTTATAAGTAGCAATAAAGTTTCTTTATTCTTTCTCTTTGTTTCGTTTGTGGTAAGGATGGAGTGCATACAAGGCTGAAGAAAGAGGAACCAACGACTGAAGAGCAAGTTAAAATGATGGAGACTCAGGATCTAAGATATGTTAACCACAAGATGACTGTGGAATCAAAAGTAAGGTTTAATATCAAAGCTGGGGGTGGGGGTATGTTGTAACATGATTTAAAACTGTGTGAAGTACCGTACATTATCGGTTATTTTGTTGTTACTCTTAAAGTGTTGTACTTCCAACTGTCCCGTGTCCATGAGAGATGCATGGTCAATGATTATCAGCATGCTTTTTAATTAGATAACTCTCCAAATCAGTAGCATTAATAAAAGCAAACTATTGATTATTGCTGATTGTTCATATTTCATGATCATTTATCACACCTAAAATCTCGGATTTTATAATACATGTATGTCTTAACTGCTGAAAAGCAGGATCTGAGATATGTCAACCACAAGTTGACTGTGGATTCTAAAGTATGTTTTGCAACAAACCGACAAGATGATGTAACACAAAGTAAATTGTGTGAAGTATAATTTCCATGAAAGATGCTTGTTCTGTGATTATTAGCATGCATTTTACTTAAATCACTATGCAAAGCAGTAGCATTATCAAAAGCAAAATGTTGATTATAGCTGATTGTTATATTTATCATCACTTAAAATCGTAGATTTGATTGTATATATTACCTGCTTGAAAATGATTGAGTTGTCTTGCAAGGTAAATTAATGTTAGCATGAAATCTTGAGTTTTTTAATTAGGGAAAGGGCCTTTAAAAAGATGTACACATAATTATGTAAATCACTAACATGGAGAACAATGTTGTTCAGACCTTTTGTTATTTGTTTGTTTGTTTTTTATAGAAAATTGAGAAACTGACGTCTGGTCTTCATATGCTGGAAGATACAGAGGAGAAGCCTAAGAACAAGCACACTTTCTTTGTGGATACTGTGAAAGAAGGTAGAATCTGATTATTCAGCGTAGACTCGTAGAGAAAATATGAAATAAGACGTATGATGGATTCTTGTAGCATTAATGGCACTCCTATGTTACCAGGCCTCTAAAGTAACAGTTGCCCGGGTGCCATTGACTCCCTGATATCCTTCCAGCCAACCTAAATATCTTTCCTAAGTTGCTGTAATGGCAGTTATAAAATCAAAATCACATTTTATTTCATGTGAATTTTGAGTTTGCTATCAACAGGGTTGAAAAAAATTTATGAATTAAAGGAAAAAAAAGATTTATTTTGATTTAAATCAATTTATTTGATATGTTAAATTTATTGCCCAAAATGTTGCTCGTGTAGAAAAAAAACGGATTATTTTGGTAGATCTAATATCAGACATTAGGTGGAATACAAAAACTCTTACTTGGATGGACTTTTTAGCCGAAAAAATTAAAACAATCAAACGTGATATTTTTTGGTGACTTTTGTCACATCAAGAAAATCAACAAATTTCTGATGTATTTCTTTGGTTTTTTATTTAAATCAGAGGTTTAAAAAAATCAAGGCGATTTAAATCAGGCTGTCTGCTACTACACTAAAGGAAAAAAGAAACTTATAAAAGTTCAAGAGATCACCAAATTAAATTCTCTGCATGGAAATGTACCAAATTTGGATATAATGTTGATTCAATGCATGGCTTTAAATGACAGTCAATAACAAAAAGTTTTCTTCAATGCCACAAAAGAAATGTGCACTGAAACAAAGGACTCTCTAATCCCAAAGTCACAAAGATAAACTGCAGTCTTGTACACCATATGCATGTCAATGAATGAAACAAAAGAATTTCAAAAGGGATTTGCAAGTTCATATCCAAACAGATTAATAGCCAGTATGTCCACCTCTAGCTTGCTGGCAAGCTGTACACCGTCTTCGCATGCTTCCGATCAGATTCGCGATGGTAGCCTGGGGAACATTGTTCCATTCCTCTTGCAGTGCTGCAATGAGCGTCTCCCTATTGATGGGTTGATTGTCACGCCTTGACACACGTCGACCAAGCTCTTCCCAGAGATGTTCAATTGGGGAAAGGTCTGGTGAACGGGCGAACCATGGCAGAACATCAATATCCTCTTGCTCGAGGGGTGCAAATCCCTTTTGAAATTCTTTTGTTTCATTCATTGACATGCATATGGTGTACAAGGCTGCAGTTTATCTTTGTGACTTTGGGATTAGAGAGTCCTTTGTTTCAGTGCACATTTCTTTTGTGGCATTGAAGAAAACTTTTTGTTATTGACTGTCATTTAAAGCCATGCATTGAATCAACATTATATCCAAATTTGGTACATTTCCATGCAGAGAATTTAATTTGGTGATCTCTTGAACTTTTATAAGTTTCTTTTTTCCTTTAGTGTATATTCTTCCCATCATTAAGTACAATGGGAAATATTTTTTAAAAGGTGTGCATATGTGTGTGTCTTTTTATGGTTGCAGCAAGAGAATTTGATCCAGCCAAGCGTCTGAACACTCATCCTGCTTTGCTCCATCGATCCCACAACCGTCCCACCTTGTCCATGTTATCCGATCCATCGATGCTCAAGGCAATAGCAGGGAGCAGTACAGAGGAAGGGACTTCTTCAGGCAAGATGGTAAATTTAAGAAGAATTTTGTGTTCTATTTCTTTGAGCCAGTAATGGTTGTTTCAATGGCGTAGCCAGATGTGAACTGGCACTATGAACATGGCGAACAAAGAAGCGGACAAAATATACAGCGCCTCATTGTACCTTCCACAATTGCTCTGGTAGACAAAAGAACATCCCTTGATTGCTATTATGTAAAAGTATGTAGAACAGGTGTGACATGCATATTCACCTGTTATACTTATTTCACATAATAGCAATGAAGGGATGTTCTTTTGTCTACCAGAGCAATTGTGGAGGGTACAATGAGGAGCTGTATATTTTGTCCGCTCTGTTTGTCATCGTGTTCATAGTGTGGGTGGCATGTAACTCATTAGAATGTTTTGTTTCAAAACTTGAAACAATGAAATTTTTCACTCAGTTGCTTCACTTTCATTGAGAAATTTCTTGTGGCAGTCTTACATGTACATGTTCTCAAGGTTTTTTTTGCCAAACAAAGCTTCTCCGCACAAGCTTTATTCAAGTAATGTACTTAACAAAACTGTATATTTATGAATATAATTTGCATAGATTTTAGTACCCAATGAAAATAGCAATTTTCAACAAAATTGGTACGTTGGTCTTGTTCTTTGTCTAATTCTAGAGTTGTGTGTAAAAGGTTGGGTGATTGGTTGCATAGTGGCTGAGATCTTGAGGCCAGTCCCCCCCCCCCCCCCACTCTCTTTTGAATACCTGAAAATGCCTTTTTAGCGTGAACCAGTCAGATTTTGATGGTCTGGACGTGCAGTGTAATAAGAGATAAACAATACTCTAGGTCAAGTTTGTAAATTTAGGGGGAAAAATGCATTTGATCATTGATATGTTGCATTCTACCTGGTTATGTAGTATTATCATAGTCACTACAGAGAGAAAGATTTGTCCAGGTGGCTTATACATGTAACCATTGTTTCTTTTTTTTCATTATTTCCTTTTTTCCCCTTTTTCATAGGATGTTGGGAAAGAAGAAAAGAAGAAGCGCTACCATGAGCTGAGCCAGAGAATAGAGAGAGAGAAGCAGCTGAATATCATAGCACAGAAAATGGAAGCAAAGAAACACTCCAAGGTATATTTTCATTGCTATGATTTATAACATTATTTCACTCTGAAAACTAATAAAACTACATTGATGATTCAGTATGCATTAAGTTTTGATATTTACTCTGATAAGCAATTAATACATGGTAGAAATGACCCTGAAATGACCCCAATTTGTATGCGAATGCGCATCTGTTTTGGTAGATGTGCAACTTGTTTAACATGTAAAAATTATTGTATCATGACAGCGTATAAAGGTCAATTGTACTCGGTACAAATGACCTTTATCTGCACATGCGCAAATTGTAATTACGAACTGCCTTATTCATTACAAAACGTAAACGATATAATCATTCACAATTATATGAGAGCATTATTCTCACTTTTGTTCATTGATAGCTAACAATATCAATACAGCTTGTCAATCAAATTCAGCATCAGTTAAAACATAGAAATAAGTGAAGAATTAATTTTGTGTACTAGTAATTATTAGTCTGGAAACGTCCAAGTTTGTGTTGGTACATAGCAGGTAATAACATAATGGACATCAATATTTGGGTGGAATGATGATGGAAGAAGAAATATCTTCTGCAAACAGTGCAACATAGATGATTCAATTTTATTCTCTTTCTCCCGACCTCTCTGTCTCTCTTCCTCTCTTTGTTTGTCTTTCTCTCCCTCTCTGTCTCTCTTTCTCTCTATTTTTCTCCCTCTCATGGTCTCCGTATTTCTTCTCCTTCCTTTTCCTCATCCATACTTTTCTCATGCTCCAGGATAAAACTCGTAAGAAGCTGGTGAAGGAAGAAACGACAGAGTCGGCACCGGTCTACAAATTCCACATGCAACGGAAGAGATGACACATGATTTATTAGGAGAATATTTCTTTGCAGAGAGAATGATTATTTTTTACACTACTCTAGATGGATGTTTATGTACAATTCTATGCCTGTGACGAAAAAGATGGTTTTTAGCTTTGTATGACCCAGTGGTATGGATGGCTCACAAGTTCAGTTCGCATGTAGTTAAAAGGCAACTCCATTCCAAGAAGAATTTGGTTTGAAAAAAGCAGAAATATTAGTGAAACAGATATTTATGCCGGTTTGAGAAAACTTACGAAGACCAGAGGTGGTATTCTGACATTTATTTTATCTTGATTTTAGTGAAATAATTTTAATAAGCCAGTTCGGGGTTAGCGCATGGTACAAATGACCCCAAATATCCACAGATATTTTAGACATGGAGGGTCCCTTTATGTGCACTTCAGAAAATAACTCTGGGAGTGATAGAGGTGCCTCATGAATAGCTTTTGTTTCCCCCTTTAAAAAGAATACTTCCACCTGGATATCATGGAATGCACCATTAGTGCATAATTGAATAATGATTACATGACATTCATGAGGGTTTTAGAATTTTGTACAGATGACCTTTATCTGCTCATGCTCAGATTGCATCTCCGAAATGGCTTATTGTCATAACAAAATGTACGCTTATGGCGCATCATTGGTTAATGACTGCGCAAAAGTGGCTGCGTACGCGGAATTCATCTGCACAAATACCAATGAAATTTTGCAATTTGAAATTTGTTATGACAATTAAAATCTTTTCACTAAAATCAAGATAAAATAAATCTCAGAATACCACCCCAGGGCCCTCTTGCATAGAAAATTGCGTTTAATAGCAACTCAAAAAATTAAATGCAAGTCCCAAATACGCTATCCTGATTGGTTGAAAATCAAGTTGCATTTAATTTTTTGACTTGCGTTTAAACACAACTTTTTATGCAAGAGGGCCCAGGAAGCATGCACTAGAGTTAGTCAATCTGTCGCCAATGCCCGTCTGCCTGGTTAGCTTGATTCTGGATAGGGGGAAATTATAGTCGATTGGCTAAATGCATTCCAGTTCTATTTTGGGGAAAAAAAAGCTATTATGTTTTGCTATTAAAGAGGTCCAAAAAGGTAGATTATACTCCTCCCCCCCCCCAAAAAAAAAACTTCTTTTGGGAATTGCTGTGTTTTTATGAATCACAATTCAAATGATTAATTTCTTTTTTCCTGGGCCTATTATTATGCAGTGTCACAGCTGATATGCTTAAACATGAACGTATGTCTTGGATTCAGTTTAAAATACAGGCGAGGATTTACTGAAAATACATGTATTAAAGCTAATCATGAATTAAAAAAAAAAAGGAACTGTATACTATTGGGAGTTAGGTGTGTTATTATGCTGCCCAGTTGCATTATTTTATTTTAGACTGGGCTAGATATTATTACATCAATGCAATAAATACATTGAAAAGAAAACAGTTGTATGTTTTTCATGTTGTAATATAAATATTACAGTATTAAGGTCGTACATGTGCTTTCTCAGTGTATTCAGGCTTTTATTGTGCCTCGGCCACCGTTTTGGGGTTATCCGGTCTATCCACAGGTCACAGGGTCTTAAATTTTTTTTTTTAATCCCCCACAATTCACGTACTACAATAACTAGAGATTCATTGAGGCAATTTTAACCACACCGGTCAGTCATGAGCATGAGTGAACTGAACAGTTTTGGGGCTCAGGAGACCAGACATTGTCAGTCACAGGAACACTGGACATAGGTGGAGGCATATTAAAAATGCAGTCGCATTCATCTACATGTAGTTTTTCCATCATGTCCCATTCTCCAGCTGCACAATAAACTCTGTACACCGATTCTGTTCTTCCTTCCAATCCTCCTTCCAATCCTCCTATCTTTCTGTACCTACAGGTTTGTTTTTCTCTTTCTGTCTATCCGTATCTCTAGCATGGTTTCCTTCTGCTCTTGTATCTTCACCTTCTCGCATTCTCCCTATCACATACATTTCTCTCTCATTCTAAAGTACTGTCTCTTTCTTTATCCCCACCCCATCCATAACTCTGTTCACTTCGTTCTGTTCTTGGCAGAGTATATGCTCTTATTAATTTCTGGCAAGCAATTTACTTTCTACCATCTTACTTTTGGTTACTTCTGTGACAAATTGACTATTCCATCTTCACATTCCTTTCTCTACATTCTCAGTGGAAAAAGATTGAAAATAAAAAGCCATTACCTTATACCGATTATTTAATTATTTACATGAAGAACAAAGAAATCATATCCAGAAGCACAAATCATTGAACTCGAGTACAGTCACAAATGTGAGTGCAAATAAAACGTAATCCACCTCCATGACAAAATCTTCAAGGAACAAACCTACATTAGCAATTCTTCTAAATAAAAAATGAAAAATGAAATAGATTATCAGTTCCAGTTATGGCCCTAAGAAATACCGTACGTACATCTACATGAATGGTTATTGAATGTGATTTACAGAATTCATGTCCCTATACTGTGACAGATTTTACCACTACATGAATTTACAGTATTATACGAAGTAGTTACTAGGCAAGCTAGTCACTCCTTGATTATACCACAGTAAAAACTAACTACACATTATTACCTGCAGCTAATACTTCAGCCAACAAATAGTTCGGATGTAGAATTTCATTTCACCCTGCAATATGTCAAAGAACTTGACGGACGAAACAATTTGCAGTATCGCACAATTACTTCAATGGGAAAAAGGGCCACTTGTGTGTTTCCAGCTGCAACTTAATGATATGTTTGTTTTTAGTTTTAAGAATACTGCTTAAAGTTTTGCATTAGTAAATACTGATTCTAGTTGTCGAAGCTTCAAGGCCAAGAATCCTGTTTGTGTTTGTATTCAGATTCTCAAGAAATCCACATATACTACTAATAGAGCAAATACATGTTGCAAAAGCAAGCAGATATTGTACAGTACTGCAAACCCGTAATATGAGTTTTCTGCACAGAGCCAGAAGATATATCATACAGAGTTTCTGTGGGAAAATGCCCACCATCTGCCAATGCCCCCAAAGAATAAGTGCAATGGAGGTCTTATGTAATGCGCATACCATCAATTAACTTCAAAGAAACAGCCCTCAAGAGGAGGAAATTCTCAAATTCTTGTCCTGAACCAAACTGAACACTCTCCAGTCTCTTGAAAGCAATAATCTAACATGATGCACTGTGAACAGGAGCTCCCCTTTGATAATCATGAACTCTGTGGAAATAACTTCATGTCCCTCTGGCTCTCAACAAATGATATAAACTGGTGGTGGTCAATATGTCTATTAAAACAGCATGTACATGGAACTTTCAGCACTATGTTATATTTAAGATAATGCAAAAACATTATGTGCACATTCAAATGAAACTACCTGAAAAAAAATGTATTTTTACAACTGACCCAACCCACACTAAACTTCTGCATTAATCGAACTATTAAAGCACACAACTCCTGTACCTCCCAAAGTTGCATATGAAACTAATACTGGATTGTCTTTCTCCTCCTCTTTGCCAGAAACTGCTCAAAATTTTACATTTCCAAAATGCTTAGTTGCATTCATTTTTATTCTCTTGATAAAAAAAATCAAATATATATATGAGAATGCAAAACTTATTCTCCTTCTGACATAGATGTAATTAACAAAGTCAACACTGTCACCATGGTTGAATCTTACAAAAAACTTTGCAAAATGCAGTCTTCATTTGGATGCTAAATTAACATACATGTAATTACATATTCTTAATGTTACTTCTACACTTCATTGCACTTGTCTACTTCTGTCTTCCTTGTAATATTTTTCACCTAACATTAAACTTGTGCCTATTTAAAAATGTAGTGGAACCTCATAAGAAGGTAACTCTGCCTGTCCCACTCTTTGTATTCCACTGATTTTTTTTCTAGCCCTGATATAACAAGGTTTCGATATAAAGAGTAATTTCCTTGGTCCCAACGAGGTTCCACTGTTGTACAACATAAATCTTATGGTAACAGAAAAGATGTATCCATCATTCAACACTTTAAAAAAATAGATGCCTATAAGCTCTACTGAAGTATGTGTAAATGATAATATTCATGAACTACTGTAATTATTCTCATAAATCAACACCACCACTGAATTTTTTGCAGTCCATTCATTAAGTTTAAAATGTTCAACCAACAATCCTTCCCATAAGATATTAGAATATGTGTATAAGAATACAGCAAATGCAACATACACCTGTATATATGTACGATATAATTGAACAAGTATGTATGCACAGTGCACATGTTTATTCAACATAGCAACTCATAAAACTTAAAGTAGTCATCAGTCAGACACAATTTACAAAGAAGAACTGTTCCAGATTTTAGCACAGGGAGACAATGGAAAGTGAAATTACATCAAATTCCATATTAGCTCACTTTTGACATATCAAAAATACATGTGTATTACCATGATGTAGAGAGTTTTTAAAATTTTGTTACAAATACAATTTTTACATGTATTTCAGACCATTTCTACCTTTTGCCAAAATGTGGAAAAAACAGGTTCTTCATAGCTTTGTTATACTGGTAATAAAATACAAAGTGTTTTATGTCATAGCAAGCAGAAAAGGTAGTTGCTTTATTTAGCACATACCCATCGAACATTCTGGAAAGGGGATGCGTTTTCTCCTTGCATACAATACAGGTATAATTAAATAAAGAAGAATGAATGAAAAATACATGTCATACAAACAAGAATAGAATTCTATTAGTTCTCTGCTGCTTCCTTGGAGTCCTGCTTCACCCTGTAGTCCTGCAGCGCTGCCCTGATGGCATCCTCAGCAAGCACTACATTGAATAAAATAAACAATTTAGAAAAAAAAACTTGGAGTTAACGTTTTCATAAATTTTAATATCTTTCAGACATATTACTATACAGAAAACAATGAAGGAAAGTTATTTAAGGCAATGATTTTCATCATATCATCTGTTACTTGGTTGACAAATGGATTAAACATGACTTTTTCTAGGACCCAGTGACCCCAATATCTAATTACATACTGTAAACGCCGTTATTTTCGCGCGATTAAATTTTTGCGCTGAACAACCCCAAAACATATTCGCGGCTTCTTAAATTCGCGCTGCCCAATTACACGCTCGCATGTATACCCACTCCATTTATTAATTTACACACGCAGTCCATTCAAATGCATACATGCGCAACTACACACACGCGCTCAAAAATGAATTGGACACACACACATATTACTAGTAATGTGCTGAAGCGTGCAATTCAACCCGCACAGGAAATCAGGCTAATATTTTCGTGAGTTCTAGAATTCGCGCCCGCAGGAAATAGCGCGAAATCCGCGAAAATTAGTGTATCGCGAATATTTCTGCATTTACAGTACTGTAAAACCAGAAACTCTTGTGACATCAAACTTTCACAAATTGTTAATGACAGCCAATTATGCAGCAAGAAACTTTCGCGAATAGCAATAATTTTATGTAAATTACAATTGTGATTTTATTATTTCACGGCATAAAACTTTTGCGAATTTCACAAATGGTTGAGATTCGCGAAAGATTTAAGGTCGCGAGAATTTGAATTACAATTGAAACAACATGAAATGATTGCAATTCGCGAAAATGTCTAGCTTTACAGTAGATGGGGTTTCATATATGTAACCAGGTTGATGTTCATGCCTTCCATCAACTAGGGGTTGTACGACAACTGCTTAGCGTCAATTTCATACACTATCAAAATTCTAAGCTTCAACCCCAGACCAAACGCTATGCTTCATCCTAACCCTTAACCTAACCCTAAACCCAATTGTAACCCTAATCCTATATCTTTGGACAAAATAAATCCCGGAGCAAATGGCACCAGAGCATATCTCGGAGCACCCAACAAGGTTGATGTTCTTGGTACCCTGCATGATTATCCACCAAAATGATATGATATCATGGCAGGTTAAAATTGCATTTCTATTTTGTATTTTGATTTATTGATTTTGTACCTAAGCATATTTATTGTAATTGTATATTTGTAAAATTGTACAACTGTCACAATTCAGCCATCTGGCTGCGGTGATATGTTCAAATAAACCCTGCACTGAATATATCACAAGAATAGATAGTGGGGTACAGACAAAGAATCATCAAACATATATGTCTCAACCAAAACTTCCAGCATCGGAGGCAGGGTTATTGGCATCTATTGCTTTCCCCTTCGTTCATATTGAGTGAACTGGCCTTTAATACAGCTTACCAGGAGGAATGGTTCCTGGAATCAATTCATTGTTGCAGGCCAAAATTTTTCAATGGCATATTCATCACCCATTTCACTGCTACCTCTTTGAGAACTTCCCTCTCCTCTCGTGCTTGGTTATCAGCACCAAGAACGTTTACACACTGGTGAGAACACTTGGTGAAAGTACATAAAAGCTGAAATAAATATACCTGTGAGGAGGTTACTACTTACTTGAACAATGTAACTTGACAGGAGGCAGACTCAACTCTTTGGCGATGTCTGTGTTCTTGATGTTCTTTGCTTCATCAACCTTTATGAAAATTTTTTTTAAATAAATGAAATAAAGGTAAGATTACGTTCATTTCATGGAGTGTAAATGATCCTACAAATTACATGTACGCCTTCCATATTTGCATCCTCAAAATATAAATATATATATCTCAGATTGCGACTGGCAGGAGCACAAAAACTAACTTTTGAAATGGTAATAAGTGTATCCCTGGCAATGTACTATAAGTGCCTGCAATTTCTCACTGAAACTATGGATCTTTATGGAGCATTAAACATGTAAAACAGGATTCTACCTTTAAATGAAATATATCTCAGCTTCATAATATGTTTCTCAAAATACATGACAAATTTCGGTATGATATCAGACATCATGACTGCTTTTCCAGTGGAAAATTTTCCATCTCACCATTGATCTGAAATTTCCAAAGTTAAGACTCGCTTTTTCTTTGTCTGATATTTCGTAAAACTTTCACTTCTCAGTTTTACTGATTTTCATGCTTCCAGCCAAGCCAACATTCTATGAAGGGTAAATATTGCTTTAAAAAACAAGATGAATGCGACTGCATCTCCTATATGCCTCCGCCTAAATTCAGTTGATGGCTCAAACTGTTCTAGAAATATTTGATAACGAGGCTAAAAACCAGAAATTTCATGTAATTTCATGTAAATTGACCTCTGACCTTTGACCTACTTACCCAAAATCTAATCAGTTCATCTTTGTATGGGGATGCATACTAGTACCAAGTTTGAGGTTCCTACCTCAAACGATTCTTCAGATATCGCGGTAACGAGAAGTGGGACGGACGGACGCACGCACGCACGGACCGACGCACGCACGGACAACCCGAAAACATAATGCCTCCGGCACCCACCTTCGGTGGGCGGAGGCATAAAAATTATTACCAAGGGCTAATTTTGGGCAATACCCTTTGTATTGCTGGTAAGTACATGTTGTACTTACGGATCTGCCTTTGATCCATTCAGTGGCTAATGAGCTGGAGGCGATGGCTGAACCACAGCCGAACGTCTTGAACTTGGCATCCACTATCTTTCCTTCATCATCAACCTTTATCTGTGAAGAGAAAGAGAGAGAGTCAGAGAGATACAATTAACAAAATGTTCTATGCAACTGAAATGAAAATTAGTATCTGTAATTCTAAACTATGTGCGCTATATGAATTGTGTAACCACAGACTTTAGCATGCAAAAACATTAAGCGAATTCGCAAGTACATGTAGTTCAGAATCATGAAATGTCACAAGATTTTTGTGTTTTACTCTTGTAACGATTTTGGACCATTAAAAAGATACATTTGACTATATTAGTCTTGCAAAACTTTCAAGGTTAACATTAAAACATTTCACCAAATCCATAAATTGACATGCATGAAACTAAGTCATATCAATCGCTTTTACCACAGGTATGTGGATGTGACATGAAAGCAAATAAAACAATTTTTGTTCAGTTAATTTGGTAATTTTTGAAGCCTTGTTGACAAACCACAAAAATAGATACACTTTTTCATTTCTTCCTTTTTTTCTTATTGGGTTGGAGATTGTAAAAAAAAATAAGATAGATGTTTGATAAGCTTTCAGCAAAATGGAAACTCTGATCAGTGATCACTTTTTAAACATGTGGGTATAACCTGTTAAAATGTATTATTGCGTGTTCAAAAAAAATGTCAGCAAATTTGTTATCACCATCAATCACCCCTTGCCATTCTTATGGTCTTACAAGTAGCAACACCCCCATCTCTTTCAATTTTCATCCCAAGTTCATGTATTAGACATGTTATCTCACCTGTAGCTTCATGACATCTCCACATGCTGGTGCACCAACCAACCCTGTGCCAACATTTCTGTCATTCTTGTCCATGGCTCCAACATTCCGAGGATTCTCATAGTGGTCAATCACCTACAAATATAAAAAGTGACGCCAGATCAATTTGAATTGAAAAGGTTGCTGAAAAAGCAACAAATGATTAAAGCAGGAAGCCCACTCTAACATCAAGTTTGTTTTAATTCAAGCAAAAGTGAGAGAAACAGATATTTGAAAGTTACTTTAACAGTAATCATGGTAATCTGTTTCATAATCAAGCACATCTTGATGATCCTACGACATAATAATAATAATAATAATAATAATAATAATAATTATAATAATAATACACAATGAATTACATACATGAGTATGATAGCTGTTTTCACAGACATGGTGAAAAGAAATGCTGCTACAGACCTGCAATGGTTTTGGTTTTGCATACATACTTCACAGATCTAATGCACTCACACATATATGGAAAATCAAACCTGGCACACCAAATCTCTGTAGCACCGGGACTGCCTATCTTAGGCAAGTGTCTGTTCTCATCTCCTGTGAGGGCTTCACAGGAGCAAGATCCCTGCCCCCCACCCCCCCCCAAAAAAAGCCTGAAAACTTCACATGATCAAGGTCATAGAGATTCAACTGAAGGAATTGTCAGGAAATAGGATATTTGGGCTTTCTTAAATCTTAAAAAGAATAATTTTCCCAGTATTTTACCAATTTTACCAATACTGGTGTTTTTATTTCTTCAACTTGTCTGCCACCAAAACTGACACAGCCCCACATACCGGTAGCCAAAGAAATGGCTCCAGCAGTAACTTTTATGGGTCATCTTGTGTTGTGAAAATGAAATAGTCTACAGCTCATTCAGGGTGTACGCACATGCCTGCGTGTCTAGTGTAAGACTACCGGGTATCTCTATGGGTGGAAAGAAGTCACCACAGCATTGCATGCAATGAACTGCTACTGAGCAAAACTATATCGTGGTGGAGGAAAGTACTCATCCATTAGCAAGCAAAAATAAAGTGCAGAGTCTATGGACGAGGCATTCGGAAATCCATGAGTGTAACGCAATGAAGTGCTTCAATGCGGAGTGAATGGTGGTTTCCTCAAATGCAGCAAAGTGAATAAGGGGTGGACTATTTCAAGAGAATGCCCTTTTAGGGACACTGAATTTCCGCAATCACGGAAAATGGACGGAATTCACGGAAATGACCATTTGAAACGGGAAATGACCATTTCGAACGGAAAATGCAATTTCAAACGGAAAGTCGCGAAAAACCCCTTTCACCTCAAAATTGTTTATTTTTTCTAGAATAAAATCATAAAACTTACACTATTCTTGTGATTCATTATGCAGTGAAAATCAGTTAATAACTCCAAATACTTAGTGATATTCGTCAGATTCTTTGGAGACAGGGCGCTGCCATTTTGTTTCGCTGGAGCAAAGGAGATGTCTGATGAACTTTCCATTAATGCTAAATTTTGAAGTCTCAACTGGCTTAGCGCCATCTACGAAGACTTCAAAATTTAGCATTAATGGAAATTTCGTCAGACATCTCCACCACTGTACCACATCGTATAGTTTCGATTATGGTTGTATCGTCGACAGTGCCGCCATTTTATATCTGCATGACAAGAGGAGGCATGGATACACAAACACTGGTGAGTTCTCTGAAATTTCTTATGATCTTCTTTTGCATTTTTTTGTAAAAATAGGTGCAATCAAAAAGAAATTCTAATTGCAAACGTTTCCCCAGGAGGAAACGCTGTGGGGAATGGCCTGTCGGTCGCGGGAGTTATTAGAAAAGTGTGATTTCAGAATTCAGGGCATTTTCATGTCCTGCTAACCTGTGCATGGGCGTCGGAGCCGGCCTGGCCAGCCCGGCTAGAACCGGACCAATTATCTACCTTTTTTTTTTGGCTGGCGTGCCTACGGCACGGCAGGCGGAGCCGGACCAATCCAAAATCCCTTTCGACGCCCATGCTGTGCGCAATTTGATTGCTGGGGATGAACGCCTGGCTTCGTAATGTAAAAGGCGTATAGCCAATTTTTTTTTTTTTTTTTACTCACGAAGCCAATCCTGGCTAGTCTTAGTTAGTCTTAATAACGTCTAAAAAGTAACAAGTTAGACTTATAGTTAGACTTGTGGGCATTATCGTGAAATAGTCCCGCTTCAAAAAAATCTAAGTTTTTTTAGGATTAGGATTAGGATTAGGGTTTAGGATTAGGGTTAGGTTTTAGGGTTAGGGTTAGGGATTAGGATTAGGGTTAGGGTTTAGGATTAGGATTAGGGTTAGGATTAGGGTTAGGCCTAGGGTTAGGCACTCCCGGGTACATTTCTGTAAAATAGTTGGTATTTTCTGTCGCATGTACTAAAGGTATGGGGGGGAAAATAAGATAAATATTTTAAATACTTGCTTTCAAATTCAGCCCTTAAAAATCTCACTCCTACCTCAAATGGCCGTTAGGAAGAACTTTTGATATTTACAGCAAAATCCAAAGTCAAAATCTTGTCCAAAACCGGAGAAATCCCCGCCGATTTGTTTCGCGATCGCGTGTTGTTTACAAACTGCCGATGTCTTAGACTAAAATCGGCCAATATAATTTTTGTCCACGAAGAAACTCGGGATCGCAAGGGCACATCGATCTTTACGATCGCGCACACAGAAAATCGGAACTTTTCCGTGTACGCCATAGGGACCAAATTTTTGAGGACAAAACCCTTTTGGGGAGATGTCAGCGCCCGCGGCGACCAGGAAATGTACACAATGACTCCGATAGCTCGTTTCGCGAGAATCAACAGTAAATTGCGGATTTCATTTTTGTAAATATCTTTTCCAACATTGGTGAGTTGAATTTATTGTATTTCTTGGATATTTTGGGGTCGGTTTTTGAAAATTAAATGCCGATTTTGAGTGAATATTGGTGACTTTTGTGCAGTGGTGTTTTAAAAAGATGAGGTGTATGACTGCCTACATTATACACACGAAGTATAGGAATGTATAGTATGAGTGGGGTTAGGGTATGGTGGGGACTATAAAGTATATCACGATTATGCCGACTTATGGGGTGTTGCAAGAAAGTTGCAATCAATTGCAAATTGTAAAGCAAATTAGAACAACCATTCTGAATGGTTCAGGGTCTGCCCATTCAAGAAGATGCGCTTGCAACAATGATTTTGATTGGTCAGTACCGTTCAGTTGCAACTTGCAATCAATCGCAACTTTCTTGCAACGCCGCATTAAGCCACATCAGCAAGCAATGGTCATATTGACCATTAGAATCATATACATGTGTGTATACTGGGTATTGGGGATACAGATGTAATTTTGTTTCAAATGGATGTTTTTGTGGGCAAACTAATACTTAAGTATCATTCTTTAGAGTTTAAGTTATCAGTTCGTTAAGATACAAAATGTAGATTTACAGCTCTCTTTTTGGAACTTGTTATCCACACCTGCATACGGATCACAATTGCTCTCAATATGTTGCGCACTAGTGAGGCCGCTCTACATGGTTACGCACCGTTGATACGTACGCAGAATGTTACGCACACAAGCTATTCTACGAAGACCTGAAAGGGCCAAACTGACGACGTAAAAAAATAAAAAATATTACGTACGTACGTAGTAATTATTACGTACGTACGTAATATTTTTTCTTTTTTTACGTCGTCAGTTTGGCCCTTTCAGGTCTTCGTAGGAGATCGACGAACCCATCGCGCCGGTACTACTACGAGCGCTGAGGGCTCCCTTCATCATAATCGTGAAAAATACAAACTGGATGCTGACGGGACAGTCTCGATAGCAGTTATCGACAAAAAGGACCCAAAATTTCAGGAAACCCTCTTCAAAGGTCACAAAACAACCTGGTAAGTTTTAATCATCTATTATTCAGTATAATTCTTTGAATATAAGTAAACTGTAATATATTATATTCAATTAAATATAGCCAAAAATGCACAGTGATGCAGTTTAGGTATGGGATGTGTGTTGGCTGCGTTACTACACAGTCGGCAATGGCGTGTACCTATGAGTGCATTAAGCCAGGCATTAGACTAGAGTTAACAGTTAGACAGACAAGAGAGATAGAAAGGAGAAGATAGACCTGGAAATTCTTCGACTGCAGAAGTAACCGATTTTTCCAGTAGATCCGGTAATAAAGGAAATAATAAATTAAAAGCAAAGACACCGTAAACATGATTTTACACTAACCTTTGTGACCGGAAACTACTGTCAGATTTTATCCCGTACCTCCCGCGCAACTGTGCGCACTGTCGTGGCATGTAAACTGTTCTCAACATCACAGCCACAGATCATCGTCACTATCTCGCCACAATAAAATATTAATACTTACATTTTTGTGATAAGAAGCTGATGCAGATGCTGGCTGACTTAACTTTGTAGCCAACAAAGGCCGCAAAGTCTTCCCAAGTAGTCTTGCATTACTTGAAATTGGCATTTTGATTAAAAAGAGTCTTTCGAGTTTCTGATCGTCGAGGAAATTTCTGTTGCGCAATCTGTTTATCAAAGATATCGATAACGTGACTGCAATCGCTCATCTTCTCACGTCACGTGCATAATATGGGGACGCTGGTGTCAGGTCGTGTCCTATTCCGTGTTGTAGGCGGGTTTCTTTTTCTGTGTAGTTTGTGTGTGTGTGTGTGTGTGTGTGTGCGTTTGTTTAGCATTATGTCCGAGGACATTTTCGGACAGAGAACAAAAAAAAAATCATGACAACAATGGTCCTCGGAAGGCGGACAATAGTCCTCGAACGTCGAACAATGAATTTATGCCTTATTCCGTCGACTGTCCGAGGACGAGTAACAATAGAGGAACAATAGTTGTCCTCGGAAGTAAAGCCATGTAAACCTGTGTGTGTGTGTGTGTGTGTGCTTTTTGTTTGTTTGTTTCTTTTTTTATTATGGGGGGGGGGGGGGGGGGGGAGTTACGCCACCTCCACTCCACTTTCCTTTTCTCTCTTCTTTTTTCCCTTTATAATTCTTTTCTCTCCAGACAAAAGTTATAGTTAACATTACATGTATAATAATGTACATAATTCTCCCTTGATTACTGTATTATGCTAAGTTTTAACTTTAAATATTTGTTTGCAATTCTGTTGATGAGAAGATTAGTATATTAGTAGTAGTAGTAGTAGTGTTTATTTCCGTATAAAAAGCATAATAACAATAATATACGGTGGATTGCCCACATTCAGCTTAACCGACATAGGAAAGCTGGTCTTCCGTGGGGTCCAGAACAATTACATAGATAAAAACAAAACATATACAAACATCTGAACAAAACAATAGATAAAATATCAATAGAAAACATTACATACAACAAGTAATCATAACAAGATAAGTGAGAAAGATTATTTAAAAAAAAGGGGTCCATGCGCTCCAGTTCTACAATCTTGGATTTGAATAGTTATAGGGGAAGATTTGATATTAGGAGGAAATCTATATTGTAAGCTTTGGCGTTTCTATATTGGAATGATCTTTTGAGGTAATTTGTTCTTGGTTTGGGTAGTTTTATTTTAGCTCCAATTCGGGAAGGGTAGGAATGGGTTATCAACTCAAATTCATTTCTTAAATATTTTGGGGTCAGATTATTCATGATTTTATACATAAGGACAAGGGAATGATCATTCCTTCTCTTTGCCAAGAGTTGCCAATCAAGAGCATTATGCATTTCCAGAACAGAGACATGAGATTCAGGTTTAATTTTAAGTATAATACGGCCAGCCCTATTTTGTAATTTTTGGACGCGATCGGTATATTTCTTGAAAGCTGCACTAAAATAACATCACCATAATCAAAATACGGAAGGATGAGTGATTTATATATATATATATATATATATATATTTTTTAAAGATGTTTTATTGTTTTCTCTCAAATCAAATGTACATGATACAAATAAAATGTTACACGATACAAATCAAATTCACATAATACAAAGCACAATATATATTACAAATCACAAGAAACAATGTTTACATAATCTTCTAACTCAATACAGCTATACAATTGTACCTCAATCATCGAAAGAAACCTGAAAAAATGATATTGATGAAAAATATACCTTGCATCGTACAAAAAAAGAAAATATTGTAATATCTTAAAGCAATAGAGAGAAAACAAAATATATCAGGTGCTATGTACCCTCCCTCCCCTTCCCTAAGAGTGGAAATTTATTTATCAAAAACTATAAACAAAAACAAAAAAATAACGAGAAGGGGAGAAAAGAAAAAAAAATAGTCCCCCCAAAAAACAAACAAACAAACAAACAAACAAACAAACAAACAAAAAACAAAACAAAACGAAGAACACTCTCTCTCACACACACAACCACTAATCCTCACACACACACGCTATATTAATTTCAGTATCGATTCACTCAGGAATCGCCTTAGTTTTCCCCAAAAACCTATACCTTTTGACCAATTTTCTTCAACATAATTATTGTCTATATGAAAATTCCAGTTCAAACTTTCATCAACTTAGACGCCAAGATACTTGACATAATGAACTTGCTCTATTGGGATGTCATTCAATGAAACTCGGAGGACATTCTGTTTGGACATCAAGTGGTTGCTTCCGATTAGCAATGTATTTTGACAGTTGACAGTTGAAACGCGAAGCGACGCGACGCTATACCCACCCTTTCGGGACAAGCCGTGGGGGGTTACCGAGAACGGGGACTCGCTGCATAGGAGTAAGGGCGGGGGGGGGGGGGGGGGGGGGGGGGGGGGGGCTAACGTGTCTTCAGTGCCCGAATATCGGATTATTAAATTAACCGAATTGGTACGATGACTGGGATGTTGCGGCGGTCAACTTTCCCATGCACTCCAAACACACAAAATGACAAAAATGTCATTTTTAACTTTAGGATCTTTCAGTTTATTTTTGGAGGTCCTATTATGCTATCTACAATATAGTACTGCCCCGAGAAAATGGCGCTCAGGAGAAAACCGGAATTTTATGACAAATGAGAAAAAAAAATCATCCTGTTGTCTGCGTTTACTCAAATCAGCTTTTTACAAAGGTTGGATTGCATGCCCTTTAAATGGGCGAGACGGGTACTAGTATGTATACGTAGGCTAATTGGGCAAAACCAGGGGGAAGGGGGGCTTTGGACGAATGGTGGCAGAAAAGCAGAAAAACCAAAGAAGCAGAATGGTGACAGTTAACCATGCAAACAAGCAATACGAAAGTTGTGATTTTTTTTAAAGTTCTAATCACTACATAATGGGAATTTCAAATTGACCGAATTTGTACGATGACTGCATGTTGCGGCCGTAAACTTTCCCATGCACTCCAACACACAAAATTACTAAAATGTCAAATTCTCAAAATGTATTTTGAACTTTGTAGTATCTTTCATTTTTTTTTGGAGGTCCTATTATGATATCTACAATATAGTTTAAGTACTGCCCCGAGAAAAAGGCGCTCAGGAGAAAACCGGAATTTTATGACAAGTGAAAAAAAAAATCATCCTGTTTCTCTTATTAAATAATTTGTCTGCGTTCACACAAATCAGCTTTTTACAAAGGTTGGATTCCCATTTAAATGGGCGAGTCGGGTATATAATAGTATGTATACGTAGGCAAATTGGGCCGGGGGCTGGAGCCTCCTCCCCCGAGAAGAGAATATCAAAATTTACGCAATGATCGGGCACCCGCCACCTCTTTTTGGGGCAGTGAGTTGGTCTCTTTGCAAATTCTCTATAAGTTATAGGCATACTTTAAAGTTTAAGTGTCAAATAATTATTATTTTTGCTCGTATTCTGGCAAGAATTATGTCTAGTATAAATGTGGGATACTCGGTGGCCCGCGACGTAATTTCAGAAATATTTCTGACCCGCTTGACTTTGACAAAACAAAGCCTGGTGCTAAATGTTACCGTTCGGAGTAGGCCTAAATGTTGCATCATCAATATTTCAAAATATTTTCAAAAAATATTAGAGTACATGTATGCCAATCGGATGATAATGACACTCTTATGAATCTAGGAAGGGATGGGGCCGGGGGGGGGGGGGGGCTGTTGTTGTTGGTTGATTGGTTTGATGGCGATTTCCATCGGTGATTGGATGATTTTCGCCAGGCAGTATGAGAGGGCGTTGTTTTCCTCTCCTCGATGTCGCAGATCGTGCATGATATCGTTGAGACCACCGTATTTTGCTCTGTGGGATGGACAATGGCCTTAAATAATAGGTGGCTTTCGGTGCTTATAGGGTGAGTGCAGTTACTTTATTATATTTGTTAATGAGCATGTTATTATAAAGAATAATATAGGTAATGATGAAGAAGACGAATATTAGGTGGGTTCAGTCTGTTCTGTTTAAAGGTTAGTTTGAAGCCCCTTTTCGTCATTACATCGGAAGGAAAGATCGGCGATTTGGGGCGGATTTATACATTATTAATAATAAATAATAATCCGCATCAGTATATAGCAGCATCAGAAACACCTGTCATGTTGTTAACTCTTTTATAATCTTTATAACAGCCTGAACATTTCCTTAATATCATAAACTCTATATTTCTGTGTACACGTAACGATAAATATCACTACATATACTCTTAAAAATGCGGGGTCGCATATTGCGTGGTCGAATTTATTCGACCACGTTTCGGGGTTGTTTTCGATCAATAATGCTCCCGCTGCATTAAAATGACCAGTTTTTGCGTGGTCAAAATGACCACGCAAAAACTGGTCATTTTATGACCACGCAAAAACTGGTCATTTTAATGCACTCTAAAAAAGGACTGGTCAAAAAATGTACCAATGCGATTGGTCAACACCATATGGGTTATTTCCAAAAATATGTTGGTCACAATGTTCCAATTTCACTGGTTAATCACTAACCATTTGAAATATTGCTTATTCATCAGCAAAGTATTGGTCCGACTTCTACTTGGTTAAACGTTGGGCCATTGTCATGAATATTCATGATGTATCCTGAATACCCATGAGCAACCGTAAACAACCAGAATTTATATATATAAATGACACTTGATTTTTAAGTTTTTATGCAATGATTGCACTTTGAAATGTGATGAAAAATGTATGTATACTAATTATTATGTTGTACATATTCAAACATGTAATTAGGTTTAAGATCTAAAAATCTACATTAGAAAATTAAATTAAAATCTTTAACCACTTTTAGCAAGCACTGCAATACAGTCCCTATATAATAAAGTAAAGGTTTTCAGGATATAGGTATAGGATAGGATGTAGGACTATAATAGGAGTAGGGTTAAAGTAGGATGATAGGTGTATATGATATGCTATACGATAGGTGAGGATAGGTCATAGTGAGCAAAATATACAAAATATGTTATGTTATGATATTACTTGACATTAGCTTCTTTTTTTAATCTTTGAAACGTGGATGGTACACGCGCATCTGGCAGAAGTATCAACCCCGTCCGACGGGAAATGACCCCGTACGTTTTGACGGGGTTATAAGGTAATGATCATTAGTATGCGGGGTCAAGTTATGCAGAAATGACCACGCAATCGTGGTTAAATTTTGACCACATTCGGGGTCGAAATGTAACCACGCTATGTGGTTACTTTGGGTGACCCCGCATGGCGGGGTCAAAGTGACCCCGCACGGGGTTTGTGCATAGTTGATCCCGCATGCGGGGTCATTTGTAACCCCGTTTGGGGTTATTTTTGACCCCGCATTTTTAAGAGTGTAACTATAATGTTGATAACTGACAACTAACGGTATACGCTGTATCTTCCACTTCCTTTTATGAAAGCTACCACCTTTCCTATAATATTATATTCCTCGTTTCCTATAATAGGTGACATACCTTTGGATTTTGTATGTGCACTGTATGTCATCCTATATTTCTTTGTCTTGCGTATTTTGGGCATATACTGTGTTCAATATTGTTTCTATTGTTTGGCATTCTTCACATAGTCCCGTGTTGTGTTTTTTTATTTAGATATTTATAGTAATTCAGATTACATTTACCAAGTCTAAATTGATGAATTAATCTTTCATCCTTTTGGTTAAATCCTTCAACTACAGAGTTTACCGGCTCTAGCTATTGATGCCATACAAGTGTCTTCCTTTCTCATCTTTAACCCACGTGTTTTGCCACATGGATTTGTAATAAATTTTTTTTTTCTCCCAAACCTTCAAAAATCGCTCAGTAAGGGGTTATGGGGTCCAGTTTCCCTCCATAATTCCCTGACAAGCATTAACAAAAAAACCCCAAAAAACAAAAAAAAAACGCCAAGTAAAAAACAAAAATTACAAAAAAAAAACCCGGCGCCAAAAAGGGGGGGGGGGGGGGCGGTCCGGACCTCGAGACCCCCCCCCCCCCCCTCTGGATCCGCCTATGCGGGGGGGGGGGGGGAACAAATTTTTTTTTCTCCCAAACCTTCAAAAACCTTCAAAAATCGCTCAGTAAGGGGTTATGGGGTCCAGTTTCCCTCCATAATTCCCTGACAAGCATTAAAAAAAAAAAAAAAAAAAAAAAAAACGCCAAGAAAGACGGCGCCAAGTAAAAAAAAAAAAATTACAAAAAAAAAACGGCGCCAAAAGGGGGGGGGGGGGGTCCGGAACCCGCGACCCCCTCTCTGGATCCGCCTATGCCTATGAAGCTATTCGTAAAGGTCACGCCCTTTTCATTTCAACTATTCGTAGAGGTCACGCACTTTCATTTCGCGCTACCCAAAATATTGATAACGCATTGTGACTCTGTAATGGACTGGACTGAAGAGATCAGCGAAACACATAGTATTATTCCGTCAAGGTCACGAACTTTTCTTCTGGGGGAAAACTATGTTTTATGATTTTATCACGTGATGACCTTTTGACCAATCTAACAGTAAGAATCTTAATACGTGGAATAATAACAATACACGAGTACCTAGCTTGGTGCACTGACTGGAAACTATCATACCATATATCACTTAGCGTTCCATACTCATCATCAGCTGATCATCGAGCGATCGGCCGGGGCGCGCGCTGGAGGATGATGAAAAAGTGCATGGAAATCGTGTGACAGCAGAGTAGTGACATTGTAAAACATCAAAAACATTGGGTAAGGCTAAAAGAGATTCTTCCGTGCATCTTACTTAGCACTATTTGAACTGATTGCCGTTCACTTATCAGTCTTTACAGGAAAAGTACGGTATGTGAAAAGTTTGAATCAGACAGCGCTCGACTGAGCTGAATCAGAGGTCGTCCGAATCGGCCGTCCGAAACAGTAAAGTCAAAGAGTACCTTGCGTTAGGCCTAGGCTATGTATGTTATTATAATAAAATAGTCTAGTACATTTGTTCATTATTCCCAGTAGGCCTATGTATTCTCATGTTTTTGTTTTTGTTTGTATTTTTTCTTACACCAAATGTTGCCGTTTTATTATAACATGTTTGTATTTCTTCCATGGCCATGCCCCCAGGAGGGGCCGTCAGAAATAAAAATCATTGTCATTGTCATTGTCATTGTACCGTACCGGTATCTACGTACGGTACATGTAGCTTGCCGGACGCGGACGCAGCTCGGCGGGCATGGCGGGGTGCCGAGCCGGGAGCAGAAGGGTTGTGCAGTCTGCTTCTGCTGCATGCTGTCTGTCGTTTTTGGATTCAGTTTTTCTGTTGTTAATGTTACTTCTACCCTGTTTACATTTGTCGATCCAGGGGTGAGGCATATTCACACTATGCGAGGTTATGGGTGAGGCACTCACACATATCCGAATATGCCAAGCCCAGGCCAAGGTTATTATAGTTTATAGATTCTAATCTAACGTTAGTAATACTAAGTATAAATATAACTATTACAAAAATTAGTAATAGTATAGTTGTTTTGTTTGTTTTTGTTTTTGTTTGTTTTTGTTTTTTGTTTTTGTTTTTGTTTTGTTTGTTTGTTTGTTTGTTTGTTTGTTGTTTTTTTTTTTTGGGGGGGGAGTATTTTGTGCGAACGATATTTGATACGTGACCTGTAATATGTATCTACTGGAAATAGTGGAATATTTATGTAATTGTAAAGATTTTGCATCATTTCATTTTTGAGCGAGGATTCCTAGGAATGTATTTCAAGAAGATCTATCATAATATTTTTTTGTTTATTCTATATTTTCTGTCCTATTCAAGGAGTTCTGTCATCATGGATGTATCAAGTTTCTTGAAGCAGTCAACGGTAGTCCATATTTGGCTCTGGTGTATTTTTGTCATCAGTGCTCTCATCGTGGTTGCTATGCAATGCTGTGCCCTCGTCATATGGCTCTTCAGTAGACGGTGGTATCGGAATGTCAATGGAGAGCTCATTAAGCTCTTCTGGTTACGTGAGTTATACTGTAGTAAAACTTGAATAATACATTAAAAAATAAAAAAAGGTTATCAGATTTTTTTGGGTTAAGTTTTCCTTCAGAATTCTCATACAAGCAACAAAAAATAAAGCTTATCAGTTCTAAAGGGGGGGGGGCACAATGTATACTTTTCTTTCAAAAGGGGGGCAAGAGCTGGAATTCCCCCCCCCCCCAAAAAAAAGAAGAAGAAAAAAACGAAAGAGATAGAGAGAGGATTGTTGCCGAAGCATGTGTCTTAGAACTGTCAATTCAAAATATCAAATTTATGGAAAGCAAAAGCTTGAAGATTTGAGTTGATAACTGAAAGGCTTATTCATTATTGGTTCCAGAATATGCTTGGTTGGCGGATCACTGGTCAGGATCGGAGCTGTTTCTGCATTGTAAGGATGAGGATTTTCCTTTTGCTGGCAAAGAAGATTGCGTGTTCGTCCTCAACCACCGCTCCGACGTCGACTGGATCATCATCTGGCAGCTTGCTGCGAGGTTCAACCTTATACCGGTGAGTGGTAGAGAAGGAGAAAGCCTCAAAGAAAAATCAGCTCTCAGAATTTGAATACTGGTACTTATGTGTAGGACCTAATGCCAATTCTATGACACACGTGCTGGTGGAAATTGATCCACAGTCAATTTCTCACACTAATCAAATTCCAGACTTCAACCATGGATCAAGCACTATACCTTATCTTATTTCTAAATCTTTCTGATTTTGATTTATCTCGAATCCAGCCGGCCCTCTCCAAGTTCTCTTTGGGAGGGGGGACGTGAGCAAACCAAAATTTCAAAAAGAGCCTGAGATACATCTCAAAGCCTTGGGGTGGGAAGCTGGATGTACCTTTAGACTGGAAAAAGACTGTTTTTTCATGTTTTTGCTCATTACTATCTTCTTCTAGGGTGGCAAGGCATTCATGAAGGATGAGCTAAAGTACGTTCCTATCATAGGTTGGTCTTTCTATCTCACCGAGCAAATCTTCGTCAAGAGGAACTACGCTAAGGACAGAGAAAGCCTCTTGAAGCAGCTACGAAACATCACGACATACCACATTCCAACTACAGTAAGGAGACGATACAATTTCTAGATTGTTTACTATTTGTCTCTTGCTTGTTTCTCTCTTTTTGTGTGTGTCTGCAGCATGCTCCTGTGATCATGGGCAGATCCACAGGGGACCCCTCCCCTAGCAAAAACAAAGAGACCCCAAAATGCTGATGAGCTTTTTTTTTCTTTTTTCTTTTTTTTGTCAGAAAATTTTCAGAATATTGTGCCCCCACCCTCACAGCAAAATCCTGGATCCGCCACTGCTTGTGATTTAGAACAGTTGTAACTAATATCAAATTAAAGGTACTGAAGAAAAGTCATTACCCTTCATTGTCACAAAACGGTGTGAAATTTCTTAGATTTGCTTGTTTCTAGTGCTGCTTGCTTGCCATGTATGTGAGTAGTAATTTGTGTACATGATTACTCTTCTAGCTACACACATTACCTAATTTGGGGGGATAATAATGTCAATTTATTTGACATTTTCCATGGTTTCTTTTATATTTGCTAGTCAGTATGCATTTTTGAAGATAAAAATGTCTATATCTTCCTCCATTTCGTATTGCAGCTGATTTGTAGCATTATTTTTTGCATTTGAACGAAGGTTCCCACCCCCTTTTTATTTCTTCTCGCTTGTTTGCATGTTCTTTTTCTTTCTTTCATTCTTTCTTTTTATTGTTTGCAAAATTCATTTTTGTTGTCATGCGATCTTCCAACTTACAATAAAGCATAAAACACCCATCTTGTGTTATTATACATTTATTACTATCATTATTACTACATGATTTTGAATGTTTATGGCTATTGCATGGACATATAAGAAAATACTTATTTTCTATATATGTTGACTCTGAGCTTTAGTACATATATACATATAATGCATGCATATTGACTTCACATCCTTTTTTGTATAGTATGTGTAAAAAATATCCACACATTTTATCTGGTCCATGTTTGCATTCTAAGATAATAAATCAATCTCATTGACATTGTAACAAGAGATGAAAAAAAAATTAGCTGATTGCATTTTTATCTCCTACCACATTGAAGGACCAGACTATGTTTATTTAATGTTTTGAACTTTGAACTGTATGCAAGATTTTGTGAAATGTGATCTGATTGAGGGGTTGACAAAGAATGATCAAGTATGAAACTGAAACTCTCTGTTTTGAGGACCTCTGCCTTGTTGACCTTTGCTTGTTGACCTTTAGTATTGTTGACACTCAAGCATCATTCAGACATGACTGGTGAACAGCTGCCTTTAAAAATAGGAGGGAAAAAATAACATAGCGAGTGTCCCAAATTTGTATTATGGCACATATATAACAGAGTTCCTGACATAGTGAAATTAAATTTTGTTGCTATGGTGGGTTTATTTTAAATCAGTTTACTACAGTATGTGTGAATGGGGCTTTACATTACTATAGAAGTTTTTAAAGGTTTTTAATTTGTATTTTTCTTTCATCGAGTAAAGCCTGCTTTTCTTTTTTATATTCAGAATGTGATCATTTAGAATATACATATTAAAAAATCATCCAGAAAGGTAATGGAATCTTAATGAAAAAAAATTACTAATCCTTGATCAAATATCTTAAAACCTTTAGAGGTATCATTTTTTTATACTTGCACAATATACTAATTAATATTCAAACTGCTTTCAAACTCCTGTCAAAATGTTTCACTGTACACCTTGCTTTAACAACATCTATTCTTCATTTTAATTGTCTATTTCTATGACTTTCATTCTGCGGCTGGTCCAAAACTTCCATGCTTTTATCGTCTGCCGAGAGCCAGAAGGGCTTTCACCCATAGCAGTTCATAGTTTTCTAAATTAATCAGGCTTCCCTCCTCAAATTGGCAACAATTATTCTTTTCCTCCTACATAGCTTAAACAGTATAAACATCTTTAAATGAGCCAATGAGAATGCAAATTGCAAAGTTTAAAGGAAAAAAATGTCAATTGCACATGAAAATATTGATTATCTATTTTACACTGCGTTGCCAATTTAGAGACTTCAATGATAGTTACAATTAGGTCCCTCTTATTCGAGAACAGCACAACGTACTGCATTAAAAATGGACTCAAAATTTTCACTGAATTTTTCTCTTTCTGCTCATGTATTGTGTAATTGCTAGCATTTGGGATCAAAAGATACTGCAAAGCTGAAACGAGACGCTGTACTGTTATGGCTTTAACTCAGTCATACTCTGTAACATAAATACCTTCTGCCTCTGAACAGACGATATACTCCTGTCCACTTTCCTCTTCATAATCATGTTTGCTTTGCTTTTCCATTCATGCTATGGTGGGCTTGACACTAAAAAATATACCAGATGCAGGAGTAGAAAGAGCAAAACTTTCTGCATACACTATGCCCATTTTTGTTGCATCACCATATTGCATTTGATGCCAGGAATTAAAAAAAACGAGAATAAGCTTTAAAATCCTTAAATTGGCAACATATTGAGAGCCTCAAAATCATTGTTTTTTTAGTTGGCAATTTTTAAAACTTTGACAAAATTCGTAACTATGTATATTATTTTCAAAGACATTACACCTTATTAGAAGCATGTAGCACTAAAAGAAAATTATTGTTGCCAATTTGAAGAACAAAATGTGATCAATATAGCCCTTAAATAATTCCTGTCCTGAAAGGGTTAAAAGGAAATCCAACCTTAAAAGCGAGTTGCTTTGAAAGAAAGAGGAAAAATCAGAGGAGCAGATTGGTGAAAGTTTGAACGAAACAGGACAAGCAATAAGAAAGTTATGAATTTTTGAAAGTTGTAATCACTATACATATGGGAATTTCAAATTGGGCGAATATGTAATGTCACTGTGATGTAGCTGTGGACAACTCCCCCATTCGCTCCAACACACAAAATGATTAAAATGTCACTTTAAAATGTATTACTCAGTAGGATCTTTTTCTTTCATGAGGACCTACATGTGTAACAATATGCTATCTCCAATATATTTTGAGTACTTCCCCAAGGGTAAAAGCGCCTCAAAGAAAATCGCAAATTAATGATATTTTTGTGTACGACGGACAAACTGGAGACTTGTCCAAAAAAATGTCACAATCGACTCAACAAATTGCCAATTTGAGATTCGCATAGATGTAGTGATCTCATTTTTCAAACATCCATAACTTTCTTAGTCCTTGTCCGATTACTTTCAAACTTTCACCATCCTGTTTTTCTTATTTGTCTGCTTTCACACAAATCTTTTCACCAAGGTTGGATTGCCCTTTAAAATGTTGGAGGAATGAACCGGTTATTGAGCTAGTCATTTTTGGAGGAGCAAACAGGGGTAAGATATTGCCTGATATATATCCTTGTTTTCAGGCACAAACCTCTTGTCAGTCAAAACATACAACAGAGTGTGTAAGAGTATGTAGACTGTGTGGTCTACTGTATCCATAACAGTCTGAATGTGTACAGAAATGTAGGCTGCAGCTAGGGGTAGTTTCAGTCCCGTTCAACCGAGGCTGGAGATTTAATAAGTTAACCCACTGCTTACAGGAACCGGATGGGAATTAGAGAATCCCGCAGTCGTCGCGTTAAACCAGAGTTCATTCAGAATACAGGCCACAGGCTTTGTATTATAGCTGCTCCTGATCAACAGCCAGAGACTGACAAGTGGCAAAGTTAGATCTAGGCTTTATGGTTTATGTCAAATGTCAAAATATAAAGAGTCTGTGCGTAGCCTGCAAACTAGATATTTCACAAATATACATTTGATTTCAGATTTGTTTGCTTTTTCTTTCTTTGTCTTCTTTTTATTTAATTTTTATTTTTAAAATCTTTTATTAATTTTTAAACATTTTTTCTGCATAATTAGTGTTAGAAAACAAGAAAAAGAGAGAAAAAAACTTGAACTATTCTGTATGGATAGGGACATCTTTTCAATTAGTGCTCGCGTACGTGCGATACTTTAAAATTTCCCCCGAACTTGTCTAAAACTGTGTGTTGTTGTATTCTTCCTTTGGATGTACATCGAGAGGGAGCGGGAAGATAGCCATTCATGGTGCATCCCACCAAAGTAAGGTAGGTCACTCCAAGGGCCACCTGTTCCCTCAAGAGAAATTCCTCACAGACTATTTAGCTGTGGAACCTAGGGCTACCTAGGCTCGTTATTTTCCTTACTCATTAGTTTAAGGCATGCTGAAATGTGTGCTGGCAGCGAGCCCACCTAAAATATTGTTAATATTTGTATTGGTTAGTAAAATGGATGGAATGCTCTTCCGAATTTACTTGTCTGATTTAATTTCAAAATGCTGATTGTTCATTTATTATACTTTTTTGAATATTTCTAGTGATAGAAATATGTTGTTTCTCTGTGGCTTTATGAAATTTGATAATCATGTTGGTCCATAAGCTTCAAAATAACGTTGGATGTAGTCAAGCTAAATATACATATTCATGAGTCATACATATTCATGAGTCATACATATTCATGATGTATGGAAAGCCAAATTTGTAAGAATAGCGGTGTAAATTCATGTCCCAAAGTGGTATTATGAATATCATTGCTACACGTACATGAGACAAATAATGATTATATTTTGTTGATTGTTGTTAAAGGTTAAAGGTCAAAGGTCACAGAGGTCAATTAAAATTAAAATGTGAAATTATTACTTTTGTTATCTAAAAACCATTTGTCTTTCATATTTTTATATGCATTGCCGTTGGGAGATAAATTGCATAGATCGGTATACTAGGTGAAAGGTTGTGTAAGTCATTGTATATGACATTGATTGTTACCCCATGTTTCACATGAATTTGAGTACCACTTGAGATTTGAAATATGAATTTGATACCCATTTAGGCATCTCCATTAGCAGGTGACCTGATCAGATTTGGATTTGAATGTCAAAGGTCAAATTGGACTGAAGTCAGTGTTCTATTCTGTACCAAGATGTGTGTTATTCTTTTATAATAATTATGTGATCACTAATAAAGATATTAGTACAGAAAAATCATGAGTACATGTACTCTAGTGGCAAAATGTAATGAAAAAGGTAATTAATTAATGTCATTGACATAATGAAGGCCTAAATGGAGAAACTTTGTAGAATCTGTCACATTAATCTAATTCAGATACTGTATTATGCATGGGGATGGGACTCAAATTATCACTAAATATTTTTTTTTTTTTTGAGGGGGGGGGGGACTGCATGTGTTACTGTTTCCATTGTCGATCTATGGAAGGGGGCATGTAACCAACTAATAAAGCAGCAATACATCCTTTATTTTTAAAAATATGTTTTAATTATTTATCTATCATATTTTTTTTATTTCCAGAAGGATTAACACAGGGTTAAAAAGACTTTTGTTTTCACTGAAGCCACTTCTTATTTCTTTTCAAAATGTCACCAGAGCCCGCCTTCTGGCTCTCTCTTTCTCCATCTCTCATTCTCTGTCACTCTGTCACTCTGTCTCTTTCTCTCTCTCTTTTCCTCTCTGTCTGTCTCCTCGTCTCTCTGTCTCTCACTGCCTCTCTCTGTCTCTCACTGCCTCTCTCTGTCTCTCTCTGTCTCTCTCTGTCTCTCTCTGTCTCTCTCTGTCTCTGTCGCTCTCTCTCTGCAGGCAGTATTTAAAGCAGATACTCCTGTAGTAGCCTTTAATCAAGGTGATTGTGCTGCTCTGTCGATCCCCTGGTCAATCCTCGAAACGCGCGGAATAGTCCTGATTATTGCGCGGGAAGACTTCATCCATCACAACACCATTAAGAACTTGTTGACATACTCCATATTCATATTTTCAAGATGACCAAGAGGTTATGAATCATTCAACAACCTTCCCAAATAATAAGTACAACTTGTATGTTTAACCAACAGATTTAAACACTGCAACTCTATTGTTCAGTGCATTTAACCAATCAAATAAAAGGAACCGTAACAGAAAAGATTGAGCTCGTCCATTATTCTGTGGGGACCGAAAAAGCGTAGATAGCGGGACAAAGCTGAAAGTATTTATAATTTTCTTTTCTCTTGATAAAAAAAATCCACAAAGAAATAAGGTTTGCTCATTTTTCAAAAATAAAACGGTCAACAGTCATATTTTTCTTGTAGAAAATCGATGAAAGACTTCAAAGCTAAAAATAAGAAAACAACAAGTAACGTTGACGGGTGCTCAAAGGCGTTGTGTTGGAGCAAGACTTCCCGCGCAATAATCAGAACTATTCCGTGCGTTTCGAGGATCGACCAGGGGCCGAGGATCAAAAGAGCAGCACAATCGCCTTGATTAAAGGCTACTACTGTAGTTGCATGGTCACTATAATATTCTATAATATTTTTTTCTTACTCCTCTTTTGCAGACCATCATATTTTGTGAAGGGACAAGGTACACTGAGCAAAAATATAAACTTAGCCAAGCCTTTGCAAAAGAAAAAGGAATTCCTGGTCTGAGTCATCATTTATTACCCAGGACCAAAGGTTTTGCTATGTGTGTGCAGGCCTTTAGAGGAAAAAGTGAGTATTCCTATGAAAGGGAATTTGTGATTAATGACTATGATTAACGATAAGTTGAGTTCTGGTCATTGTGATGACATTGTAAAAGAAACTGTGTGCAAGCAATAGGGAAAGGTTGATCATGTCTACACAAGAATCGGTGTATCCTGTAAGGTTCTCTAATCATCAATGATGAGAAATAGACCCAATCTCGCTGAAAAGCACATCACTGCACACAGAAATGGGTAAGGGACTGCACACACATGTGGCACAAATGTCTGGCCCAAACACTTCAGCTATTTTCTTGTCATATTTCAAATATGGGGGCATTTGAAGAGCAATCCTTTTCAGGGGACATATCTACCGCTACCGACGTGGGAGGGCTGTGACTAATTTGAGCGGTGGTTTTGAAAGTGGAAAAAGTGGAATTGATAATGCTTCAGTTTTTTATGTGACCAGTCGCACAGAATAAAGCAGAAAAGAAAGGCCAAAGGTCAGCCACTTCCATAATGGAATAATGGAATGAAAAGCGCTTCGGCAATCTGAAAGGGGTATAAGAAAGAAAGTGTATGCTTCTGGTTAGCAACCAGGGATACCGAAGGCTCCAAACCCTTTCCCCATTATATTCTTCAACCCTCAACCATTTGAATATCTCTATGTTTTTCTCTTTTGAGGGAGGGGTGTTATGTCTCCAAATGATGTACTTGATTTTTTATTTCGTGGGATGTTTCATCCTCTTAAAATGAATACTATAATTTGACCAAACCAAATAAATGATGATCAGAAAAAAGCCAATTGTAATCATATGATTTCAACAGACCTGAACAGTTATTATTTTAATAAAAATAATGATAACAAATACGTAAGGTTTTCTACTACAAAAAGTTGTATGGGGAAAATGCCAAGCACCTGTTATTGTGTGTCATATGTCTTAGTCATCAGTCTCAGTATAGTAGCTATGCACTGATGATTGGTACCTTAAAGAAATTCATTGCGCTTTTATAAGTCTGAAGTTTAAGGTACAGTAAATAGATCCCAAGACCACTTTATCATTTTGAATGAGTTTCAGCCTGTTTTAAAGATGATTTGAGTTCTATAATTTCATCTTATCAATTGCTTGAATTATGATATCTAATCGTATTTAATACTGTTTCTATTCCTCTCTTAGATGTACACTTATATGATGCAACATTGGCCTACAAGGGCGGCAAGGCTCCCTCAGTCTATGATGTATTGTGTGGAAAGAAATATGAGTGTCACATGTATGCCAGGTACTCCTTTCAATCATTGTCTTTGTATTTGAAGATAAGCTGTCTTTCTGTAAGATATGCTGTCTTTCTGTAAGATATAGCTTAGTGGCCAAACTTGATATATTGAATAATACATGTACACTGTACTTGTGACATTAAAAAAATATCTAAGAATAAGATCAATAAACGTCTTCCAAACATACATGTATACATTTGCCAGATAAATTCTGCTGATCGGTCAATCTCGAATTTGCAACTTGGGCATATTATGTTAGTACTATCCATTTAATATGTACTCAGTGTTCATTTTCTTAGAAAAATTATATTTATTTTCGCCTGACTGCTGAGAAAGCAAGCATTTGCTTGTTGGTAAGAAACCTGGGGAGCATTTCATCAAGCATTTTGTCAGTAATTTTTACTGACAAATTTGCTCTTAGCCAATCAGATGCAAGGATTTCAGTACCTTATAACAGTTGTCGGTAAATATCACTGACAAAACGCTTGATGAAACTCTCCCCAGCAGACCTACAGCTTTAGATTCTGAAGGACTTAATGTTGTGGGTGAAATGAATAGTTTAAATATAGATTTTTGAAACAATATGTTTATTTAATGCAAAATAATTTAATACTTATAATAAAATGGTTTGGAAGTTCTTTTTCTGATGAATAAATTTCAAGATAAAAAACTAGGGTTTCATTGGCTAAGTAAAGACCACTATTTCATAAAAAAGAAGTATACTTGTATGTAGGAGAGAAATTGAATTTTATGGCTTCTCATGTACAAAATGTGCAGTAAAACTACACTTAATCTGGAATCATAATTATTATGCAGAAGAAGAATAGAATTCCTGGGCTTTTAATAAAAATTTTAATAAAGAGAAAGTTAACCGAGAATCATACTTTTATGTCCTACTGATTTTCTGGTCCAAAGGTAGTACATGTGTAGTAGAAATAAGCTTAGGCTAGCTCTCAGTCTCTGTCATCGATTCCTACAGGAGATTCTCTTTGGATGATGTTCCTTCTGATGCAGAGGATGAGTTTTGTCATGAGATGTACAGAGAAAAGGTAAACAAGTATAGAGGAACCTCGTTATAAAGAACACTGTTATAACAAACTCTTATTATAACAAGGTAATTTTGCAGATCCCCACTTTGTATTCCATTGATTTTTAGCCCTGATATAACAAGGTTTTCGATATAAAGAGGTAATTAATTTCCCTGGTCCCAAGGAGATTGTTATGACGAGGTTCCACTGTAATCTTTTCTATGCTGTATCATGATCAGTTAGGTGATTCAAACACTCGTATAATCGGATTGTGCTTTTTAGGGCAATTCCACATGGGAAAAATGCAGTGCAAAACTATTTAAAGGTTGATTTAATTTCTTTCTTTTTTAGTGTGTAGGCACAATAGAAAAAAAATCTGTCAATATCTCTCTCTCTTATTTCACCTCTTGTTGTTTTTCTCTATCCTTCGGTCTCTTTCTTTAATTCCACCACTCTCTCTCTTTTTCTTTACCTACCTTCCTTCTCCACCTGTCTCTCCTTACCTTTCCTCTCTTATTCCTCCTCTTTCCCTCTCCCCGATCTCCATCTCACTGTTTCCCACGCACTTTGTTCCTCTTTCAGGACAAAGCCTTTGACTACTTCCTCCAGCACGACAGCTTCGTAGGTTTCGATGCAGAGCGGACGATGCACGGCTTCTCCCTTCCGATGCTTCCTCTGTGCATCATGACTGGCTGGATACTTGTCGTTGGTTTACCTATATTATACTACACCTATACGATAGCTATCTCAGGGTCTATCTTGAAAGTTCTTATCACCTCAGCAGTGTTAGTAGGAAGTAAGTCATTTCAAAGATAGTCTTGACTTTTTGTGGGTGTTGTAGTGTCATAGTGTCAGTCAATTTTAAATTTCGGGTGAAGTTTTATAGGCTAACATGTACCAAAAAGAAAACAAATTATTTTAAGTTTTGAAAGATATTCACGGGTGTGGATTTAAGGGGGCCACAACCGACCCATGCCTTTCTTTTTGACCGGCTGAAATTTTTCATTTTTAAAAAAAATATAACTGCTTGTTCTTTTTTTTTTTACTTTTGAGATTTTTATGCCCCGCCTACCGTAGGTGGTGCCGGAGGCATTATATTTTCGGGTCGTCCGTCCGTCCGTCCGTCCCCTTTTCGTTCTCGCGATAACTTAAAAACCGTTCAGCGGATCAGCTTGTAACATGACCCATGTATGCATATGGGAAGGACGATGAACTGATTAGATTTTGGGGTCTCAAGATCAAAGGTCAAAGGTCATAGAGGTCATTATATACATAAAAATGGTTCGTTCTTGTGATAACTTAGGAACTGTTTAGCGGATCAGCTTCTAACTTAGCCCATGTATTCATATGGAAGGGACAATGAACTGATTAGATTTTAGGGTCAAAGGTCATAGAGGTCATTATATACATAAAAATGGTTATTTCTCGCAATAACTGAAGAACTGTTTGACAGATCAACTTCTAACTTGGCCCATGTATGCATATGTGAGGGACGATGAGCTGATTAGATTTTAGGGTCTAAAGGTCAAAGTTCAAAGGTCATAGAGGTCATTATAGGCCTACCTATTTTAGAAATTTCAAGGGGACAGTTGTCTATTTGCTATAAAATATCTATTTCCTAGGTGTATTTGATGATTGTAAGTCATAAATGGTAAGTTTTTTATTTGAAAATGAAATGAAATAAATTTTTTGTCTCCTGTGCATTTTAAGTGAAAAGATTTGTAATTTTGTTGGACCAATCCTTTTTAGAGTGTACATGTATGCCATACATTTCCAATCTGGTGATGGCGGAGGCATAAATTCCGACCGCGCGCGGTCGAATATTCATCTAGTTGGGACTTGTGCCCCTGTGCAAGAGAATCTTGAATATGCTTATAGTTATTCCAATGCATATGAGTCGGATCATAGCATGCTGTTTTGGTTTCACTATCTTTATTTTGTTATCTTTCTCCCTCTCTCTTTTCATACAGTCATTCAGTTTTGTAGGTCCATCATCACAATGACACAGTCTACTGAGAGTTCATCTTATGGTCTCAAAGACAAAGCAAGATAATCCATTTTCATCACATTTATCCGTGATGGATTATTGGTTCTAATAAGTGAGGGCAAAGTCTTGCAAACAGGTCGCGGATTTCTAATACAGTATTGTTTCAAAAGTGTGGGACCAATTATCTAATGACCTGAGGCAAGTACAATCAGAGCAAGCATTTTCTACCCAGTGCTGAAAAGTTATTTTGATTAATATGTATACTTGTGTTCTTTGAAAGTCTTAATAAGGCTGGTTTTTTGTTTACCTTGTAGTTCTTCTAATAACAATTTTGTTGAGACTTTGCTTTGATAATTGATGAATGTACATGTACTTGGATGAGCATTTTCAGCAAATTTTTTTTTCAAAAATGAAATAATGATGAGTGATTTCTTTGTCTCATCAGCAACAAAATTTCTCATGAATTTCTTTATTGATTTATTAACTGGTGATATTTTTTAAAATCAAGGCGATTTAAATCAATCGTGTCAACTCTGTCTGTGTACTTTGTAAAAATATTTGTATTGCACTTCATCATTAATTTATATTTGCACGCGGGGCATGCGGATGCAATGAGAAAATGCAATTAAAGATTTAACCAGCTTAAAACAAGAGACAATAAAATAAATGAATTAGATGAGTCTGATTAATATCAAAATCAATATATACACCCTTGAGGAAAGCATGAAAATGTCACAGCATGGTATTAGCAACACAAAAGTCTTACGCTTGTATGGTACTTAAGCATATTTACATGTTCATTAAAGCAGTTGGATCGTTATTAATCTGGCATAATATGTAAGATTACATATCCCTGTGAACGACTTACAAGAATAATATCATTTACGAAGGGAAAAGGTAGATCATCTTCATTTTCCAAAGACTAATAAGAATAGCATTGTACTGATAATCATTGATATTATAATAACTAGAGGTTTGAAGTAATTTATAGGGAATTTCATGCGACCCATATAATCTGGTTTTAAAATACAGTTTGGACTTTTTTTTTTTTTTTTTTTTGGTCTCGCTTGTGTAGCTGGAGCAAGATACAGGTGTTGTTTTCTGGTGGTGGCAATTTCATCAACATTTAAAAAAAATACTCTTTATTTCTATGGTACTGGTATTTTTCCAAATTTTAAAACTGTTCACAAGGATCACTGAGTATTAAACATAATGTAGAACAAATCTCAGGTCAAAGGTTGATTTTTGTATGAATTGATTTAAAATTTGTGGAAATTGTCCAAAGATTATAATTTTGAAAAAGAATAAAATTTTGAAAAACGAATAGAATGCGTAATATTGAACACTAGTGAGTTTATGTTATAGTCATTAAAAAATTAGTATGTGGGCTGGCTTCTTGCATAATGCCATAAGAGAATGTGAGATGAAGAAATATTTGGTTTCTTAAAGTGATATACACTAGTTTGACATTGAAAATAGATTATTGTATTTTTTCATGTCGGGAAGAAAGAGAAGAGATGTAATGGTATAAGAAGGTGAAATCGGTTTTACAGATCTATTCTTGAAAGTTGGAGAAAGACAAAGAAGGGAAAGAGAAGAAGAGAGAGAAGAGAAGTAATGGTATGAGAAGGTGAGATCGGTTTTACAGATCTATTATTGAAAGTTGGAGAAAGACAAAGGAGGGAAAGAGAAGAAGAGAGAGAAGAGAAGTAATGGTATGAGAAGGTGAGATCGGTTTTACAGATCTATTATTGAAAGTTGGATAAAAACAAAGAAGGGAAAGAGAAGAAGAAGAGAGGAAAGAGAAGTAATGGTAGAAGGTGACGTCGGTTATACAGATCTAACATTGAAAATTGGATAAATACAAACAATGGAAAGAGAAGAAGAAGAGAAGAGAAGTAATGGTATGATAAGGTGAGATCGGTTTTACAGATATATTATTGAAAGTTAGATAAAGAAGGGAAAGAGAATAAGAAGATAGAGAGAAGAGAAGTAATAAGGTGAGACCGGTTTTACAGATCTATTATTGAAAGTTGGATAAATACAAAGAAGGGAAAGAGAAGAAGAAGAGAGGAAAGAGAAGTAATGGTATGAGAAGGTGAGATCGGTTTTACAGATCTATTATTGAAAATTGGATAAATACAAAGAATGGAAAGAGGAGAAGAGAAGTAATGGTATGAGAAGGTGAGATCGGTTTTACAGATCTATTATTGAAAGTGAGATAAATACAAAGAAGGGAAAGAGAAGAAGAAGAGAGGAAAGAGAAGTAATGGTATGAGAAGGTGAGGTCGGTTTTACAGATCTATTTTTGAAAGCTGAAGATAAACAAAGAAGGGAAAGAGAAGAAGAAGAGAGGAAAGAGAAGTAATGGTATAGAAGGTGACGTCGGTTATACAGATCTATTAGTTAAAGCTGAAGGGAACGAGAAGAGAGAGAACGGGGGAGAGATAGAGAGGCAGAAAGCTAATGAGAGAGGGAGGAAGTGAATAAGAACTTGGAGAATGAGAGCGGACTCCCAAGAGGAGGGAGACGAGTAAAGCGATCGAGGGAGAGAATGTAGTTGCGCGTTCCAAAAACCCCAAAGGAATGAGTAAATTACAAATTTTCTGTATCATTGGATGATGTATTGGTTTCACAATTTCTCTTTCTTTTTTTTAAATACAGTTTTGTGTTCTATAGCATTGGTGAAATTGTGAGTTTTATTTTTTTTAAATAAGCACAGTTTCCTAAAATATGCTGTCTCATCATAAAATTTGTAGTGAATATGATTAAATTACCAGTAATTGATAACTCCTTGATATGATAGGTACAGAATTGAAAGCAAGATAAAATACATATTGTAGGTTTATAGTGATATACGTCTTTAAAAACTAAAACTATAAAACAAAACAAACAACAATAACACACAAACATACACACCCCACCAACGCACACACTAAAAATATGCATAACGTTTCTTCTTAGGTCCCATTTATTTCATGAAAGCACGAGATACATAGTCAATAAATAAAAGGAAGAGTTGTATGATTAGGATAACATGATGACTTTGGGCTTATAAGTGATTTCCATGTTAAACATTTTGATGCCTAGATCGTTCAACCGATTTCTAGACAAGTCGTATACGATTGTATAATTGCGCCCAACAGAATGATTTTGCCAATGTCTTAAACAACACACATGCTTTTGTTTTTTGTTTGTTTCCCATGGACTTTTTACGTACTCTACATGCAGAGTATTGTGTGAAAATCTGTTTATGTCCTTGTTTGCCGTATCAACAAAACACTGTAAAAAATATCTGTATTTTTACAGGGAAAAAATACAGGTTAGTTCTGTTTACTCATAACAGCTAATCTGATGTTATTTGTACATCATTTTCATAGGAAAAAGGAACAACTAATCTGTATTTTTACATCAGAAGTTATGGCGACTCTGCTGACACCAGATTTGCTGTAAAATTACAGTGCAGGATTGACAAAGTTTCTTGAGGGCAAATAAAACATCAGTATGGCACTACTCAAGGTGTAAGGGAATAGCACAGCGATAAAAATCCATATACCAAAATCCTGGAATAAATTAGAAATTAGAAGGAAAAAAATCCTTTGTAACATCAACCGTCACATGAAAAACATAAAACACCTGTTTCAAATTGAAATGGTCGGACCACCATTATCATGATTATGGTATGTAATTTATTGATAATTTGGCATCATTATTTCTAAACATAATTAACGGACAACCCTCTTTTAGTAGAAACATGCACGAACCAAGTAAGGTCAAGATATAGAATGGGAAAAACATTTGGAATATCATATAGTCGTCATAAAATTACTTATTCTGGACCATATCCCGACTCCAATGTCAGGACCAGGAACAACTTCAGAATCCATAATGCAATGAAGTTCCGCTTGTCTTGCTTGTTCAGTCCAGTCCGCAATGCCGAAAACCCTTATGCGCCTGCATGTCGTTGAGAAAAAGTAAAAATAGAATACACTTAAATAATGTACTAGCCATGAAAACAAACTTGTCATTTTAACAAATGTAAAGAAAAGAACAAGAATGAAACAAAAAATAGAATACCAAAGAGATAACATACACACACACAAATGTTTTCTATGATTTTTTTTAAAACTCGGCTGTACCTCGTGAATCACTAGCCCTTTGCCACATAATGTATTCATAATAATATAATAGTAATAAACACTATATCTAAAATATTGGCAATCTTAATAATGTAAAGTTTTGTTACCAAGATATATTGTGAATGTTTTACCATACCTTAATATCACCTATACTGATGTGAGCAAATTCTACTGCCAAAAATACTAATAGAGTATTTAAACTTCAAAAACGAGCTATAAGAATTATTACAGATAGGTAGTATTTAGCTCATACTGCGCCACTTTTTGCTCGTCTTAAAATTTTAAATATTCATGATATGTATAAACTTCAAAGTGCAATATTCATGTATATGTGTTTTCATAAAGTTCTTCCAGTTTCTATTATGTCATATTCTAATTTGAATACTTCAATACATGATTATTTTACACGTAGAAACAGAAATTACAAGATTCCATGTCCAAGAACCACGTTATTTCAAAAATCCATATTTTATAATGGTCCGAAAAATTGGAATGAAATACCGAATGATATCAAAAGTAGTTCATCATTGAATGTTTTTAAGAAAATAAATATAAAATGTATTTACTTCAGACAAATTACGTGCAATAACATATCTAATAGGCATTGTGTGTGCGTGCGTGTGGATGTGTGTGTAGGTGAGGGTGCGTATGTTTATGTGTTAGGGCAGGCGCGGATCCAGGGGGGGGGGGCACAGCCGGCCCGTGCCCCCCCCTTTTGTAAGAGAAGTATGAATTTTGACCATAGACGATCGCCCATTTCATCGATTGTGCCCCCCCCTTTTAGAGTGAAGACCTTTTTTTTTTTTTTTTTTTTTTTTTTTTTATCAGGAAATTATGGAGGGAAAATGAACCCCATAACCCCCTACTGAGCGATTTTTGATTGTTCGGCGAATTACCCCCCCCCCCCCCCCCCCCCCACTGAGCGACTTTTCGAGAAGCTGGCGAGACCAAAAAAATACGGGTCTACCTTTTCACAAACTTTCATTTTTGTGCCCCCTCTTTTACTCAATCCTGGATCCGCGCCTGTGTTAGGGCACAATGTGTTTTACATACTGTGTCTTACATACTGTATTTTATTCATGTACTGTAGTTAAGCCCGCCTCACACTGTGCGATTTTTCAAGCGATCACTTGCGATGCGATGCGATGCGATGCAAAGCGATATCGCAGGCCATCGCAGGCTACCACAGGATCTGCGATTCATGTCTCACACTGTGCGATTTTAGCATTTCGCGCATGCGTAGTTTATTACTGATAACGCGATTTGTATTAACTGACACACGTAAACAAAATTCCTAAAACTTGAAAGGTAATTATGTTTTTTAAATAAAAATGACATGAAACGCATGTGTAACGAATGTGTAGCCTATGTAGATATTGAAATTATTATAGAGACTTATAATTATAAATGAGGTAACCAACATTTAGGGGAGAGATACATTTTTATTCTACCATAAAGTTAGATGGATTGGAAAAGAAAAGATGAACTTCGGGTTATAGTTATTTAGTTAATCGAGTTATTTTTCCCCGACATCCATTTGACTTCTCTTGAACTCTGTTTATTTTGGATTCACCGATTTCTTGGTTTTTTATTGGCAGAATGAAATATTGATAATATGAATCAGGGGCGGATCCAGGATTGAGTAAAAAGTAGACCCTATTTTTTTTGGTTCTCGCCAGCTTCTCGAAAAGTTGCTCAGTGGAAGGGGGGGGGGGGGGGGGACAAATTTGCGACAAATTTTCGCCAAACCTTCAAAATTCGCTCAGTAAGAAAATGGCGGATCGTCTATGGTCAAAATGCATACTTTGCTTCCAAAGGGGGGGGGGGGGGGGGGGGGGGCACGGGCAGGAAGTGCCCCCCGCCCCGATCCGCCAATGGTATGAATTATAATAGAATCAGTTCATTGTTTTAATTAAGCGGTGATCTGGCATTTGCTTCTGTGACAATTGCTCTGGGCGTTATTTCATCATTAGTATGGGTTTAATAGGGTAATGGTTTCCGAGCATTCATCGTTTTATTTTTTCTTCTGTTTGATTGTCAGGTATTTTCTGTGTGTGCCCCGCCCCTTTAAAAGTTTGGATGTGCCCTGATCTTTGCCCCTCCCCCGTTCTCTATCTATATCATTCTTTCTTTGCTTCTCTTATCTTTTCTCGAATCTCCACATCACTTTCTCTCTCCTGTCCCCCGCTATTGCTCTCTTAATATTTCTCAATGACTATTAGAACTATAATTATTTCCACCCCCTCCCCCTCTCTCACTCTCTCTGGAACTCTCTCACATCCCCTCTCAGTAAACAATATTCACATAGGACTGAGTGAAACACCAAGCTGTTAGTGACATAGGTATCATGCATCTTTATTGGAGACGTGCTGAATATCCCTTACAATAGCAAGATGAAAGCTGCATGTTAATACAAATGAAATGATTTTGATAAAAGAAAAGAAAAGACAAAAAGAAAGAGGGAAGGGAGAGAGAGAGAGAGAGAGAATGTGCTTACAGTGAGTCAAGCATAGTTCCAGTAAACACACAAGGTCCATTTTCCTGAAATGAAAACACAACCCCACCTCTGTGTATGTATACATTTTAACAAACAAACCATGTGCATTACATTTATTGGAATATCTGCTTAATAGCAAATCAATACCTCAAAAAACAATACCAATATTATAACAAATATTATATACAATAATATAGTATACAAATTACATGTATATGTATAGTAACATAATTGTATATCTGGCCTGGGGGAGCATTTCAATATTTGTCATTGTCAACCATTTTTACTTGTTTTATGCACATCATGATCTTAAATAGTATCTTAACACAAATTAGCTATACAAATATAATATCATTTCTTGATCAAAATTTACATAACATGTATATTCACTTTCATGAGAACACACCATATATAATCGTAGATCCAGTATTAAATAAAATTCCTTCATATGTTTCTGTATCCTTTTCCCCTCTCACTTTTTTCATTCTCGCCTTTTTCATTATCAATGATTCGAAAATATCAAATTATATTTCTGCACAAACATGATATAAGCAATCATATCTTATGTTGACATTTGGAAAGCACTTTTTTGAGGTCTTCTATTAGAGCGAAACTCTAAATAACCCAAATAAGGTACAAGCGGGTGAATAATACTGAGTGGGTTTTGTGTTTTTTCTTTCTGCTAGAAACCAAATTGGAAATTGATGCCATTTAGCAAGTTGTATACAAATATTCAGTTTGTTGAAGTTGTGAATCCTTATTTATATAAATATTCTGGTTATGAATGAAGAAAAAAAATCGACAATTATTTATCAAATCTATAAACATGTTTTTTTTAAGTACAGTTTATACATACATAATAGTTAACCTATTATTAAATATGAAATACAAATTTTGTATTCCAATAAACCCAAATTTAAATTTCATTTCACAAGATTGTTAATTGTTAATCATTATTATACTTGTCTGACAACTAAAGAATTACAATTCGCACTTTCTTTTTATAGCAGAGGCTAAACAAAATGCATTGCATAGAATGCCTTCCAGTCATATAATACAAGATTGTATGAAGGAAGTGCAAGCACACTAGAATATTTTTTTCTTCTTTCAGCAATACAAACAGAAAAGAAATTCAGTAATTATTAAAAACCTGTAACATGTAATGAAACCATAGTTCCCCCCCCCCCAACAAAAGAAAAATACATGTAATTGAAAGACAATCATTTTGATGAGGCAATTTTGTTTTCCCCTGCTCATGCATGGATTTGGTGTTGTTGTTTTTTTCCATTTGAATCACAACTAGCTGAGACAGAGAGTTGTGCTATTAGATGTTGTTCCTGATTGTACATTTATTTCATGGATTCTCAGTAGTTCACATGATTTGTTGAAAATAAAAGCGTTTCATCTCCCAATTTTCAAGTAACTACATTTTTCAAATGCAAATTTTGCTTAAATTATCAATATATAGTATACTGTATAACAAACAATACAATTATCATATAATAGAAAGGTTTCCGTTCTAAAAAGGGAGGCACAATGCACATTTTTCTTCCAAAAAGGGTGGGGGTACGGGCCGGATGTGCCCCCCCCCCCCCTAAATCTGCCACTGCTTCTGTTAGCTATGATTGCACCAATGTTTACAAGTGGGTTTTTACAGACACATATTAATCAGACTGTTCAGACATGATTATTTACTTTGGGGGAAATAAAAATGCCATCTGAAAGACAGGATTCAGTTTTAAACCAGGGTACGTCAAAGTTGGTTTGGAGGCTGTTGATCAGGACAGTGGAATCGTCTCCAAATAGTTGGAGCCAAGGGGTATAGGCTTTCACCATATGGTGGCTATGTCACTGTCTGTGTCAAGAAAACCTTTAGTATAGGAAAGCCTTATGAACTATGAGGGGTCAAATCTGGATATTGAATTATGCTAATTGACAAAGTTTTGTGCCTGCAAAGTAATTTAACTGTAAAGTTAGTAATGACAATTTGAATAACTAGAATCTCACTATTTTCAGAGATTTCATGTCCACATACATAAAAAGCTTTGAATAATGTCTCAAAAACTAGTACCGATTTTCGAAAATCAACATTGCCCTGTTTGTGAATGCCCCTATACTGATAGTTTGCATGCAGAAACCCTGGTCAGTTGTAAAAGAGTGTCTGCACTGTAAGACTACCATATGTCATGTACTATAGCTGCTCCTGACATGACCAGAAGGTAGCTGAATTAGGCTTCTCTCAAGACAATGAATTTCTGATTAAGTGTCAAATTAGGGTCTGTGTTTGCAGACAACATAATTTCCAAGTGTGGGGGTGATGGGGGGGATTGACCAAAGAAAATACCACCTTCAATCCATATGATCTGAAGGAGACGGCTCAGATATTTACGGTTTGATGTTGTAACAGTTCTGAGTAGGTATCACCAGGTATGGGATTGTGCTCCAAGTTGATTTCTTCAATGACAGACATGCCAAAGAGTTGCTTGCATCCAGATCTGCAAGGAAATCGAGGGATCAAAATAGATGTTCTTATTTATCAACACATTTGCTTGAAATTCATGTACGGTATTTAATTTTTCATTGATAGAAAAACCAAATGTATTGTCATTTCATTTGTTATTATTAATATTCAAATATGGATTTAAATTTGTGAATCATGAAATTATGGATGCCAGTATTACTCAAACATACATGCAGGCAGATTCCCCCCCTCCCCCCACCCTTAGAGAAAAACAAAGACATAAAAGGGCTTTTTGAGGATTTTTTTTTTCCTGCAGCCCCCTTTTGGACTAAATAATGTTATAACCCTGGATGTAATTTACCTGGGAAGGGCTGGCAGCTGGATTCCAAAAATCATAATTACCGGGAATAAATAGGGAATTTTGTTTTGCTCGATACAAGACAGAAATCCAGCAAAGTCCAGCACAAGCTGAATTCATTCCTGGTTTTCAATCCTTACTATTCATGTATTCACATTTCATATTTATTCAGACATATGAGTGAGAAATAAGAGAACATACCTGTGATTTCATTGTCACTCAAATCTAAAATTCTGAGGGATGACAGTTCATAGAAACTCTCTGGCATGGTGGATATTGTGTGAGGCATTTATAGCTTCTATAGGATGGTCATCTGGTAGATTTCATCTGATGTTTACAGCTTCATTAATAAAACATGAGAGGTACAATGATAAGTAATAAAGAGCTAATAATAAAAAGAAACAAAGGGTACATTAACTAAATCCATCAGTTTAGTAACACCCTTGATTACTCTACAATCAAACTCATTCTCATTGGCTTAAATCAGGGAAATGTAACTAAGAGTTAATTACATTTCCCGGCTTAAATCAAACAGCAAACAAATTATCAGCATTATACTGTACTTCAATACACTTTACTGGATAGATGTTTGACAAAGAATAAAAACTGATTAAGAGATTTCTTTGCTTCGCTCAGCCTGAATGCAAATCATTCAAAATTATTTTGTGCAATTGCAATTAAAATGAAAATCTATTCATTTATAAAAATATGTTTTGACAGATTAAATCAAAATTAAGCATTTTATTTGAATGAAAAGTGTCGTCCCTATGATATCTGTTGTGTTCATGTCATTTCTCTGCAAATTATACGAATATCCTTTTGAACAAGTAAATTCAATCAAAATAAAAGAAACAAGACAAGGTAAAAGTTAAAAAATGACAAGTTATAATTTTCTTTAAAAGTCTGTTTTCAAAAACAATTCTTACCAGTAACTTTTCTAAGGCAATTTCTTTGACATTACAGTGCGTGCATTGTGGGAAAGATCGAGGGTTGATAGCACTGCGTTTCTCATGAGATGGTATACTGCTTGCAGAACAGCTTCCAAGAGACAGCTTGAAAAATCCTATGAAAAGATAGTAAAATAAGTTTCAATTAGAAAATGAGCTATGCAAAAAAATAAGTGGGGGAACAAAAGCCAGAAACATGTTACAAACTTTCTTACATTCTTGACATCAGTAGCCAGCTTACTTGTGATTTATGACATTTTAAAATACATTCTTAACTTATCAATATGAATATTCTGAAACAAATAGTACAACATAATCATGATCATATAAAGTAGATCTCACAATAACTTTCAAAGTATTAACATGTAGCTGTTGACTGCTGAATTCTCTTATTCCCTAAAGTTTGCTCAAAACTTGATACAGGACCCACCTGATTCAAGAAGGCAATGGGTTAACTGAAAAAGAGATTATGTTTGAATAATGGGAAGTAAAATACATTGCAGCTATAAAAGTATTTAAACACTTATTGTTATGCGAACAAGGTAAATGATACCCAAAACCTCACTTTCAGTCCTTACAAATTGCATAATGAAGAATTCTTTTATCCTTAATCATAAATTTGAGCAAAAACCTGAAATAAATTTGCCTGTCATCTCAACTCAGCTTAGTATTGGGTGAGCTGTGGATAATATTCTGATCTCATTGTTAATTCTGATCTCATTGTCAATTGTCTTGCGTCATGTTTCTGTTGGTGAATATCCTTAATCAGTAGTTTATATTAATACATACAATTACTGATAGTTGTAGTTTAGATATATAATAGTCTTTTTTTTACTATGTTTAGTATTAAAGGTAATATTATTCAGAGGGTTCCACAATCTACAAGCAATGCTTTTCAGTGGATCCCTCCATTTCTTCAGAAAATCTTCTGAAAATTTTCAATAGGGTACAATCTTTTGATTTCTTGTACAATAATTCTACATAATGAATTTCGTGATGTCAACTAAAAGTCATTCTCGTATCTTATTCTGTTATATACTTTATAAAATATTGTATGATTCTGATGAAATGAAAATAAACTTGAATTGAATTGAATTGAATAGTAGAGTGCAAAAACTGAGAGGCACAATATATATCGGCCTATTATTTAATATAAATAAAATCCATTTATCCAGCATGGCAAAGAATCCTACAGTAGAAGAGAGGGGAAATTTTTAAAAATATTATGGATCTAATACATCTATATATTGAGAAAAAAATACTAAGAAAAGCAGCTACCTAAAATTTGTATGCTGTTTACGACGCATGTATAAAGCACTGATGGACATGGCTGCCGAGCCCATATCTCAGGGAAGTTGAGGTACCGAAACGAGGTACCGAAACGAGGCAAGCGTCGGTCCAGCGCCCTGGGGGCCAAATAATATTAATAACCGTACATACCGTACTTCTTCGGCCAGCTGCCAGCTGCAACTCTCTCTCTTCTAACTTAGAGTTAGACGAGGCAATTTTAACTTCTTATTTATTATTTATGTAAAAACATAATTCCTCTTCTTGTGCCAACAACGTAGACTAGACCTAGACTACTAGTAGGCCTAAGTACAACTCATGACTCATGTCATAGCCCGACCAGATGGCGCGACAGGGATGTGTAGGGTTACTCTTGTCACTGCTTCTGCCGCTGTTGAGTGTACTTTGTGGGTTAGAATTGAGATGAAAGGACTCCGAATTTCGGGGCAATAATGACCTTCAAATAGTAGTCCCTAAAAAAGTTAGACTTAACAAAGTTAGAGTAACTTAGAGTTAGAGGTCAGTAATATGCATGGGGTTTTTACATTTATTTATCTCTAAGTAATTTAAATCTAGTGCCTTGTAACTTTCTTTGTTTTACTTTAATTTGTTTTACTTTACTATTATAGTTTTAGGTTAATTAGATTCCGTTTTTGGATTTCAATTAGATTTAATTAGAGTTACAAAGTAGGCCTAGTCTACTCAAAGCGTCCCACAATTAGTTAATCTTCATGATCTTAGGCCTAGCCTAGATAATTTATAATGTACAAATGTGTGCATCAGACTTCAAGTTCTGGTATGATTTGGCAATGAGAATCCCAGACCAAAGGAGGTTCGCCAAAACGATAAAGTTAAATTTTTCAGGGTAAAATTCCCATCCAAAGGGACAGCCATACTCAAGTCAGATCTTCGAGTTCGACCCATTGGCATTGCATTCCTGCACTGCGCAAAACGATGAAATCACACTCCAATTAAATCCTACGTACGGGACTACATATGCAAAAAATTTGTGCGATAAAAAATGCATAGTGCACAATTTCATCAAATTACTTACGGTTACATCCAATCTCGTAGCATGTTTCCGTCTTCATTCTGTCTTTTGTCACGCGATTGTGATAGGCCGGCAGTCTGATGTTAAATAATGATGGCCTATCCGGCTATCCTGCCACATTTGAAGGAGAACCTCCTGCCCTTTCTCCGTTGTTCCTCTGTCCACTAGATGGAAATCGCATCGCATCGCATCGCATCGCAACAAAATTTTTGAACATGTTCAAAACCCTGCGATGCGAGGCGATTGCTTGCGATATTGGAAAAATCGCAAGCTGTTGCGTCGCAAGACCTCTCACACTGCACGATATCGTGCGATTTGCTGCGATGCGAGGCGATATCGCAGGAAATCGCACAGTGTGAGGCGGGCTTTATGTATAACATGGGGCGCGGCTTCAATATAAGAATTCATCTTTCTGCTGCATTTCCCTGCAATTTCTTAAGTATCTTATTGTTTCAATTGTTTTAATGTATTACGTGTATTGTATTTGTAATGTTTTTTTTAATGAATTTGCTAAGTAAAACTGAATTGAATTGAATTGAATTGAATTGAATAATGTTCGAGCACCAGGAGGACATTAGCGCTATACAAGAAGCCACCTTTATTATTATTATATATATGATATTTTGTTACATAATGTACACATTTATTTGTTCAACATTCACCGTGAAAAGTTTGAAACATTGTCTCAAGTTTAGCTAGTCCTATAACCAAAATGTTTCCTACGACTTTTTTAAAACTGGGCTGTACCTCATGAATCCCTTGCCATTTTTTATAGCACAAAATTATGTATTCAGTTGAATAAATACATTCATTGCTGCTAGCTAGCTACGCGGTGCTCAGACATAATTATGCCCCCGTGACAATAACTGTGCGTTTTATTTCGTCAAAGATGTAAGGTAACCCTATAGGGGGTTGCAATCGGGTTTAGATTAGGTTCGGGGGAGCGTTTCATCAAGCGTTTTGTAAGTGCTTTTTACTGACAAATTTGCTCTGAGCAGTCAATCTGATGCAAGGATTTCAATAGCTTATAACAATTGTCGGTAAAAAATCACTGACAAAACCCTTGATGAAACGCTCCCAGGGCTATATGATTAGAATTAGGTATATTTATCGGTCCAGGGTTGAAGTTATGAATTTGGTTAGTGTAGGATATTAACGCAGAGCAATTGTCACCGGAGCTTGTGTTGTATGTGCACCGAGCTACGCAGGATGGAATGTGATCGACCGAAAGACTTGTCTTGCCTGGTGATTTTGCTCCTTCGACATTTGCTCCACCGTGCATATCTCGAAAGGTCAAAGGTTAAGGTCAAGGTCATGATTTGGCTTTTGTTTAGGGCAATATGAATATTAGGATTAGGGTTAGGATTTGGGGTTATGGTTAGGTTTAGGTTTAGTATTAACATGGCAAAGTTAGACCGGAGCAATTGTCACAGGAACAAATGTCATGGAATCGTCTTGCCAACATTAAGATGATGTTTACTATTAAGAGTCCACTCCATTTGACTAGACATGCATGGTGTCCTGGCCTTGATGGCTCTAATTCTACCACCGCAGAAATCTGTGGAATGCCGTACGGAAGAAAAAAAAAAACAATTTGAATTGTGTGTTTCTCCTACTCTTAGCTATACAATACAATACAATACAATACAATACAGGTACTTATATAGCGCTCTATACACATGTAATGGTTTCAGAGCGCTTTACAAAGTAATAAAAGAATACATAATATATAAATTAATGCTCTTGGTCAAACAGGAGAGTTTTTATTGCTCTCTTAAAAGCATCTAGTGATGGAAGAAGGCGGACAGATTTGGGGATATTGTTCCAAAGACAAGGTGCAAATGTCTGAAATGCATTATCACCGGCTTTACTGTTTGTTCTGGGGATGTGGAGTAAAGTACAGTCAGTACTTGAGCGAAGACCGGGTCGAGCAGAATGATATTGGGCGATGATTGAGTCAAGATAGGTGGGAGCCTTACCATGAAGACACTTGTATACGAGGGTCAGGATCTTAAAGGTGATTCGTTGTTGTACCGGGAGCCAATGTAATTCCTTCAGCAGGGGAGTCACGTGATCATACTTCCGGGCCATGAATACAAGTTTAGCCGCACGGTTCTGAACTCTCTGGAGACGCTGAATACTTGATAAGTTGACTGCATGCAGTAGTGAGTTGGCATAGTCCAGTCTAGATGCAACAATTGCTCTAATTGCATCGTCACATGCTTTTCTGTTGATGAATGGACGAATGCGTGCGATGTTGGACAGATGAAAATGGAGTGCACGACAAAGATCAGAGACATGCTTATCCATCTTTAGTGTAGAGTCAAGCTGAACACCCAGACACCTTGCAGACGACCCTGCTTTGATTGAAATGTCAGAGATGGTGAGTGTAATATTTTCAACATGCTTCCGATAATGTGGGCTAGAGATGACCAAAAACTCAGTTTTCTGACAATTCAGTTTGAGCATATTAGACTCCATCCATTTCCGTAGTTGTTCAACGCATCGGGACAGCGACTGAAGAGCTTGATCAACTGCTTCAGTTGTCTTAGGGTCTGCAAACACATACAACGTCACATCGTCAGCATAAGAGTGGAAGTGTATCCCCTTATGCTGACTGATCAAGTCCGATAATGGATATGTGTACATACTGAAGAGTCGGGGTCCGACAACAGAGCCTTGCGGCACACCATAGATGAGGGGCTTGGAAGATGATAGTTCACCCGCGACTTTGCATCTGCAAGTGCGGCCAGAGAGATAGGAAGCAAACCAGGACTTTGCGGTGCCTGTTATGCCGAACACATCCGACAGTCGGTCCAACAATACTCCACCGTGTCGAAGGCGGATGATAGATCCAGTAAAACCACGAAGGCAACAAATTTCTTGTCCATAGCCTGTAAGATATCATTCTTCACCTTCAGCAGTGCCGTATCTGTGCTATGATGCTTCCGATATGCAGACTGGTGCTTGCTGTTGAGGTCGTGCAATTCCAAGTGCTCCGATAGCTGAGCAAGAGCTGCCTTCTCGAGGATTTTGGATATGAAGTGAAGATTTGAGACTGGTCTATAATTCTTCAGGTTTTCTCGATCAAGGCTGGACTTCTTGAGTAGAGGGGTGACAATGGCTTCCTTGAGACATGATGGGAAGTCACCAGAGTCAAGAGATGACTTGACTATGGACACAAAAAACGGAAGAAACATGTCAATATTCTCCTTCAACAGCCACACAGGAATGGGGTCGAGTGAGCAAGACTTGCTTGGGGATGACATAATAAGCTTACGAACCTCATCCGCAGAAACAGAGTCAAATTCAGATAATTCAGCTTCTTCCAAAATAGATCGTCCAGCGCCACGCACGTCAGTTCTGCCTCCTTCGCGATCTGAAGAGGACGTAGCCAAGTCTCGGTCAAAAACATAATGCCAACATTGTTCTCCAAGATGTACTCAATCAAAAGATATGTCTTGTTTCTAAGCGAGTTACAGTTCCATAGATGGACATTGAGTTGATGATACCTCTCTCTCTGTACTGCAACCAGGTTACCAGTGTCATATCTAGTCTTGCGAAGAAAAGTCCGATTTAGTCAATATGCCCCGGATAAATATACTCACATTTATAGAGGACTTCGAGATACTTGTAGATACCAAAACAATGATTTCCGAAGACATTGCTGTTCGCAGCGAGAGTGCAGGAGGGTTGGCCATTACAGCTGTTCTCCACGATGTGCAGGCTGGACGACGAACGGCACTTTCGGTTCCAAGTATTGGAGTGAGGGCAAATTTCTGGTCCTGCCATGCGACCGTAGAAAGCATCAAGGGCAGGATCGTCTGTCCGGAAGGACAACTCAGTGTCAGGGTCTTTCCCTCGCAGGCACGTCCCCGGCGGGCGCATACCCCTCAGCTGATAGGCCCGATGACAGGACCGTGCTACGCCTAACCGAACTGGTTCTCAACTTGTCATCTTTCCAGTTTGACGGAAGATGCTATCTGCAAAGACAGGGAGTCGCTATGGGAACTAAAATGGGCCCTTCGTATGCCTGTCTATTTATGGGCTATATGGAGAGTAAGATCTTATCTACCTTCAACGGAACCAAGCCGCTCCTTCTCTTACGTTACATAGATGACTATCTAGGCATCGCCACTTGCTCGAGAGAAGTGCATGCTGCTTTCATTGATAACTCATTTCAATGGCTTCGATCCATCCCTCAAATTCACCCACGCCATTTCTTCCACTTCCATAGCTTTCTTGGACGTAGAACTCACTGTTGATGGGACCAGCATTAGAACTGGGGTTCACTACAAACCAACTGATGCCCACTGTTTCCTCAACTACAGATCGTCTCATCCACCTTCGTGTAAGCGATCTATCCCCAGATCCCAGTTCACGAGGCTTCGCAGACTATGTAGCTCTGACGAGGACTACACATTCCGTATCAACGAGATGGCTGGTTTCTTTAACAGGCGGGGTTACCCTACTGAAGTTATCGATGAAGCAAAGCAGAAGATTGTCCCCCAGACCCAGCACGAAGCCTTGCTACAGCCCATAGAGAAGGTAAATGCTGCCCGAGTACCTATGGTCTTCACATATCACCCCTCAAGTGCTCAAGTCGCCCATGTCATGAGGAAGAACTTCAAGATGCTCAGCGACCATCCCCAAACTAAGGATATCTTCAGAGATATGCCTTTAATGGCATATAGGAAGGATTCTAGTCTAAGAAGAATGCTTGTGAAATCTACTCTACAGCCTGCTCGGGAACAAGTTGATACGGATACGCGATCACCACTTGGTACAGTTCCCTGTCGTCGACCTAGATGCAAGACCTGTTCTCATGTAACGGATGCCACCACCATCACTGGACCATGGAATGTGACCAAAACCTTCTCCTGCACTTCTACAAACATTATCTATTGCATAACTTGCATTTCTTGCAGAAAGTTGTACGTAGGGGAGACGAAACGGAGACTGGCTGATCGAGTGACGGAGCATCTTCGTTCGATTCGCCTCAACACTAGTGGTCTCCCTGTTGCCCAACACTTCAATCTTGCTAATCACACGATCAACGATCTGAAAGTTTGTGTCCTTAAGCAATGCTGGGTAACAGATGAGGAAAGGAAGATCCAGGAAGAAAGGATCATCTTTCAGCTTGGCACGCTCCAACCTCATGGTATCAATGCCAGTTTCCGTTCATTTCCTTCTTCGTAATTTTGTAATGCTTCTTTCTTTCTCTTCCTTTTTGTACTTTGCTTTTGTTCTCTTCCCTTGTTTCTTTCTCTCTCTCTCTTCCTTCTTTCGTTTCTTTTCTTCTCTCCTCTCTATTTTCATTTTTTTTCTTTCTTTTCTTCTTCTTCTTTTTCATTTCTCCTTTTTGTCTTCCTTTTCTGTTTTCTAACCCTCTATCCTCTTTCTTCCCACCTTTTTTCTCCCCGTCTCTCTCTCCTTATTTTTCTCTTCCTCCTTTACTTCCCCCCCTCTCTCTCTCTCTCTTTTCTTCCTATCCTTTGCTTTATTTATCATTCTTTCACTGTGTGTGTGTGTGTGAGAGAGAGAGGGAGAGGAACAAATAAAATAAAGAGAGGAAGATGAAGCACAACGGAAAGAAAAAAAAAGAAGAAGAAAAGGGGGAAAAGGAGGAAGTAGTGAAGAAAGAGAGTAAAGAGCAAAAGGAAGAGAGGGAGAGAGAGGAAAAAAAAAGTAGAAGAAAAGCAGAACGAAGAATGGAAGAGAAAGGTGGAAAGGACAAAAAGAAAACATTCTATTCGTACGAAATGATCGAAATGTTACATTCATCCCACGAGGATGAAGGGTTCCCAGGTGGAAAATCAGTCTTTCCTCCCTTCTCTTCCTGGATAGATCATCGCCATTTTTTGTTTTTCCTCTCTTATTTTCCCTTCCCCCTCTCTCTCTCCCCCCTTACACCACCCCTTTCTCTCTTTCATCTTCCCTTGGTTCCTTTATGACGTTTTACTACGTCATCCTCTCTCCCTTTCCTTCCTTCTCGCTTTTGTGTTTTCTTTGGTTTCCCTTTCTTTCTTTGTTTCTCTCTCTCTCTCTCTCTCCTCTTAACTTTCTTTACCATGGTTGCGCGAGTTTCCATGGAGCTTTGTCCCTTTTAGCGCTTCTCCTTTTTTGTTTTCTTTTTCTCTTCTTTTATGACGTTTTATTACGCCTCTATCTCTATTTCTTTCTCTCTTTCTCTCTCTCTCTCTCTCCTCTTTAACTTCTTTTACCATGGTTGCGCGAGTTTCCATGGAGCTTTCTCCCTTTCTGCGCTTCTGCTCTATTACGCCTCTATATCTTTCTCTTTCTCTCTCTCTCTCTCTCTCCTCTCCTTCCTGATCTCTACCATGGTTGCGCTGGTATCCATGGAGCTTTTGCGTTTTTTTTTTTTTTTGCGCTTCACGCTCTTTTGTGTACCTATCTAATAAATTTTCATCATTTCCTGATGAAGGCCTATGGCCGAAAATTCGAATTTTTTCATCGTATACGGACTTTTCATTCCTATTTTGTCTATAACTTTGCAAGTCCGAAGCAGAACTATATATTTATATATATATATATATATATATATATATATATATATATATGTATATATATATATATATATATATATATATGTATATATATATATCGTAAAGTGTTTACAGGAACAAAGTTCCAACTATGGCGTAAAGTGCAGTGTTAAAATATGTAGAAAAATAAAGTTCACAACATCATATAGAATACACACACAAGAAGCATGTTTTTATAAAAATTCACAAGCGCTTTCGATTTAATCTCTTCAGGTGAATGAGCCATTGATAGTTTTGACATGCTTTTATATACACGTATAGTACAGTAATATGCAAATGGACAATGTGTGTGGTATTGTCCAGTAGTTCTTTTGACGGCTTAATAAGTCTTTGTTAAAATCTTAGACTAAGCGTTGTACGGTGAGAACTCTAAAATGTTAGGATTCTCAGAGAATCCTATAATCCGTACAATCCAAACCTTTGTAAAGTCACACAAAGATCATCGTATAATGATTCACGAGGCCTACACATGAGAGAGGGAGAGAGATATATTGAAATACTTGTACACAAAGAGATAGAGTAGGATGGGGGGGGGGGGGGGGGGGGGGGTTTGTTTGGAGTTTCGGGGGATAATGGTAAATGTGGATGTGGGTGAGAAGGAGTAGTAGGAGAAGCAGTTTTCCTACAAAGCATTCAGAGAAGGCATAAATTTTGAAATGAAGTGTTTTTCTTTCAGACATCTTTTAATTTTGTTGTCTTCTTTCATTTTGTAAAAGGGTATTATATCGAAATTTGGTTCCTTTGAGCCCGCACAACAATCGATGTGAGCGCTCACTTTAAGTTGTCGATATTCTTTATGGCGTATTTGTTGCCTATGCACAGTGAGTCTGTGTCGGAGTGTGTCCCCTGTTTCGCCAATATATTGTTCCCCACAGCCATGGCAAATTAAACAATATATGAGATTCTTTGTAGTGCATGTAAATGGAAAATGTATTTGAAAAGTTTCACTTTTGTGTTTGAAGATGATATGATTAGTTTCTTTCATATACGGGCAAGTTTTGCATCTTTTGTCGGTACATTTTTTAACACCATTTTTTATATCGAGTTGTGCTTTAGGGGCTGCTCGGGTTAACAATCGTTTTAGATTCGGGCTTTGGCGTTTACTGGATATCAAATGCACTGCTTTAAACTTTTGCTTTAATTCTCTGTCATTTGACAGGACGGTAATTGTGTCTTTTATCAGTTTGGAGATATTGGGATTATTAGGATTATGCGTGTGAATAAAAGATATAGATTCAGTATTTTCATTTTTTTGCTTACATGATCTTAGTTCTTCGAGAGACAACTTTTCAGCTTTCACAATCCCATTCTGGATGATTTCCTCAGGATATTCTCTGGCTTTTAACATGTGTTTTAATTCTAATAATCGTTTCTTACGAATATCGATATCTGATACTATTGTGCAAATACGTCTTGCTAAATTGTAAGGAACATTTGTTTTACAGTGTCTTGGGTGACAAGATTTAAAGTGTAAGTACTGGTGTGTGTCTGTAATCTTATAGAATATATCTGTTTTAATTTTGTTCAAATTGTTTATAACCACTATGTCAAGAAACGCTATTTTCTCATTACTAGTTTCAAACTTAAAAGTGATACTCGGGTGAAGCTGTTGAAGGATATCCTTGAATTGGGTTATATCTCCAAAATCTGCCTTCCAAATAATGAAACAGTCATCAAGATATCTAAGCCAATTTTCCTTTAGATAGGATGTAACTCTAGTGTTGAAGGTCTGTTCGACTTGAGCGTATAGTTTCATTTCCAGATAGCCCATGAATAATGTGGTATATGTAGGGGCCATTTTGGTTCCCATGGCTGTTCCTCTAATTTGTAAATAAAATTCATTATCAAAGCAAAAAGAATTATTAGTCAGAATAAATTTTACAGCATCGATTATGAACTCCTTAGTAAAACGTGAATCAGTAACATCCCTATGTTTTTCTAACCAAAAAGTTATGCCTTCTATTCCTGCGTCGTGAGGAATATTGGTATAAAGACTATTCACGTCATATGTGACAAGGATTGAGTTTTCATCTACTGATTCAGGTAGGTGGTTCAGAAAGTCTAAATCGTCCCTAACAAAGCTTGGAACATACTTTGTAAGGGCTTTCAATATGATATCTATGAAATTACTTAGTCTATGTGTAGGACATATTGGGCCGGCGATGATTGGTCTCATTTTAAGTTTATCCGGCATTTTAAATTGAATATAAGGAGAATGAATACTTTTTATTTCATCCTGTATATCTTTGCACTGATGTACTTTTGGTAATCCGTACAGGTTACTACTTCTAAATTCGAAATTAGTCAGAAAGTCTACCTCATCTTTAGTTAAGCAGTGTTCGTATTTGTTTATCAATTTCTTCATCTTGTTCATAATTTTGGTATCTATATTCTCGTCTAGTTTCAAATATGTTGATTGGTCTTGTAGTTGGTCCTTCATTTTTGAAATATAAAAATCTTCATCCATTATTACAAAAGCACCTCCCTTATCAGCCTGTTTTAATATTATGCCAGGTTTGTCTTTCAGACTCTGAAGGCTTTTCCATTCTTGTTTAGATATATTACATTTCTGTTTGGTTTTTGTACGGTTTTCAAACTCTACTGCTCTTTTTAAAAAATCAATGTAATTATCCAATGTACGATTCCTATTGGGCTGAGGAAGAAATTTACTCTTATTCTTTACAATGCTTTCATTTCTAGCTGAAAAATCCGTATTATCACAATCACTTTCTTCTTTACTGAAATATTCCTTCAATCTGAGTTTACGACAAAAACTATATACATCTTGTTTAAGGTCATTAACATTTCTAGATGGAGTTCGAGTAAATTTCGGACCTTTCATTAACAGTGCTATCTCTCCATCATTTAAATCAACATTCGATATATTGATTACCTTAGGTTCTACTTTTAGATCAGGTACTTTTTTAGTTTCACAGTCAGTATTAGGAGGGTTGGGTTGGGGTTCTTCATATCTGTTGTTAATAGTACATGTAGGCAGATGATCTTTATCATTATCAATATATAAACTATCGAAACGGTTACTTAATGGGATGTTTTGGGGGATTACCGCTTGTGGTATGGGTTTCGACCCTCTTGAAAATGGCGATGTCCATCACGTTTCTTGGAGTATATGAAAGAAACTAATCATATCATCTTCAAACACAAAAGTGAAACTTTTCAAATACATTTTCCATTTACATGCACTACAAAGAATCTCATATATTGTTTAATTTGCCATGGCTGTGGGGAACAATATATTGGCGAAACAGGGGACACACTCCGACACAGACTCACTGTGCATAGGCAACAAATACGCCATAAAGAATATCGACAACTTAAAGTGAGCGCTCACATCGATTGTTGTGCGGGCTCAAAGGAACCAAATTTCGATATAATACCCTTTTACAAAATGAAAGAAGACAACAAAATTAAAAGATGTCTGAAAGAAAAACACTTCATTTCAAAATTTATGCCTTCTCTGAATGCTTTGTAGGAAAACTGCTTCTCCTACTACTCCTTCTCACCCACATCCACATTTACCATTATCCCCCGAAACTCCAAACAACAACCCCCCCCCCCCCCATCCTACTCTATCTTTGTGTACAAGTATTTCAATATATCTCTCTCCCTCTCCCTTAAGATACTGCATCCTCGACACCTGTCAATATATTAGTTTATTCCATTTTCTTTCTCTACTGACTCCCATTTTTATTTGCCTTTCCCACGGTCACAGATTAATAACAATTGTTATATAACTTTATGATTTGTTGAGTTGTACAGATTAAGACTTCCAAAGAAACTGGCAACAAAGAACTTCCTACTTGCATCATTTAATATGAGATTAGAACTAAGATTCAATACGTCGTAAAACAGATACAGGACAATGTTTCAAACTTGTCCTAAGAATATCATTGTACCATACTTGTAACAAAACTATTCCTTAAAGCCTACATTTCATTATGTGTTTTACAAATACCCATCCTCGCTTACTATTATCATGTGTAGGCCTCGTGAATCATTATACGATGATCTTTGTGTGACTTTACAAAGGTTTGGATTGTACGGATTATAGGATTCTCTGAGAATCCTAACATTTTAGAGTTCTCACCGTACAACGCTTAGTCTAAGATTTAAACAAAGACTTATTAAGCCGTCAAAAGAACTACTGGACAATACCACACACATTGTCCATTTGCATATTACTGTACTATACGTGTATATAAAAGCATGTCAAAACTATCAATGACTCATTCACCTGAAGAGATTAAATCGAAAGCGCTTGTGAATTTTTATAAAAACATGCTTCTTGTGTGTGTATTCTATATGATGTTGTGAACTTTATTTTTCTACATATATATATATATATATATATATATATACATATATATCCATAACTTTTAATATGGATATATATATATCCATATTAAAAAGTTCCACGTGTTGGATAATAAGAAGAAGAAAGAACTTGAAAACAATCAAGTGGTTCGCCATATGTATCCAACTGTTTATTTTTCCTTAACAAAATTTTCTAGCCGTGCCTTGGGTCTTCCACAGTGTTGATTGTCTAAACACTGAGGAAGACCCGAGGCACAGCAAAGTAAAGTGCATTTTTCCTCGCTCGCACACCTTATAAACGTGATAGTTTCATGCAGCGAGGTCCATGAATATTCAATGTTATGACAATTTCGGGCACGACACTGCCCTATCGCCATGGCGCCCAGATATTGGGGTTACTTTCTATAAAAGATCAACAGCAAAGTGCCCCCCCCCCGTTCGCTTCACCTCCTAAAAACTTTATTAATATGAATGAATGCTGCATTTGGCAACAAGATGACCGGAGATATAGCTTTACATTTCACCTATTGGTGACTAATGAAGAAAAAAAATTCTCTCGATCGCTTTGCTCGCTCACAGTATTTGGAATCCTACACAGTGGTAGCATAATTATGTTCGGGCTTCACATTTGACCTACCCCCTGTCACATAATTCGGACTACGCTCATGCCCATACCCTTCGAAGGGCACGCACCCTGACTCCCCCCCCCACCCGCCACCCCTATATACTCGGTCGCTTCGCTTCCTCGAAAGGTCAACTTTTCCAATGTTGAACCCCCCCCCCCCCGCAAAAATCCTAGTTATGGTCCTGAGAAATAACATTCACGACAACGTCATCATTTCATTACTATCATAATACCCCTCTCATTACTTTCAATAGTTTTATCAAGGCCATTCCCCTTGTTTAATAGCACCAGATTACAATGACTCTTCGCTTTAAGTCGATTAAAGGAAATGTGATAAATTGGGTGGACCATTTTGATTTCTTTTTCTTGCTTTTTAGACATATTTCGCTTTATATAGCGACTTCCTAACTATGCTGTCTTCCGGTTGTATGATTTACACGATCCCAAAACCTTTCAATAAATTAACTCAAGGGTAATTTCAATATCATATTGTCATGATTGTATATCCCGTAATCCGCAAATTTCATCAGGGGATTCCAGCGTTGACATTCAGACATATTTTCGGTTATTAAGATAGTTTCAAGCAAAATCAAAAGTCTTGAAAGATATTTTAGTAAGTGAATCAGACACGTTTGACTATCACGCAGGGCCATATATACACAGATAATTTTCACAGTATTTCACTTCATTGCTGACATGGCTGAAGAGAAAATGGACTCTTTGTATACACCGCAACAGACATGACACAAAATGGACAAGGATTTTTCACTCCCAACAGCGTGAAAAGTTTGTGGGTTTCTAGGGCTTACTGAGTCTAATTTAGGTATTAAAAGAAGCTTGTAATCATACACTAAACATAAATACATGTAAAATTATTAGATTATACACACTTTCTTATCAGATCTAAAAAGTAGTGTAACGGAGATGACACTTTCGTCCATTTTTATAAACCCTATATAGCTTTGCTTTAATGTTCATTGGATTATGCAAACGTATTATCGGTGATCTTTGGTCCATTCAGCACAATGTACTATCGAAATATAGCATCTGATACGCTTGTGGCCTGAAATGATGACACCCATAGATAGGATGTTTTGACTAATTTTTTTCCCCAAATTTGCCCCAAAAGTGACTAATTGAAGAAATCCAAGTCTTAAAGTACATGTACATGTATATTTCCATCCAAATGATAGAGATCGATGAGCTCTTTTGTTGGATACTTAATTTGTCAACATGGTAGCTCAAATGTTTTTGGAGAGATCGCCAATTTTATGATTTTTGTTTAGTGAAAATTTTCCGTGGAATTGCCCAGATGGAGCAATTAATATTTCGGAGGTTACTTTTCGGAAGTCTTTGAGATCGTGTTGACTTGAAATTGATATTTACTCACCGATCGCTTTTGACGAGCTGACCAATACCACCACGAATATGCAACAAAGAACCAACTTTCTGATTACTGCCATGGCTGAGGTATTTATTACTTCTAGATAATTGGACAGAAAAGGAAAAAAACCGCGGGCTTCGGTTAACAAAATCTTTTTTTTTTTAACCTGGATTATTTTCGAGAAATTGATCAAAGTCTTACTGACTAGAGGTAATTTATGTAGCAAACTGATCGAGTGTTAGAAAATTAGACATTTTTGAACTAAACTCCCCCATGGGCAATCCGCCGCTGGCTGCTCCCCTATATAACTTCAAATATATTACACATTTAAGGATATTGTATATAACAATAACACTAAAATGGAAGAGCATCAGTGTACACGATATAGTTGAAAAGAGAAAAGCATATCGATATGATTACACCTGTATCAAAGTGTATATTGTTTCTAGAAATCACTCTGTCCTTCAAATCATTATCAAGTTGAAATCATAGAGTTGATCATTGAAGCGATAATACAACGCCGCCGTTAAAATTTACCCTGATAGATAATAATGTGCAATATCGCTGTATAGCTTGGAAATGATCAAGTACAAATATATAATTGAGATTTAAAAAAAAACAGGGATAAAGTGCAAAGATTCTGAGTATATACTTACCCTTATTTTCAAGCGGCCACAACTCAAGTAAACCTCACAGAATTATAACATGCAGGTTATCGACTTGATATATATAGGAAAATACACTCGAAATCAGAGGCGGATATAGGATTATACAGAAATGGGGAGGGGCATTTTTTAAACATATGATAACGTGATTCCCTCCGAATCTCATTAGACGATTGGGCGGGAAGAAGAGGAAAGGATTAAGAGTTACTGTCTGAGAGAATCAGGCAAGGTCGGAATATTGGGGTCGCAAATTGGACTCATATTTTAATGTCTGATCAAGTCATTTGACGCATCTTCAAAATATAGCCATGTTACACTTTTACACTTTTAACCCTTTCATGGCATTCTACCAGGGGCGTTTCCGAAAGATTTATATTTTATATAATTATTCAGAGATTATGCTTTTATGGAAGAAATCATTGCAAATTTCGCAACTCCAATCTAAAAATACCTTACACGGTAGAAATTAATATTTTAAAGCATTTCCATGTCATCGGCCCATGAATTGTTATGTCTGATTGCCACATGTACTTGTAACATTTATCACTCTTTCTCTCTACCACGCCCTTGTGGAAATCCACAATGTCGATTAAGACTAATTATCGTTGTCGCAGCTCAATACCATGAGGTTAGTGTTCTCTTATTTTAGTAATTTCCACTTGTAATAACAAGAACCTATTTTCTTTGCCATTGTAAAGTTTGTAGCCCATGCGAGATTCGGCCTACACTTTTGCATCCATTACAAATGCGCCTGGGGTAAGAAACTCAAGAAGCTCAATATTTCTTTGTTTATGAGCATATTCCTTGGTTTCTCTCATTATTTTACTTATTACTGTTTTTCTTTTTTCTTTTTTTTCTTTTTTTTTTCTTTCTTTTGAGGTACTTTTCATTTTTTGGTATTATCGAACGTAAAGACGTGATAGTAACCATTTATAAATTGCATTTGTACTTTATTTTTTCTTTCCTCCCTCTGCATGATTACCTTTAACTTACCTCTAACTTACCTTTGCATGTCTGTCGGTCGGTTGTTACTTTGAATACCTAGTACATTGAACGTGTTTTTTTTTTTTTTTTTTTTTTTTTGCAGAGGCGTCACCCTAATGTGCCCTACACATATTTGCCAGTGGATATTGTAATAATAATAATAATAATGGTGGCTTCTTGTATAGCGCTCATGTCCGTCACGTTGTGACGCTCCTGGCGCTTCAAATTAATACATTTCATACCAACATAGATTGTGTCCATTTTTATATACATGTTTCTTGATGCCATGCCACAATATGTGTTTGTGTGAAGAAACAAGAGAATCAGTTCCAGAGTAGGCACCGAGGAATTATTTGGGTTTAAAAAAAAAAAAGTTCGTAATTCCGAAGCTTCATAATTCCGAAGCAAAAATTTCCCATAATTATAGGTTTCATTATATTTCTTTGTTTATGAGCATATTCCTTGGTTTCTTTCATTATTTTACTTGTTACTGTTCTTTTAAGGTACTTTTCATTTTTTGGTATTTTCGAACGTAAAGACGTGATAGTAACCATTTATATATTGCAATTGTACTTTATTTTTCTTTCCTCCCTCTGTATGATTACCTTTAACTTACCTCTAACTTACCTTTGCATGTCTGTCGGTCGGTTGTTACTTTGAATACCTAGTACATTGAACCTGTTTTTTTTTTTTTTTTTTTTTTTTTTTTGCAGAGGCGTCACCCTAATGTGCCCTACACATATTTACCAGTGGATATTGTAATACATTTCATACCAACATAGATTGTGTCCATTTTATATACATGTTTCTTGATGCCATGCCACAATATGTGTTTGTGTGAAGAAACAAGAGAATCAGTTCCAGAGTAGGCACCGAGGAATTGTTTGGGTTAAAAAAAAAAAAAAAGTTCGTAATTCCGAAGCTTCATAATTCCGAAGAAAAAATTTCCCATAATTATAGGTTTCATTATTCCTATGGTTCGTAATTCCGAAAATGATACACTTTTGCATCCATTACAAATGCGCATGGGGAAAGAAACTCAAGAAGCTCAAATATTTTTTTGTTTATGAGCATATTCCTTGGTTTCTCTCATTATATTACTTATTACTGTTTTTTTTTTTTGTGTTTTTTGTGTTTTTTGTGTTTGTGTTTTTTTTGTCTTTTGAGGTACTTTTCATTTTTGGTATTTTCGAACGTAAAGACGTGATAGTAACCATTTATACATTGCATTTGTGCTTTATTTTCTTTCCTCCCTCTGTATGATTACCTTTAACTTACCTCTAACTTACCTTTGCATGTCTGTCGGTCGGTTGTTACTTTGAATACCTAGTACATTGAACCTGTTTTTTTTTTTTTCTTGCTGTCACCCCGTAACCAGGTGTTGAAATTGTGTGAAAAAGGATATATATATATTTTTTTTTCTTTCTTTTTTATCAATTTAATTTCATTATCGAGGTGCATTCCATTTTTTCTTTGTTTATATCCTTGGAGCATCGCTGCGGATGCCTGTTCGTCTTAATGTTGTAATATTTTGCCTTTTGCATATGAAACAAATTTTTAACATTATTGTATATACTGTATGTCGTTTATCATCTTTTATGTTTGTATTTTTGTGTTCGTCCTCCTGTGCTATCCTCTCTCTGCTCTAATCGCTTCGTTCACTTCTATCCTCAGGGTCTGCACTCTCTTTGCTACGGTCACGATCATGTTCGTTCCAAGGGCCATTCAATCCATAAGTACAATTATGCATATTTTATAAATGTCTAACTTAATTGATTTACCTTTTAATACAATTAATAATGATGACGTTTTTGACACATTAATAGATATTCATTCTTCCAGAGAAACACACGGCGATGGAATAAACTCTTATGAGGATAGTGTTTCAGTTGAATATAATTTATCTGCCACTGAATATGATTATAATTTTGACCCTGATGACCCAGCCCACAACCCGTCATGTAAGTACGTGACTGTTATCATCAGTTTAGTCGTCACTTTAGCACAGTGACTAATGATAGTTTCTCATTCTTTCACATGAATATTAGAAGTATTAATAACAATTTTGATAATTTGCAACTTCTTTTAGAGAGCGCCCTTGACAAATATCCTGTCATTGGGCTAACGGAGACGTGGTTGTCAGATGATAGGTCCCAACTGTATAATTTGCCAGGTTATGATTTTGTTGTTAATAATAGGCAGCACAAAACTGGAGGTGGCGTTGGAGTGTATATCCCGAAAATTTTTGATTATATCATTCATGAGCAACTTTGTTGCAAGAATGATTCTGCCGAAACCATTTTTATTGAATTGAAAATTCCCCAAGATAAAAATATTTTAATTGGTGTTCTTTATAGACCCCCGAAATCTAGTTTAAATGATTTTATAACTTATATCAATGAATTGACTAGTAACCCTCTCTTTAATACTAGAAATACTTTCCTCGCTGGTGATTTTAACATTGATTTGTTGAAATGCAACTCTGATAACACAGCCCAAGAATTTATTGAAACTCTCATGTCCTGTTCTTTTTTACCCCTTATTTCGAAGCCAACTCGTGTTGCTGATCAATCTGCCTCCCTTATTGACAATATATTTTGTAATATTCTTCCCCTCCCTGAATCTGGCGTTATACTCACTGATATTTCTGATCATTATCCCATATTTGTAAGCACGTCACTGAAACTAGTGGGTAAAAAGAACACGTTTTCCAAGAGACGTTTTTTTACTCCAGAAAGCTTGGAACGCCTACAAGAAGGTTTAAATAATGCTGATTGGTCCCCAGTATTTAATTCTTTGGATGTTGATATATCATATAATAATTTTGTTGCCATTATTGAATCAAATTTAGACACTTTCATTCCAATGCGAAACATAAAAAGTAATTACAAAAAAATACCAAGATTGCCCTGGATATCAAAGTCAATTTTAAGATCAATTAATAGGAAAAATAATTTGTTCTATAAATATAAAACCAAACCTACTGGAAAAAATAAATCTAAATATGTTGCTTATAAGAATACTCTTACAAAAATTTTGCGAATACAAAAGCGAAACTATTATACCAAACAATTAATTATTTTTAAAAATGATATGAAAAATACCTGGAAAATTATAAAAAATGCTCCGAATACCTCAAAAAGAGAAAGTATAATTTCAAAAATCAAGCTGGGCAATCTTTTGTATGAGGATCCCTTGGACATACCTCGAGTATTTAATTATTATTTTTCTTCGCTGGGGACTAATCTTGCCCAGGAAATACCCCCCTCTGATAAACACTTTACTGAGTTTTTAGGATTGCCCAATCCACACTCCATATTCTTTACCCCTGTCCATAATGATGAAGTAAGAGATATTGTTGGAGGTCTGAGTAACAATAAGAGTCCTGGTTTTGATGGGATTGGAAATTTCCTTTTAAAAAAGATAACAAACTGCATTTTGGATCCTTTTACTTATATATTAAACTTGTCACTATCGTCCGGCATTGTGCCATCTAGTATGAAAATTGCAAAAGTGGTCCCAATATTTAAAAAAGGAGACAAAATTGATGTAACTAATTATAGACCCATTTCATTTTGACTAGCTTCTCCAAAATACTCGAAAAAATAATATATTCTCGGACAATAAATTTTTTGCAACGTTTTAATATTATAGTTGACTCTCAGTTTGGGTTTCGTAAAAAGCATAACACCACACACGCCTTGCTTTCATTTGTAGAAAAGGTAATAAACTCTTTGGACAATTTTTGTCATACAGTGGGTGTCTTCCTGGACTTCTCCAAGGCCTTTGATACAGTCAACCATGACATTTTACTTAATAAGTTATATCACTATGGTATCCGCGGAAAGGCCTTGGAGTGGTTCAGGAGTTACTTATCTAACAGACAACAGTTTGTCTCTGTCAACAATCATGCTTCCGCTATGCGCGACATTTCTTGTGGTGTTCCCCAAGGCAGCATACTAGGGCCACTATTATTTATTATTTATATTAATGACTTTTATAGATCTTCTGAGAAATTATCTTTCATATTATTTGCTGACGATTCAAATTTATTTTATTCTCATTCTGATTCCGATATTCTTCTACGTACAATGAATGATGAACTAAAAAGTGTGACCCAGTGGATAAGAGCAAACAAACTGTCTATTAATTTGCAAAAAACTAATGTCATGCTATTTAGTAACTCCTTAGATTCTTTGCCTGGCAAAGCAATAATTGATGACACCCCTTTAAAAGAAGTCACTTGTATTAAATTTCTTGGAGTACATGTGGATAACAAATTATCATGGAAATACCATATTAATAATTGTTGTCAAACCATTTCTCGTAATATTGGCATCATCAATAAGATGAAATTATGTTTTCCTCCATCTACTCTGCTTACTTTATACCATAGTTTGATATTACCGTATTTAAACTATGGTATTCTAATATGGGGAAATACACACCAATATTTGCTTGATAAATTGTTATTATTACAGAAAAAATCATTGAGAATAATATTTAATTTACAATTTCGTGCTCATACTGATGAATTTTTTTTCAATAATAATATAGTTAAAGTCAAAGATTTATACCTTCATCAGCTAGGTCAATTAATATTTAATTTTAAGAATAACGAACTACCTAAAATATTCAATAATATCTTTCTTAGAAATGATCATGTCCATAATTACCCTACTCGCCGGTCCAATGAATATCATTTACCATTATTACGAATAATACAAGCTCAAAATACTTTTGTTTATACTGGCCCAAGGGTTTGGAACCAACTGGATGAACATATTAGGAATGCCCCAAGTATTTTAACATTTAAAACAAAGCTAAAGAAATATTTAATTCAACATTATATCTCCCACCAAGCCTTCATGCTTTTCACACGAGACTGACATTTTACATTATTTTTTTTTCTTTTAAGCATCGTCCACCGGCTAATGACGTCTTTGACCGTAAGCATCGATTGCGCTGTAGACCTCTGCTCCTCTTCCTATCTATTCTCCTCCTTTCCTCTTCTCCCTCTCTACTATCTACTGTTCTGTTCCGACGCTGCCTGTCTTGTTCTCTTCTGCATCCTATATGTGTTTTGTTTTACTGTTGCGTGTCGCGTCCCTTTCTTTTATCTATTTTTTCTTTTCTTTTTTTTTCCTTTTTTTTTACCCCCGTAGACCTTCATATTTATTTATTTGAGTGACCCACAAACTACAAGCTTGTCTTTTTAGTGGGTCTCTCTTTTCCTTCATATGTTATTTTCCATTGTATTTTGAACATTCTAAACGAAATTTGTTGTACTTTTTGTGTACTTTGTAATTGATATAATGAATGTTCTGTATTATTTGTAAGTGTTATTGTTGGAAATAAAAATGATTTGAATTGAATGGCAGGAATTATTTAAGGGCTAAATTGATCACATTTTGTTCTTCAAATTGGCAACAAAATATTTTTCTTTTAATGCTACGTGGTTCTAATAAAATGTAATGTCTTTGAAAACAACATACGTGGATACAAGCTATCGAAAAGTTGAAAAAGTTGCCAATTTTGACAAAAAACAATGATTTTGAACCTCTCAATGTGTTGCCAATTTAAGGATTTCAAAGCTTATTTTCCTTCTTAAAATCCCTGGCATCAAACGCAATATGGTATTGCAATTTTTTTGCTTTTTCTACTCATACATCTGGCATAGTTTTAGGACTCTGAATCAAAAGTTATTGAGCCATGTGGTCAATTGTCTCGAAAGGGTTAATCTATGAACCACACTTGCACCAAATTTATGCTATGTTCTACTTTATATTCTATTGAAGCGTTAGCGGCAAAATAAAAATTTTAATGATATAATATACGGAATATATTTTTATATATTTCATTTACATTATCAATCATTCTATGTTTTTTAAAATTACCTGTATTTTATTGCTCTCTTGATAAAAATCAAACTGATACAGAAAATGTGGCAATTCATATGCTAATTACAAATTGAAAAAAAAGGGTATGAAATATTGATGAGCAAAATTTTATCACTTTCATCATCATATTTTACTAGAATAATTATTCGTATAAAATTGTTGTCTCGACGAAAAAAGGGGAAAAATAATTGTATAGATGAGCTTCGAAATTATATTAATTACGAAATGAAAAAGTATGTAAAAAATATCAGGGATTTAACCGCCATAACCTCTGTTTATACAATCACGCGATGATAGCTCATTAAAAAAAACTATAACCTAAATCATATTCATGATTAAGTTTATGGTTCATTAATCCCTCGTACATTAGTGTGCCCAGAGAAGTTGTTCAATGTTCACTTGAAAGCTTTTGATACCCACATTACCCTATATATAACTTTTATCTGAAACTAAGGCCTGTATGAATATTGTGATGCAAACACTGAACCCAGGGTAGTTTGTTTGTTTTATTTTATAAATCTGAAACATTTATGAAAACAAGATCATCAAATATACAAAACCCTGTTTTATTGCAAAAAATATATAATATACATTCCATCATACACCTGTCTTTTATAACTTGAACACGACTGTATTTTGAAAGAAATTGAATTTTTAAAACGTAAATTTTATCTTGCTGAGGCCCTGAATGATCATATGGATATAGTAATATGGAAATTGCATCGGACGTAAGCATCATAGTCGAAGAGAAGGCACGAGCTGTAGCTGCTACAAGTCGGTCTCCAGTCGTGCAGAGGTATGACGTCGCTACGATTCGCAGTCAATTGGGTCTTTTCTCCAACAGGAAGGCTCACAACACCTTTCAGTTTGGATATCATTATTCATAATAAAATGCAGGACCTCAATCACGAAGAATTCACATTTTTAAAGTGAAATATTTTATCCTATTTCCCCTTTTTTCTAAATCCAGTCACAGTAAGGGCATAAGGTTTTCGATGGCCTAAAGTTTGTTAAAATGAAACCAGAATATCAGTTTTGTGTTAAAGTGATTGGGTAACTTTGTGGAGGATTGATAAAATCTGAGCTGTCTGGCCTTACATGTTATCAGTGTATGTAATATGGTGTAAAAATGAAGCCCATGTAGAAAAAAGCACTTCAAAATCATCATGTGCTTCACAAAAGTAAACATATGCAAGTGACCGGAAAATGCCAGACTCATTTTCCCTATTGACTCAGTGTTAGACTAAAGCGTATGGCCATACGCTTTTGTAATAATAATAGCATTATATATTTGAAAACCTTTCTATGCCTGGCTATTTATTTATCATTCTGAACATCATTATACAAGACAGATATCAAAATTCAACAATTTATTAAATCAAGCCTCCACAAAGTTACGCAATGCCTTTAATTGACAACCCTCGCTTCAAATTATCATTATTTGAAAAAACCCCAGATTTTATATATAATAATTACTTTTTATAATGGAACACCACCCATACCAGCAACTGATAACACACTGATTAATTTTGACCTAGAAATTCGAATGTAATTGAAATACAATCTGGCGAACAATGTGAAAGGTACATGAAACCTCATTTCCAGATATCGCATCAAAAGCAGAACAAGTCCAATGAACCCTTCATAAAATATTATAACAATATTAAGTTGAATCATTGGGTAAAGAAGCTGATACTACTATACTGCTACCATACTGCAACTACTACTACTGCTGCTGCTCTAACATTACTACTACTACTACTGCTACTACTACTACTACTACTGCTGCTGCTCTAACACTACTACTACTGCTACTGCACTTATACCATGACTACTACAATTACTACTAGTACTACTACTACTACTACTTCTACAACTGGGCAATTGCAAGCAAAAAACAGGACATGAACCCCAAAACTTCTGTCTCATCATATCAAAAGTGGTGTCAAATTAATCATAAATATCAAACTTTTTATAATCTGATAAAATTTAGACATTTTCACACGTATGAATACTGAAAATTTGCTTAAATAATTAACATAATCTTGAAATAAATATTTAATACCAGTGATGATAAATTGTAAAAAAAGATTAAATGTCGTATTAATATGACCTGTTTGCTAAAATACACTTGATACACAAAGTATAAATAACATAGTAACCAAGAATTAATTTCTCATACTTCAGTAACCTTGGAAACTTAAATTCCAAAAAATTGTCATTCCGTAACGCCCAAAACACATAATTTAAACTTATTTCCGGGAAGAACTATCATTTTATTCTAAAAGTTTATAGTTAAATTAAGGTACCTGATACCTACAAAATGTATGTCTTTTTGCTATGAAGAAATACTTTAAATATGAATTATGATATGATTAATTATGTAATTCCGTAACAAAATTATGTTACGGAATGACATTAAATTCAGTTTTGTATAAATCATTTGAGCCCTTTCATATACATTAATGCAGATTAATATATCAGACAATTATCGACTAGATGATGAGCTCACTTTTTAGTATGAAAATTATATCAAATTTAATAATTGATATTTTGTGTTTTGTGTACAAAACAAATAGGAAGATGGTATTTTCTTATTACATTTGTTAATGAGATGTATTCTTTCCCTATATAGCTTTCATTGTCCTGTATTTTAGATCTAAATATTGATTTAGATGGTATTATCAAATAGAACAATTCATATGATGAAATTTATGAATATTGAAAAACAGTAGATTGCATAAAAAATTCATAAAACAATGAAATACATGCAATATAAAATGAAATGTAATGATTATATCTATCTGAAAGTCTTTTAAGCTTGCCAGAATTAATACTCTTTTGAATTGTTCAAAAATATAATTATTAAAAAAATATGAATTTATGAATAAGATTTGCATATATTATAGTAAATTAATAAACACTAATATAATTTTTTAAACATATATCTTAGGTTATCAAAAATTATCAAATCGCTTGTTTAATCTTTGTTTCAAACTATGTTTTAACTACTTATTTACATAATATGAATTTTATACACTATTTTCCATTGAAACAGTCATTCCGTAACGCTGTACTATCATTTCATATTTTTAAAATTATAGTTCAAATATTTTCAAACAGATTTCCAGGAACATGGTGACATATCAAAGTAAACACACTACAGAATGCCACAAATCTGGAAAACCGGATGCATATTTAAAGTTCACGGATTTTGAGCAATGTCTGGTTGAAAAGTCATGTAAATTTTGTGTCATTCCGTAACGAAGCAATATGATATTTAACATTTCATAATTTGATGAATCGTTGAAAGGAAACGCAATATTTAGTCGTGAATAATTAGTTTATGTATTGTACTATTAATTTGTAGATATTCATTACTATGTTCATGTTCTTCTTTCAAATTTGAAAATGCTGTGTGAGTGTCATTCCGTAACGCTTGGAATTGCCCTTCTACTACTGCAATGTAACTAACACTACTACTACTCCTGTTAGTAATATTACTACAACTACTACTATTCAATTCAATTCAATTCAATTTTATTTTCATTTCCAACAGAAATGTACATATCAAAGTGCATTTTAACAAAATAACACGATAACCAATAATTATGACAATTAAATAAATGGAAAATACTACTGCTACTGCTACTACGATTATATTTATGATGCTGCTGCTATTGCTGCCGTTTCTGCTTCTACTAAGAACAACTACTACTACTACTACTACTACTACTACTACTACTACTACTACTATACTACTACTACTACTACTACTACTACTACTACTACTATTACTACTACTCCTACTCCTCCCGCTGCTACTGTACTATACTTCTCACTGAACTCTTACTACTACTACTACTACTACTACTACTACTGCTACTACTACTTCTGCTACTACAACTACTGCTACTGCTGATGTATCTACTACTACAGTGTAGTCAGAAAGGATGTTACACTTTTTAAATTGAGTATTGTTTTAAAAATGTGGGATAAACAGAGTATTTTTAGCATGTATGGATAGAGTACATATTCCTTTGTTGTTTGTTTCCATGTAGCTGTTACGGTTCAGTGCACAACAGTCATTGTTTGAAAGATAGTCAACACTCATTTGCGCAAAGTCGTATGATTACCTGCTGAAGTATAGACACATTCACACAAACAATCAGCGTAAAGTTTATGCATATGTTTAATCAAGACAAATAAACATGAGAAGGAATAAATAAATGAGCAAATAAAGAAAGAAAGAAATCATAACATTCAGTGATCTGCACTGAAAAGTCCTTTTTCATAGTCATTTTGGGCACTTGGACATAGCGTTCAATCTTCCATATGGCGTCCGTTTCTCTCGATGCATTTCTGAGCTCGATATGGGACATCGCTGCCTGTCAGCCTGTCTTCTCGTAGGCTTTGTCGCTCATTGTGCGGTGGAATCCAAATCAGGCAAGGCATTGCTGATGTTGGCGCAAATGGTTTTCACCCAGACACGTTAATTGATTCCTATCTAGTAAATTGATTAGTGATTCCCCACAAATGTGGTATAAAATAAAACTGGAAGAGTTACTCTAACTGTGGTGCAAATATTATGATATTTCTATCATTATTTGTAATGTAAGAATTTTAAAAATTGTAACATTTTTCATGACTCGCACTGTATATTACTGCTGCGGCTACTCCTGCTGCAGCCAGCTGCTACTTCTACTGTAACTGCAGGTCTACTACTACTACTATACTACCATTACTACACTACTACTGTTGTTGCTGCTGCTGCTTCTGGATACTATCAATATACTACTGATGCTGGTGCTGCTACTACTACTACTACTACCACCACTACTACTGCAGTTCTACTTGTACTACTATTACTACTATTACTACTACTATTACTACTACTACTACTACTACTACTACTACTGCAAGTTTATTACAGCAACAACAACGACAACATCAACTACTACTACTACTACTACTACTACTACTACTACTACTATACTGCTGCTGCTGATGATGATCACCATTATTTCTTCCATCACTAAGTGGACATCCTGGTAAACCTACAGCCCACAAGACTGACAAGTCATCGGAATAAATAAGCAAAGAAAGAAGGAGCAAACTCATGAAATAAATAAGGAAAGTTATAGAAAGAAGATGAGAGAAAAGAAAATTTTAAGAAATACATAAGGAAAAAAATGGAGATTTTATGCCATGAACTTTATAGTATGTGATATAGACCTCTATCTCTATGCCTGTTACACTTGTCAATAAGTAATAAGTAAAGTAAATACTTTTACTACTACTAATAAAAATAAATAAATAAATAATAATAATAAAAATAATAATAATCTTCTATAGCGCATCATAATATATGTGTACATCTCTCTGGGCTTTACAAAATGATGAAAGGGGTAATAACAAATAACATTGTAAAGCGCATTGAGGTGTTCGCGTAATGCGCTATATAAATGTAACATATTATTATTATTATTATGAAAATGTTCTATCGGCCTATACATAATTATATTCAAGAGTACATCACTTTAAATTACATTACACTACATTCAACTATTAAAATTGCCTTTTCTCATGATTAGGTAAGAGAATAGGATTAAGTTACATTTCATTATATTATTACGTTAAATACATATATATTTCACATTATATTTCATTCCATTACATTACCTTGCGTTGCCGGTTGCGAGTGAAATAATAGAAAATAAAAGTGAAATAATAGGTGACATGAATAAAAGAACATCAGGTAAGGGAAATGACGTCAAATTTCCGACTAGACAAAAATGCATACACATGATAGAAGCAACGAGTGTACGACATTACAAAAGTCATGAGGGAGAAAAGTTACATGTATGTCTTCAGAGAGTTCTTGATACTGTTGACGGAAGATGCATCGCAAAGTTGAAAAGATTCCACAGTATTTGCTTCTCACCCTAGGTGTCGTCTGTAAGACGTTCAAACCAAGGAGTTATCACAGATAACTCCTTGGTTCAAGTGAGCGGAAGGCAGGTTTCTGCTGGGGACACATTTTGTTATTGAGGTGTAATATAGGAAAGGGGTGGGCTCTCGTTTTCCCGAAGGTTCGTATTTCCAAAGATTCATTATTCCTAAACACAAATTTCCCTTACCAAGGGTTTCATTATTCCGAAAATGAAAAAGGGTTCATAATTCTGAAAATGACATAGGGTTCATAATTTCGAAAATTGAATAGGGTTCGTATTTCCGAAAAGGAATAAGGGTTCATAATTCCGAAAATGACATAGGGTTCATAATTTCGAAAATTGAATAGGGTTGGTATTTCCGAAAAGGAATAAGGGTTCATAATTCCGAAAATGAAATATGGTTCATTATTCCGAAGGTTCGTAATTCAAAAAATGATAGGGTTCTATTACATTTTCGGACTTACGAACCTTCCGAATTATGAACCTTCGGAAGAACGACATGTAACCCATAGGAGGGAGTGTTACCATATAAAGATTTAAATGCTATATAGTAGGAGAATTTTTAACTGGATTAGAGGTGTATCGGGAGCCAATGAAGACGAGGAAAAAGAGTTGTGGCATTTACTATCTATCTGCGCCCCCACTCTCTCTTTATCTTACACACACACACACACACACACTCTCTCTCTCTCACGCAATCACGATAAAACCAAAAGGGATTTTTTTTTTCTTCAATACTCTCCCTCTTCCTTCCTGCCTCACACACACACGCACACACAACACACCCACAATCGCGCACACAGACACACTGAAATATTCATAACATAACTGTTCCGTTTCTTTTTAGTCCCCATTTTATTTCATTAAACCATAAGATACATAGTCAATGAGTCAATGAATGAAACAAGACCTGCATGATGAGGATAACATGATGAAATAATCAAGACTTTGGGCTTGCAAGGATTCCATATTCCATTAACACAGAACGTCTAATCACTTTATAGCTTTCCGTACAAAAATCACACGTTTGTAGAATTGTCCCCATCTAAATAAATTTTTACCGATGTCTAAAAAACACACAACCTTTTAATAATGTTCTTGTTTTTTCCCCCATGAAAGTATTGCCTGAAAATGCTGCTCATGTATTGTTCTTGTTTGCGGTATAAGCAAGATTGACAAATTTTGTCGGGAAGCCATTTAACATGATTAATGATAATCGATAAATACATTCAAGTTCCTTAAGGGCAAATAAAACTTCAGTAATACATGAATTCAAGGCATAAGGGAATAATACAGTGCTAAAAATTCATATACCAAATCCAATAACAGCACCCGTCGCATGTTTAAAATTGAAATGACCATACCGCCATTATGGCATGCAATTTATCGATAATCTGGCATCATTATGTTTAAATATATAGTATAACGGACTCCAATTCTGTTAGTGGAAACATACATGAACCGAGGTCAAGACAGAGAATAGGAAAAACAATAATATCATAGCCGCCATAAAATTAGTTATTCTTATATTATATCCCGACTTAATGGTTGGTTCCCCGGAACAGAACAGATTCATAACCCATAATTCATCAAAGTTCCGCTTGTCATGCTTGTTCAATCCAGTCCTCGCTGCTGAAAACCCTTATTAGGCGCCTGCATGTCGTTGAGAAAAAGTAAAAATAGAATACACGTAAATTATGTAGTAGTCATGAAAACAAGCAAGTACATAAGCAAATAAAGAAAAGAATGGGTAAGAAACGAAAAAAACCCCAAAGATATATATATATATATATGTACAGTAATGCATACACTGCAGTTTCTAAAAGTGCTCAACTTATATATATATATATATATATACATATATATTATACCTCCTATTTTCCTTTATTGAGAATTTCTCCAATAAAGTGATTTAAAAGAAAAACATATATATATATATATATAGAGAGAGAGAGAGAGATACAATGAATGAATTCCAGAGAAGACATTGGTAATGCCAATTGTATCATTGTATCTCTCTTCATGCTTTTCCAACACGCGGTTATGAAATATCATCATATATATATATATATATATATATAGTAAATAGTGTATGTATAATACGCGCTGTGATTGGTTAGATTCGCATCACGTGTCGTGCAAAAATTTAATTATATTGCTCGATCGTGCACTATACCTTTGATTTTTGCACAGGGAATACGGGCCTAATACACAATGACAGTTACAGACCTTGGGTCTATTTACTATAACAATTATTAGTACATGTTCTATATCTGCACCATATGAACTCCAAATACTAAATTACCCCTCGTGCAGCTCAAGTTCACCTCGGCCTGCGGCCTCGGTGAAACAAAAACAAAAAAAAACAAAAAAAAAAAAATCCTAGAAGTGCTCTGGTGAAAGAGTCTAAGTCGTAAACGCACACTCATTATCACCAGCTGCACCATAGATGGGCACGAACAGTATAACCAGGGGGGAACGAAAGAAATGAATAAGAGAAGAGGATAGATTAAAGGAAAAACAAAGAAATATCTAAAGAAAGAGAAGAGAATAGATTAAAGACAAAACAAAGAAGGAATAAGGAACATAAGGAAAGAATCGATCATAAAAACACATCAAACAAGCAGCTAAAAGGCTGAAAATTGTTCAATTTATAAGGGAGAAATCCATACAATAAATTACAACGGTAATACATTGAGAATATGAGAATATGTATGTACATAAAGTATAAATCATCCATTAAAAAAATATATTAATAGCAATATTAAGTGTAATAATCTAATTGTATAGATTGATACAGAATATTGATATAAGGGGGGAAAAGAAGAACGAAATATGTCATACGCCACTGACGAAGTAGATGCCCTATGAAACTGTCGTTTAATAGATACAGGGGTGATTGAAAAATATATAGTGTCGATCCTTAAATCCTTATAAACATAATGTAGGGTCATATTTAAATTCAAAGGAGGAGTAGGGAGAGCGATGAAATGTAAATATATCACAATCATATATTATATATATATATTTTACTTTAGAAAGATAAAATAGTACTTCAGGTATAAAATTATAAAGCTCATTCTCAAACATGTTAAACAAATCGTATAATGAGAAGTTAAAATTTAGTGAAAGATGACCCTTGATGGCTAGTACTAATGGCATTATGAACTGTTTCAAGCGGGAAAGGAAAGAACAATAATAAAGTAAAATATTATTATGGTGGTAGTCATATATCTTTTTCGTAAAGACAGGCGATCAAAAATATTATATCATAGATATTGATGAATAATTGCAATATAGCTACCATTCATATCAAATTGAATTTTTTTTTAAATAATAAAAATATTAGTGGAATACTTATGATATATCAATTACTGGGATTAAAATCGAAATGAACTAGAATTGTCATGCAGGAAGTATTTGGTAACACTTTGAACATATTTTGAGTTTATGGTTATAGATGTTCAGTAATAAAGAAAATGAATATTGCACATCATACGAGATAAACTAATATGAATAAGAACATACAGATAAAATTGAACAGGAGCAGCGACACGAAAACAAAGAACTAATTCATGAGGATACAAAGTTAGACTTTCTTTATAGTCCTGAACGTTGCAGGATTAAGTTAGAGATTCATTTTGAATTAAGTAGAGGGTATCGTGGAGGAGTGATACCGGGTAGTCCGACAGAGGGGGTGCTGAAATGATGTGAAGTAGATCGAGTACCTTTATATAGAGAGTAGCGACATGGACGTCTGACTTTTCTGGACACAAAATGGCGTTTGAATTCTTTCTATTGAGAACACCCAGGTGCTCATCGGAATTGAAAAGAAATGTTGCATAGCAGTGGAAACAAAATGGCGTTCAAATCATGAGTTGTCGCTACTCTCTTTATATAGGTACTCTAATGTGAAGTAGTATTAGAGAGTTACGACAACTGGGGATTTGAACGCCATTTTGTTTCCACTATTACGTAACATTTCTATTCAATTCCGATGAGCACCTGGGTGTTCTCAATAGAAAGAATTCGAACGCCATTTTGTTTCCAGAAAAGTGGGACGTCCATGTCGCAACTCTTTAATACAGAGACACTAATGTGAAATAGAATACCTACATAAAGAGAGTAGCGACAGCTCATGATTTGAACGCCATTTTTTCCCTACGCTATGCAACATTTCTATGCAATTCCGAAGAGCACCTGGGTGTTCTCAATAGAAAGAATTCAAACGCCATTTTGTTTCCCGAAAAGTCAGACGTCCATGTCGCTACTCTCTATAAATATAAAGGTACTCTAATGTGAAGTGCGGATGCGACGAGAGGAAGTATCATCCTTGGTATCAGGGGCGGATCCAGGATTTTGTAAAGAGGGGGCACAGGGCCGGAAAAGTACACAATTAAGGGCACAATTTTTGTTCATTGTGTACTTAAAGGAGAATGAAAGTCTTTAGATTATCAAATAGACCAGTTTACAGATAATTGTATGCATACCTTTTTGACAAAGGTTGCTAATGACAACTCCATAGCTTGCATACCAGAGCATGCCCAACGTAGCAACAACTAATGTATGCAAGCTGGATTTCAAGTGTATTTATAGTAGTAGGTGAATGGAATAACTCATCACTAGGTCCTCGGAGAAAAAAACATCCATACACACTATGAACACGATGACAAAGAAAGCGGACAAAATATACAGCTCCTCATTGTACCCTCCACAATTGTTCGGGTAACAAAAGAACATCCCTTCATTGCTATTGTATAAAATAAGTAGAACAGGTGAATATGCATGTGACACCTGTTCTACATACTTTTACATAGCAGAGCAAGTGTGGGAGGTACAATGAGGAGCTGTATATTTTGTTCGCTTCTTTGTTCGCCATGTTCATAGTGACATTTGAAACATTAAGAAACAGGTCTATTTGATAATCTAAAGATCAGTGTAAAATTAATTGTATTGTTGTTATCACTATTTTTATTTCATTTTAAATACGTAAATTACAGTTTTTCAATATTTTTAGATACAGATCTGCTTTAAATTATATTTTGTACACGTTTTGTAGAGACATCATTTTGAATGATAGCTATGAATGGTAACAGCCAATCACACACTATAGCGCAATTTCGTCACTTTCCGCATAACATGGCGGCGCCCATGTCCGTGCCAGATCGTCGCAAGTCCATGTTTTAAGATTGAATTTACTCAAATATGGTACATCAGATTTGTGACATGTTTGGATCATTCAAACAAGTACAATTTTAGTTTGTAAACGCTTGATTACAATGTTTTGACTTTCATTCTCCTTTAAGGTATGCCAGTTGAGTTTCAAAAAGGGGGGCACGGACCGGATTTCCCCCTATGTAGATCCGCCACTGCTTGGTATCACCGTGTAATGGAGGGAGAAGATCACGATGGCAGGGAGAGGTCAATAGACTTCGGGCAATGGAATCAAGTAACTAACCATGCCGCTCGGACAAACGGCAGATTGAGAGTTGCTCAAGAGCATTGTCGTAGGAAATGTAGGCCTACTGGTCCCTCAAAATGATACGACAGACACGCTTTTGGACATTCTCAATGTCGTTGTACTGACTTGTAACACTATATCCTCTTCTCTTTCCTTCTGTTTTCCTTCGCTATATCCGATTCTTCCCTTCATGGCTGTACTGTTCGTGCACAGAGCGCTGCTGGTGATCGTAAGTGTGCACTGACGACTTAAACTCACTAGAGCACTTCTTTGGGATTTTTCTTTTCTTGCAACAATGGCTAAACAGTTGTGCTGAAAACAATATATGCGCTGGCGGCGCTAATTCTATCACTGAAGAACTCTTTATTGTCTGTGGAACGCCATACGGAAGAATGAGCACTATTTGTATTTTCTCCCTCCTACACTGTTGACACGACATTTGCTCTTGCGACATTTGCTCCTCCGTCCATATTTCGAAAGGTCAAAGGTTAAGGTGAAGGTCATGATTTGGTTTTTTGTTCAGGACAATGTGAAGATTAGGATTAGGGTTAGGGTTAGGTTAAGGATTAACATGGCAAAGTTAGACCGGAGCAATTGTCACAGGAGCAAATGTCATGGAACCCCTACACTATATAGTCAAATGCCCCAGATGATATACTCACATTTAAATATGACTTCGAGATACTTGTAGGTACCACGACATGGGTCTCCGAAGACGCGGTTGTTCGCAGCCAGAGTGCAGGAAGATCGGCCATTACAGCGGGCCTCCACGATGCCCAGGCTGGACGACGCACGACAGTTTCGGTTCGAGATTTTGGAGTTTGGGCAGATTTCTTGTCCTGCCATGCGACCGTAGAAAGCATCAAGGACCAGGATCTTCTGTCCGGAAGGACAACTCAATGACACGGTATTGCGCTCACAGACGTGAGTGGCTGGACCCTTAGCTCTACGCTGGCAAGTGTAGTCTACCTCGAGATATTTGTAGGTCCCTTTGCAGGGGTCGCCGCGAAAGACACTATTGGTGGCCCTCACAAAGCAGGCTGCTCTTCCATCACAGTGATTGTGGACGATATTGAAGGAAGAAGAGGCGTAGCAGTAATGTGTTTTTATGCTCTTATCCGGGCAGATAGCTCGCCCGGCAGTACGACCATAGTTAGCACGGTTGACACGGATGACATCTCCACTGGGGCAGTGCAGAAAGAGAGTGTCTTTCTCGCAAGACCTTTTAACTGTTTCGAGTAAAAAATCACATGAAAAAAATAATTTTGGCACATCCCAGTAGACCGACAGTCCACAGACAAAATAAAGAAATACAAGCAGTGACAGTGACGAACATATAGAACGAGGAGAGGATTTTTTTAAAAAATCTTTTAAAGATAAAAACAAAGAAATACACAGGAAAATTAAAGGGTAAATCACAAAAATGATGATCATTATTTAAGTGATCAGTAAATTTTTGAGAGGAACAAGTGTTAACTGCATAAAATAAATCATGTGATAAACAAAGTGATACAACCGCTCCAAGCATGTGATATACATGTGATCACTACATACATTCTAAACATGTTCTTAACAACAATATTTCCATAGACGATGCTCATTACTGAAAAGGAAGAAGCAAATTTGTTAGGTGTAAAAATCGATTCAAATCTAACGTGGAATAGTCACATTCGTAATATTTATATGTTATCTTCGAGAGGCATAGGCATTTTATATAGATTAAAATACCATCTCAAACCAAAGTCACTATTCTATGCTCTATAATTCAGTCATTATTTCCTATATATCTTACTATAAAATAGTATGAGGGAATAGTAATAAGATGAACATTAAGGCAATGTCGCGCCTCCAAAAGAAAGCCCTCCGTATCTGTACGCATTCACATTATCTAGCCCATACTGATCGAACATTTTATAAATTAAAAACATTAAAAATTGCCGATATTCACCTCTTTCAAACTGCAATCTTTATGTACAAATTTTCGAAAAATACTATATCATTGCCTGTCACTGCAGCGGTCTGCAGTGAGAATATTATAGCCATATTTCATATAGTTTTTGTAAATTTTAGATTTTGTAATATTTTTTAGTTATGGGACTCTTGTTCATCTTTGCCTATCTCTAATCCCTTTGTACATGAAAGCCCGTAGGAGGTGCTCTGTGTTATAGTATATGGGGAGAAATAGTTGTAATGCACACAGTGGGCACACCTTCATTGTTTTAAATTGTATATGTTGGCCAAGTTCATTGTCTACTGGGTGCTAAGCCCTGGCTAGTACCAGCACCCTTTTAGTCCGTGAACAATAACCTTTAGGTCTGCTTGGTGAGTCATCTTAGTCCGCTCAGCATCTATGCTCTTCTTATATAGACAGAAAAAGCTAAAAGCTATCAGTTGAAGTTAGAGTAAGCAGAGAGAGAACTCAAGTTGATTGTCATAAAAGTAGTTTCTTGCAGTTCGCACAAGAGTGCAAAGGTGTAATCTGTTCAAAGCCTCCAACTGGTGAGTTTTCCCTTAATTTATACTACTTTTCCGTTGATATTTTAGAACTGCATATCATAAATAACATATTCATGTCATGTAATTAAGAGTTTACAATAATAGTAATAGATAATATGTACATTGTTCCCCTTTGAAAGATGAAGTGAGATTGTGATATATATGTGTTACATTTTGTCATATGCAATTAGGACTCTACTGTTCAGGTATTATTTTATACTAAGTTTTCACTAGAATTTAGTCGATATAGTTATACATTATATGTTTACATTACATGTGCATGTATGTATTGTTTTGGCAGTATTTGGTTGTAGTCATTTGATGTAATATCAATGTTCCTTGGTAGGCACGCAGGCAACTTGAAGAGAGATTCGGCAATCCAAGTACGATCAGTGTCTCGTACACCAAAAAGCTTTGCACATGGCCGAATATTGAAAATCGTGATGCAAGTGGATTGAGAGATTTTTCAGATTTCCTCCAGAAGGTTTTGTCCGCCAAGGCTAAAGTCAAGAATCTAGGAATCTTGGACTTTCCACAAGAGAATGTCAAGTTGGTTGCGAAGTTGCCAGAGTACTTGGAAGGGAGATGGAGAGATGAGATCAACAGATGGCGCGAGAGTAAGGGCCCACAGAGTTACCCCCCATTTTCTCAATTTGCTGATTTTGTGAAGCGAGCATCAGGTAGGGCTAATATCCCAGAGCTGCAGTACTTGACGCCCGAGTCAGATAGACACATTTCTTCAAAGAATCGTCAATCAGAGAATAGAAGAGCACATAACTTCTCTACTAGTGGTAATATAGACCACCATACCAGCGGCCAGATAACAGAACCCCATCATGTATACCGTTCATGCCCTTTCTGTAATGAAAGTCATCACATCGAGGTATGTGAAAGGTTCTTGAGAAAACCAATGGCAGAGAGAAGAAGATTCTTCTTGAGGAGAATGCTGTGTTTCGGATGTGCCCTTACAGATGAGCATCGTTGAAGCTATCAGTTGAATAAGCAGAGAGAGAACTCAAGTTGATTGTCATAAAAGTAGTTTCTTGCAGTTCGCACAAGAGTGCAAAGGTGTAATCTGTTCAAAGCCTCCAACTGGTGAGTTTTCCCTTAATTTATTCTACTTTTCCGTTGATATTTTAGAACTGCATATCATAAATAACATATTCATGTCATGTATAAGAGTTTACAATAATAGTAATAGATAATATGTACATTGTTCCCCTTTGAAAGATGAAGTGAGATTGTGATATATATATGTGTTACATTTTGTCATATGCAATTAGGACTCTACTGTTCAGGTATTATTTTATACTAAGTTTTCACTAGAATTTAGTCGATATAGTTATACATTATATGTTTACATTACATGTGCATGTATGTATTGTTTTGGCAGTATTTGGTTGTAGTCATTTGATGTAATATCAATGTTCCTTGGTAGTATAGTAAGGTTCCTTGGTAGTATAGTAAAGTTCTTGATAATTTAAGACCAATACAATCAGAGTCTTACATTTGTACCCATTATGTCTTTGTGGAATTGTATATCTAAATATGTATTTTCTCTTTGTTTTATATTTCAGTATTTTATCTTGGAACTTGGAAGTTGGGATGATGAACAAAGTTATTTCACACAAGCCAACACCTGTTCTATGAATATATTTCTGTTGGAGTGTATTTGAGTTCGAAACTCCGACCTGTTTGCCAAGAGGCGCAGGGCGGCAGCCACATTGCCTTTTTGTAATATTTTTACATACGATAGAAATATTCATTCTTATCCTACACGACACTCTTCTGACCTCCATTTGACAAACCCCCAAAACAATTCTAGCCCATAAATCGATGAGACACCATGGCATGGCCCAGATGTTTGGAACGTAAGATTTAACTGACTATATGAAATATTCTGCATCTCTTTATTCTGTCAAAGTATTAATGAAAAAATACCTTTAATGAAAGTATTTGTAAAAATTACCAAGATATACGAATTGCACACTTTTCACCGACACTCACTCACATGCGCGCACTTGCAATTTCTCTTCTTTTCTACATTAAAAAAACAAACAAACTCCGATTTATATAATTTCTGTGAAAATATCTAATTTCTTATACACCCCATGCTATATACCGACTGGTATTAAGGTATCATTTAGCCCCCCCCCCCCCCCCCCCCCCCCCCCGGCTGCTATCGACTCGAGCATTCTCGATTATGGTAGCTGGCACCTGCATTTATCTTCATTTCTTCACTTAACTCCACAATTTCAATTTTATCTACCGTAATTATATATTCTTTTTGTAATTCAGTTGTCACACTTTATTTGTATCAATTCTGATTTGTATCATTATTGTATGCAATGTTTGTATTTGATCTGTTAATAAATACAGAACCCCCCCCCCCCAAAAAAAAAGGAAAGAAAAAAGGAGATCAATAAGGGAGCCAATTATACACATTACATTGTATGTCGGTTGTAATTCACAGTACCTACAGTTAACAACAAAATTATTCATACCCCTTGGAAAATTCCATTTTTTTTCATTTTTCCTAAAAATGAATGGTTAACTGAATTTAATTGCACTTCACTTGAATACATTTAGTTATCATCTGCAAATGAATGCTGTTTCTGGTTTCACCTCATTTGCATAACAATAGAAAAGGTGAATTATCCAAACTGGGTGATGTTCAAAATTATTCATACCCTTGGTGATCAATTGACTTTGTCAATCAGTATGAATCCAGTCCTTGTGATTAATGCTCGTTACACTTTCTTCACACTGTCACAATGCTTCTGGAGGTCTCTACCGAGATATCAGGCCAATACCTGGTCTCCAATGGCCCAATCTCCTTGAGGATGTTGTCCACACATGCCATCACCTGGTCTTCAGGGGATTCGATGGATTTAAAGCAGATTTTGTGTTTGCAGGTGGTGTAGTTTTAGACGTCATGAGGATAGGACTATGATATTGATATTTTCGTTAATATTCCTTACATTTTAATGACAATTCTGTATCTAAGTTGAAACAAAGCACTCTTCCTGGAGAGACTTCCCTAGAGGCATTCACTGTTGCACTGTCAAGGGAAGGTATTTCCTGATACTTTTGTTCCATTATTATTAAGAATGTTTAGGGAGGCCATGGTAGTTGTCTAAAGGTTGGATGGTGCCAATTTTATCAGTTTATTCAGTTACACTGATTGACACATTTTTGATATGGACACCTGCAAGTGGGTACTCTAGTGAAGCTTAAAATACTGATCTTTATGTTCCAGTGCACTGTCAAAGTGGTAGCATTTTGTGCACTGCAGCTGGTAACATGGAGGGCATATGGTATAAATTTCGTTTACATTCATTTTGATATCAAGGATTGTAGCTTTCATACCAAAGATACAAAGAATATACCATATGAAGATTGATATACAGTAACAGTCAATGTGGGATGTGTATGGTACTCAAAGGTTACATACTGTTATTCATGGTGACCTGACGTTAGACTCATGCAATGACTTTAATATCACCAACATGGCCTTCCTGAGCACTCTGATTAAGAATGGGGCCAATGAATAAAGGTGAACCCTCCCACAGGCAGTGCAAAAGGGAAGGGCTCTTCAGGAATGGTGCTTTGCTTCATAAGTAGATACAGAATTTATTAAAATGCATGGAATAAATGACCGAAAATTTCAATATCATAGTCCTGTCATCATGAAGTCGATAACTGCATCACCTGTAGGACACGAAATCTAATGAACTCCCTGAAGGTCAGGTGAAGGCATGTGTGGACACATCCTCAAGGAGATTGAGCCATTGGAGAACAGGTACTGGCCTGATATCCCAGCAGAGACCCCTCCGGAAGCCTTGTGACGGTGTATTAAAATAAATTGAATTACAAGCATTAATCACAAGGATCGGATTCATACTGATTGACAAAGTCAATAAATCACCAAGGGTATGAATAATTTTGAACATCGCCCAGTTTGGATAACTCACCTTTTCTATTGTTATGCAAATGAGGTGAAACCGGAAACGGCATTCATTTGCAGATGATAGCTAAATGTATTCAAGTGATGTGCAAGTAACTTCATTTAACCATTCATTTTTAGGAAAAATGCAAAAAACTATAATTTTCCAAGGGGTATGAATAATTTTGTTGTTAACTGTATATGACTAACACGATCGCAAAGACTTTCGAGAAATCATCTCAAGGCCAATTTCAGTACCCTATTGTAGATCCCATAGAATTCATTTTCGGAATACGTAATGCATCATTATAAGGTCATGGCGATCCAGCAATAGAAATTTTCTTAGGTAGATTTTTCGAAAGTCTTGTGATGTCGACTTGGTTTGAAATTGTTTGTTTTTCACTCACCAATCGCGCTTGACGAACAGACCAATGAAACGACGAGGGCGCAACAAAGAATCAACTTTGTGATTACTGCCATGGCTGAGGTGGTTTCTTGTTTTTACTTCTAGGTAATAAAGCAAAAATTTAAAAAAAAATTTAAAAAAAAGCAAGATTCTTTTGAAAAATCTGCCCAAAAAAATATTTCACAAGAAGACCCAGAGAAGGGACAAAATGCTTTTTTTCGCTGGATCGATTATTATCGAGAAATTGACCAGAGGTTATTTAGGTAGCAAACCGATCGAGTGCGAGAAAATTATACATTTTTGGACTAAACTGCCCATGGCCAGTCCGCCCCTGGCTGCTACCCTATTATTATTCCTCGAAAATATTACCCATTTAAGGATATTGTGTAAACAAATAACACCTATAAGACTAAATCAAACCTGTTATTAGTGAAGACAATTCCAAAGGGTATCAACGAACACAGTTTAGTTGAAAACATAGAGCATTATATGATCATTCCTGTAAAATGAAGGGTAATTTCTTGTGCCCATCAAATTGTATAATGTTTCTAGAAACCTCTTTTGCTTGAAAATCATTAAAGTTGAAATTATAGAATTGACGATTAAGCGATTATGATAACCCCGTTAAAATTGACCTTTAATTCATATTGGCTAAACCATGAGTGATCGCTGCATAGTTTGGACTTGATCAAGTACCAATAAAAATCTGAGATCAAAAGGCGAGGGATAAATCAACTAATTAACTGATGCCAAAAGTACACAGACTCTAAGTATACACTTACCCTTAGGTTAATGTGGCCAAATCCCAAGTAAACCTTACAAACTTATGACACGGGGAAGTATAGTTACCGACTTGATATAGGAAAATCCACCAAAAGTCAGAGGCGGATCTAGGATTATACAGAAAGGGTGTGATTTTTTAAAATATGATATCGTGAATTCCCCCGGAACTCACTAGACAATTTGGCGGGGAAAGGGGGAAAGGATTAAAAGAATAATTCTCGACATGATCCCCTTATTTTTTTTTTCCTTCCTCATTTTATTTTTCTTCTTAGGAGGGGGCGGCCGCTGGGGACCCCTTGATCCGTCTATACAAAATGAACCAATCAGCGAGATCGTTAGGACCTTCATCCGCAATTGAAAATTCAAAATATATAACTGAAGGTTTGAGAATGCATGTGAACTTCATCAAGAATCAAATAACGATGAAGTGCTCAATCAAAAAGGATACATGCAGCTTTATATTGAAATTTGTTCCTGATCGATTTGAGTCTGGCCGAAGCTTTTTTAGGTTTGAATTGTAATAATAGTTGTATACAAACACACTGAGCTCAATCTTAGTCAAGTAAAACAAGGTCATTTCTTCAAACGTCAAAGGTATCAGATTTAAATCGAGCGATTTGTTCCTGAAATGTTACCTCCCATATATCAACCGATTTACCCCCACCTTTAAGACATAGACAGAATGATGAAGAAAAATGATCATCATAGATTATATCCGGGTACACTCTTAAAAATGCGGGGTCGCATATTGCGTGGTCGAATTTATTCGACCACGTTTCGGGGTTGTTTTCGATCAATAATGCTCCCGCTGCATTAAAATGACCAGTTTTTGCGTGGTCAAAATGACCACGCAAAAACTGGTCATTTTAATGCACTCTAAAAAAGGACTGGTCAAAAAATGTACCAATGCGATTGGTCAACACCATATGGGTTATTTCCAAAAATATGTTGGTCACAATGTTCCAATTTCACTGGTTAATCACTAACCATTTGAAATATTGCTTATTCATCAGCAAAGTATTGGTCCGACTACTTGGTTAAACGTTGGGCCATTGTCATGAATATTCATGATGTATCCTGAATACCCATGAGCAACCGTAAACAACCAGAATTTATATATATAAATGACACTTGATTTTTAAGTTTTTATGCAATGATTGCACTTTGAAATGTGATGAAAAATGTATGTATACTAATTATTATGTTGTACATATTCAAACATGTAATTAGGTTTAAGATCTAAAAATCTACATTAGAAAATTAAATTAAAATCTTTAACCACTTTTAGCAAGCACTGCAATACAGTCCCTATATAATAAAGTAAAGGTTTTCAGGATATATAGGTATAGGATGTAGGACTATAATAGGAGTAGGGTTAAAGTAGGATGATAGGTGTATGATATGCTATACGATAGGTGAGGATAGGTTATAGGTCATAGTGAGCAAAATATACAAAATATGTTATGTTATGATATTACTTGACATTAGCTTCTTTTTTTTAATCTTTGAAACGTGGACGGTACACGCGCATCTGGCAGAAGTATCAACCCCGTCCGACGGGAAATGACCACGTTGCGTGGTCGGAAGAAATGACCCCGTACGTTTTGACGGGGTTATAAGGTAATGATCATTAGTATGCGGGGTCAAGTTATGCAGAAATGACCACGCAATCGTGGTTAAATTTTGACCACATTCGGGGTCGAAATGTAACCACGCTATGTGGTTACTTTGGGTGACCCCGCATGGCGGGGTCAATGTGACCCCGCACGGGGTTTGTGCATAGTTGATCCCGCATACGGGGTCATTTGTAACCCCGTTTGGGGTTATTTTTGACCACGCATTTTTAAGAGTGTACAGATCGGGTCAAGGTGCTACCTCTAGAATAGATCTCATTCGATGTCGTCTGTTATTGCAACTATTAGACCCAAATGAACTAATAAATATAGAATGACATTAGGAATATACCCTAGATGAATTGCCGGCTTTGTTACATAATTTATATTCCGCTCTAAACATTATACATGAAATGATCAACCAACTTTAAAAAACAACATAAACAGTGGAAATGATAATGATAATGTAGTAATCGGTGAGTAGAAAGTAGAAAGTAGAACAAAAATGATACAGAAATAAACATTATTGATGACATAGATCTATATTTACACAATATTACAATATACCATACACGTACAATGTATGTCACAAATGATGCTGGCGTCATTATGGAGTTATCAGATATACTAAAATCTAACTGTGTGCGGTGATGTAAGAGACAGGTAGTTTGGACTTGCACATCATCATCGTCATGTCACAACTGCCATCTCTTCAATTGACAATTTCAAAAGCAAATTTTGTCAGACATAAATGATTAAAACCAAAGAAGTCGAGAATTAATTGATAAAAAGTTTTAAACTTTGTTTATCATGTTTATGGTAGGATTGAGTCTGGCTGAAGCTTGAAAAAAACAGGTCGGAATAAATTGTATATATAATTTTATATCAATAAGAGAAGTTCAATCTAGGCCAAGTAAAACAAGGTCATTAATTCCAAACACAATACCACGTCAAAGGTATCAGATTTAAATCGAGCGACTTCATCTTGAAATGTTACCTCCCATGTCAATCGATTTACCCCCATAATTAAGACAAAGACAGATGAAGAAAAATGGTCATCATAGATTTATATCCGGGTACAGATCGGGTCAAGGTGCTACCTCTAGAACAGAATGATCTCTGTCAATGTCGTCAATTATTGCAACTATTAGACCCAATTGATTTAATAAATATAAAATGAAATTAGGAAGACCGTAGGTGAATTACATACATATTTTATATTGCGTTCTATTATACATCAAATAATCAACGAGCTTTATAAGAAAGAACAACATTAAGCAATGGAAATTTTAATTGCAATGTATAAATCGGTGATGGTACATACTTACAAATACAAACATAAATATGAATTACATAAACGAGTTGAGAGCTTATTTTATTTCATTGACTTGGTCATTATAGGTTGGAGCAGGCATTGATATTACAGGGCATTATCATAGACATGATAGAGTGATCCATATTAAAGTAATTTCTATTAATAAAGGATTGTTACTTGACGGGCTTTTGAAATTGAATGGGCTAAATGGGCTGCATCTAATTAAAAGGCGTGCCGTGGAGCGGCAAGGTATTTTCAGGCCCTTGGCATAATAATAATAACACCCCGCCCATTATTATTTATATACATTTGCGGCTACACAATCAGCACCCCCTTCCCCTTTCTCTCTCTCTCTCTCTCTCTCTCTCACTCTCTCACTCATTCTCTATATATATCTCCCTCTCTCTCTCGCTCTCACTTTTCTTTCTCTCTTCCTTCCTTATTCTGTCTTTCTCCCTTTCCTACTCTCATCTCACACTTCACTATTAAGATTTACGTCACACCCATGCAAATGCCACACAAATACCGGGGGTAAGGAAATAGCAGGAAGTATTATTTTGTATGTATGCTTTTTCTCAAGCTTTCAGAATAACGAATAGCTTTCTAGTGCTATGAAATGCGAGGTATTAACACACAATAATCTAAAAATTGCTTGCTTTTGTGCTCTAAATAAGTAGTATCAACATTGAATAATCTAAATTTTCTCACTCGATCGCTATACGCTCGCTCGGATATTAATAAATGCAGTGTTTATTAACACTGTACTGTAGCAACCTATACATCAGGGCCCCGGATGCGTAGGGCAGGGGTTTTCCACTATAAAGGGATAGGGGCAAAAATGATTTAGTTCCAGGCCCTTTCGTAAGATATATAATATAGTAATTTTGCATATACTAATAAATAATCTTTCTAGTTCTTTAAAATCCAAAGATCTAACATTCCAACTAAATTTTCTCACTCACAATTTGACAGATTTAGTGTTTCTGAATATGTTGAACAAACCTTTTCTATCATGGACGTCAGCGGGCAGCAAGATGCCCGAATATTTTCATATAATCTTATTTGGGCAGCGAAGTGCCCGAATATCCTAATATTTGCAGCGAGATGCCCGAATATGTAATTTCTGAACAATTTCCACTACAAACAAAAAAATCGTGAAAATTCGGACAAAATTTAGAGACCGAAGATTTGATATTCCGGCAAAAATGGTTCAGCCCCCTACCTCACACGAAAATGTGCCCGTACGCATATGGATACCCCATTGCAATGCTAGGTCTCTACCACCTTATGCCAACCTGTTCACCCGAGGTGTTTGTAAGAGATTCAAGCAAGGAGTTATCACAGAATAACTCCTTGGTTCAAGTGAGTGGAACGCAGGTATCTGCTGGGGGCATATTCTTTAAGAGGTGTAATATAGGAGAGGGGGTGGGGGGGGGGGGGTTCATAATTCCGAAAATTAAATAGGGTTCGTGATTGCGAAAATGAAAAAGGGCTCATAATTCCGAAAATTAAATATGATTCATAATTCCGAAGGTCCGTAATTCCGAAAAATGATCTAGGGTTCTATTACATTTTCGGAATTACGAATCCTATTTCAGTTTTGGAATTTTGAACCTTCGGAGTATAAACCAAACCTTCGGAATTATGAACCTTCGGAGAAACGATATGTAACCCGTAGGAGAGAGTGTTACCATTTAAAGCTTTAATATATAGTACGAGAAATTTGAACTGGTGTCGGTAGCCAGTAAAGACGGGAAAGAAGAGGCGTGGTTCTGACTCTCTATCTGCCTCCCCCACTCTCTCTCACACTCACACACACACGCACACACACTTTTTTGTTTTTGTTGATCTTTTATTTTCTCTCTTTTTCAAAATAAAGAATGAAGGTGAGCGTCCCTCCAAGGGCATCCCTCTTACGGATGGCTTTAAGCGAGTCTACAATGACTTTGCACACACACAGAGACACACACACAGCTCTACATGGCTTTACTTCCGAGGACAGGTATTGTTCCTCTATTGTTTCTCGTCCTCGGACAGTCGACGGAATAAAGCACAAATTCATTGTTCGACGTTCGAGGACTATTGTCCGGCTTCCGAGGACCATTGTTGTCATGATTTTTTTTTTCTTTTTTTTCTCTGTCCGAAAATGTCCTCGGACATACTGCTAAACAGACCCACACGCACACACACGTACACACAGACACAGACACATTAAAAATATACTGTACATAACTGTTAACGTTTATTTTTAGTCCCCATTTATTTCGCGAAACCACAAGATACATAGTCGATGAGTCAATGAACGAAATAAGAGCTGCATTTTGAGGATAACATGATGGAATAATCAAAGACTTTGGGATAGCAAGGATTCCATATCAATTGACACATCTAAAAAAAAGAGCGTTAAATCGCTTTCCAGACAAATATCGTACGATTGTATAATTGTCCCCAATAGAATAATTTTTGTCAATGTCTACAATAACACACAACCTTTAAAAAATGTTCTCTTTTTGTCCCCCATGAACGTATTGCGTGAAAATGTTGCTCACGTATTGTTCTTGTTTGCGATATCAGCAAGATTGACAAGTTTTGTCGGGAAGACATGTAAGATGTTAAATGATAATCAATAAATACATTCAAGTTCCTTAAGGGCAAATAAAACTTCAGTAATACATGAATTCAAGGCATAAGGGAATAACACAGTGCTAAAAATCCATATACTAAATCCTAGAATAAATTAGAAATTAGAAACAAATTTCTTGTATAAGAGCATCCGACATATGAAAACTAAAAAATACCTGTTTAAAATCTAATTGATCCAACCACCATTATGGCATGCAATAAATTTATCGATAATCTGGCATCATCATTACTAAACAATAATATTAAGCAGACAACACTACTTCAGTAGAAATATGCACGAACCAACTTCAATATATAGAATAGGAAAAAAAAAACATATCCGTCACAAAATAAGTTATTCTTATATTATACCCCGACTCCAGGATCGGGACCAGGAGCAGAATAGATTCAAAAGCCCTAATTCATCAAAGTTCCGCTTGCCACGGTTGGTCGATTCAGTCCTTGCTTCCGAAAACCCTTAGGCGCCTGCATGTCGTTGAGAAAAGTAATAATAGAATACACATTATTATGTAGTATATGAAACAAAGATGTACATTACTTTAACTAATGTAAACGAACGAGAATAAAACGAAAAATGAAACACCAAAAAGTTTCGGTACACCCTGGACATGCTGGATTTTAAGGTGAGTTTTTACTTCAATGTCTATTAGAATGATCCCGTTTATTCATTCCCCAACGAGAAAAAATGCTGGTATTTTTCCACAATGAAAACTCGTTTGTAAGTTTAGTGTCGAACTCAGATGTGTGTCTTTTGCTCGCATTGTCCCCATTGTCGAGCATGGGTGAGGGGAATGTTTATATTAAAAAGTCTAAACTGTGTTTATTGTGATTAAGTTGGAATGATATTCAAGGTTGATGATATGGATGCAACAACAGATTGCCCAAACAAGACAGTAATGCGACCTCGTCCGTCTTTAATCAGGGATCATCACTGTATGTAACAACCCCCAAAAATATGTATATTCAAGCGACATAATTATACAGGATCAGTGGTTACAATAATAATGTGATATAGTATGAAATAATGTCCTTAGAGTAAGCTTAATGTCTGTACGTGAACCCGAAATGGTCTGTGGGATACTTAATGTTAAGTACTACAGAGAGTAATCATTGAACATGGTAAATATATTTTATTAACAAGGCCGTTACCAAAACGAGATGTGATATATTTTGAGAATCTCGAATGTATGAGTCGGTTTTCTCTTAATTTTGGACAAGAAAGTGTGTTAAGGAAGACATAATGTTAGGCTGCTTTTTGACAGTCTATGTTTTGAAATCAATACAAAGAAAGAAAGATACACATGGAATTGGCACAAAATTGTATGTAGATTATTTTATACACTATAGTAGTATCCAAACCTGTACAAATGCGTTTGAGAGTCTAAAGAAGGTCATCACTCATGTTACATGAGAAATAAAAGGTAAGGTATGAAACACGTCACAAATCTATAGGGTGCACTGAAACTTTTGACCAGCGATGTATATATATATATATAATCATTTTTAAATTGTCATAATTATGTGTAAATTTCTTTGTTCAACATTCAAAATGACAAGTTTGAAACATGTCTATTGTAAGCTAGGTCTATAACCAAATTGTTTTCTATGAATATGTTTGTTTTTTAACCGGACAGTTAGGGCAGTGCCTCGTGAATCCCCAGCCCTATTCAGTTTAAAATGCAGTATTGCTGCTCGCTACGCGGTGATCCAACATAATTATGCTCCTTCGACAATCGCTCTGGGCTTTATTTTGTCAAAGTTACAAGGTTAGGGTTAGTTAGGGCTGTCATTGGGGTTTAAGTAAGGTTATGACTTCAGGTAATGTAGGATGCTAACGTGGAACAATTGTCGGGAGCAATGGAATGGATGGAATATGACTGAAACATTTGCGTTCCCAACGTCAAGACGAGGCTCACTATGAGAGTCCACTCCATTTGACCTCAAAGCTAGTCATGCAACAACTGATAATGTCATGGCTTTTACGGCCCCAATTCTTTCACCGAAGAACGTCATAGGGAAGAAGAAGAACTATTTGTATTCCCCCTACCGTCAAGCCAATATGCCCCAGATGATAATTATACTCACATTCATAGAGGACTTCGAGATACTTGTAGGTACCATGGCAAGGATCTCCGAAGACATTGTTGTTCGCAGGCAGAGTACAGGAGGACTGACCATTACAGGTGTTCTCCACGATGTGCAGGCTGGACGACGAACGGCAGTTTCTGTCCGAAGTTTTGGAGTGAGGGCAGATTTCTGGTCCTGCCATACGACCGTAGAAAGCATCAAGGACCAGGATCGTCTGTCCGGAAGGACAACTCAATGCCAGGGTACTTCCCTCGCAGGTACGACCCCTGCGGGCACATGTATACTCGATCTCCAGGTACTTGTAAGTGCCAACGCAAGGATCAGAGAAAACGTGGTTGGAGGCAGCCACAGAGCAAGAAGCTCGGCCCTGGCAAGCTGATCGGACAACATTAATGGAGCTGGTAGCGGCGCAATTGGTCGTATGGATGCTCGAGTGAGGGCACAGAGCTGAGCCCGGAACTTCCCTGCCGTAGAGGGCAGCGCAGATGTTAATGGCAGGAGTCTCGGGAGGACAGTGCAGCCTGATGGACCCGCCTTCACAGGTGCGTTCCGTTCTACAGTCAGCGTCACGCTGGCAAGTGTAGTCTACCTCGAGATACTTGTAGGTCCCACGGCAGGGGTCACCAAAGACACCATTGGTGGCGCTCACAAAGCAGGCTGTTCTTCCATCACAACGATTGTGGACGATATTGAGAGAAGAAGAGGCGAAGCAGGAAGTTGTCTGGATGCTGCTATGCGGGCAGATAGCTGGCCCGGCAGTACGACCATAGTTAGCGCTGTTAACACTGATCACAGATCCACTGGGGCAGTTCAGAAAGAGCGTCCTTCCCTCGCAACTCCTTCTAACTGTCTCGATGACAGTTAGCAATTACAGGAAAAAGGAAGGTGAAAGAAGAAACATCATAGAAACAATTAGTTCGAAATATAGAACGATGAGTGGATTATCCAAAATTAAAAAAAATACACCGGAAAAGGTTTACAATGGAGATGAACGAAGGGGTACAACGTAGAAATACATAAAACATAATGAAAGAAAAAAAAATAGGAGAGAGGGAAAATATTTTTATAACGGAATTGAGGGAAAGAAAAGCAAAGAATAAGGAAATACAAAAAGAGAAGAGGAAAGGAAAAACAGAATCATTGAAAAACACAAAGGTAGAAAAGAGAAACAACGAAATACACTGAAAGTGTAGGAAGAGAAGATGAAATATTAAGTGTTGCAAAAATATCGGTCTCGTGGGCTGACGGTCTAGTGAGCCCTCTGAAAAGCGACAAAAAGTCCCATAAGACCGACATCCTACGAAACTGACTTGTGCTCTTTCGATCTCATGGGTCTTTGATCTCGTTAGCCCTCGGGGAAGTAAACAGATGGCCCACGAGACTGACCTACTAACCCACCCCCCCCCCCCCTCTCTCTATATTATATAGCTCTATCTCTCTTACTGGCAACTGGATGATGCCCCTAGTATACACCTCAACCCCACGGGCATTATTAATCGGGGAAAAAATACACTTTAACAATTCATGTTTTTTTTTTAAAGATTAAAGTGGGTTGTTATCACAATTTACAAGCGTTGTAAGTTACTTTACACATCATTATTTCATTCCTATCTTAACCCTAATAGAGCCGGGTTATTTAGACCCATCTCACAGCCGGGGGGGGGGGGGGGGGGGGGCTGATTCCGCCCCCCCTAAGATCTCGGCCGTCCAACGCGCATTCGCAACGAAAATCGGCACACACGTCGCCGACCACGTAATCTACAAAACTGTATAGTCAATTTCTCCGAAAAATGTCACAACTAATTAATTATGCTAATTGATGCATAAAAAATTAATGGTTTGCTCTAATTAATTAAATAAAGCCCCAAAACTGCTAATTTTTTGTATAGAGACTCTTTGTCAGATTCTGATCAAATAAACCAAAAATAAAATTCGGTAAAATCCTTTTTTTCTTATGTATTTTATTGTTTTTTTAATTTCTTATGTATTTCTTTGTTTTTCGACTTTTTGTTTTTTTATTGTTTTTTCGATGGAATTCGTCGGCGACACTATTTTAATCATAAACAACATAAAATTAATTGTTTTTAAACAGTAAAAGTAAAAATAATGAAACATTTATGAATTTTAGCTGGAAACACAATTTGCATTGGATTTGTACACAAAATCACGTTTTTGAGCAATTTTGGGTCTGACATGCACTTACGAAATGTTGCGTAACTCCGGAACCGCACGCGCGGACATCACAAATTTGGTCTCAAAAGTTGCGCAAGACTTGAAAGAAAAAAGTAGTGAAGCGGCGTGGTGACTGCTTTTCGCGATGCGAACATATTACGCGAAACGTCGAGGGGGGCGGAATCCGCCCCCCGGTCCTATTAGGGTTAATACCTTAATACCACTCATTATTTTCAAAAGTTTATCCTGCGATTATTTGTTTTCTTTTAAATAGTACCAATCTGGGATTCTCCTATGATGACGCCCGTATGGTAGGTACGAGTTGTGATATTTCGATATAAGTCGATTGAAGGAAATGGACCAATTTAATTTTTCTTGCTCTTTATACATGTTTGATGTTTATATGTTCCACTTTTACATAAAAATAATTAAGATTTTACAAGCATAAGAGTCGATTACAAAACAAAGAACTCAAAATCAAGTTTCATGTGCGGTAAATAAGTAGATAGATATAGGGAAAAAAGAAAATTTAAAACGTGGTGAGTCTAAATAAAAAACATCCTTTAAATAATGATTTGGCCCTTTGTATAGAAGAACGTTATAAGTAAGTCCGATTGATATGCAATAAGAAGCGAAACGGAATAGTAGTAGTAGACTGAAACGTACAAAGAGAGCAAAGCTCATCATGTGAGGTAAAAAAAGAACACGAAAATAATAAGAAGAAAATGAGAAAGTCAGCAATTGAAATTTTCTTGATTTCTTTTCGAAAGTCTTTGCGATCGTATTGACTATATAAAATTAGTTTTCACTCACCGATCGCATTTGACGACATGACCAATGCCACCACAAGGATGCAACAAAGAACAAACTTTCTGATTACTGCCATGGCTGAGGTTGGTTGGTTGGTTCTTGGTATGATGGCGCTCTTCAATCTCTTCAGATTATCCGCGTCAGTCACTTTAGTAGGTTTGGCGTAGGCTGATGTGTTTATAACTTCTAGTTAATTAAAGTGAATTTTTTTTTTAATTAGCTTTATTTGAAAATCTGAAAAGCATAAAGTCATAGAAAGACCCAGAGAAGGGACAAAAGGCTTTTTCTAGGTTGGATTATTTGCTGAAAATTCATGAAGACATTAGTAAGGTAATATTTTATGTAGCAAACCAATAGAGTGTTAGAAGATTAAACATTGTTTTGAAAACTCTCCAAGGCCAGTAGTCTATGGCTGCGGCTACTCTATAATCTTTCGAAAAATATTACGCATTCCAGGATATTGTTTAAAAAATAACTCTGAATAAGATCAAAATGGCATTAATGATCACAATTCAAAAGGGTAGCAACGAACAGATCAGTTGAAAAGTTTAAAGCATATCGATATGATTTCACCTGTATCGCATGGCCCTGCCAAGTATACATTTTTCTAGAAATCGTTTTGCTTGAAATCATTATGAAGATGAAATTATAGAATGAATAATGAAGCGATTATACAATGCCGTTAAAATTTACTCTCAGCTCAGCACAGCTAATCATTTTTTTATATCGTTGTACAGTTTGGACTTGATCAACATGATCAGGTACCCAAATAATTATATGAGATCAAAAGACGAGGGGTAAATAAAATAACCAGATATGTGGAAAGTACACAGATTCTGAGAATATGCTTACCCTTATGTCCATCTGGCCACAACTCAAAGTAAACCTCACAGAATTATGAAACGTGGAAGTAGTTATCGACTTAATATAGGAAAATACACCAGAAACCAGGGGCGGATCTAAGAATTTACAGAAAGCAAGGGCGGGGTTTTGCCCGTGGAATGTGATATCATTAATCCCTCATGATCGCATAAAACGATTGGGCGGGGAGAGCAGGAAAGGGGTTTCAAAAAGATGAATTCCCGACATGATTTCCCCCTTATTTCCTCTTTTTTACAGGAGGGGCGGCCGCTGAGACCCCTTGATCCCTCTATACAGAATGAACCAATCAACGTGACCCGAACTTGAAAAAATTGCGGGTAGATCAAATTAAAAATATAAAACTGACCGTGGAGAATGCATGTGGACTTCATCAAGAATCAAATAACGATGAAGTGCTCAATCAAAAAAGAGACATTGCAAGTTTATATTGAAATTTGCGCCTGATCGATTTGAGTCTGGCTGATCTTGAAAAAAAAAAACGGTCGGAATTTTATATATAACTTCATATCAATAAGAAGAGTTCAGTCTTGGTCAAGTAAAGCAAGGTCATTTGTTCAAAATACAGTACCGCGTCAAAGGTATCAGATTTAAATCGAGCGACTTCATCCTGAAATGTTACCTCCCATATCAACCGATTTACCCCCTTTTTTAAGACAAAGACAGATGAAGAAAATTGATCATCCTGGATTTATATTCCGGTACAGATCGGGTCAAGGTGCTACCTCTAGAATAGATCTCATTCGGTGTGGTCAATTATTGCAACTATTAGACCCAAATGAACTAATAAATATAAAATGAAATTAGGAATACCCTCGATGAATTTCCAGCTTTGTTACATATTTTATATTGCGCTTTAAACATTATACATGGAATGATCAACCAACTTTAAAAAAACAACATAAACAATGGAAAGAATAATGATAATGTAGTAATCGGTGAGAGTATTTACAATTACATGGACGATTTGGGAGCTTATTTTATTTCATTGACTTGGTCATTATAGGCTGGAGCATGCATTTATATCACAGGCCATTATCATAGAGTGATCCATATTAAACTAATTTGTATTTATAAAGGATCGTTACTTGATGGGCTCTTGGAAATGAATGGGCTAAATGGGCTGCATCTATAAGGCGTTAAGTGGAGCGGCAAGGTATTTTCAGGCCCTTAGCATAATAACACCCTGCCCATTATTATTTATATGCATATACACCCCTTCACCCCCCCCTCTCTCTCTATCTTTGTCACTCATTCTCCCCCCCCCCCCCTCTCTCTCTCTCCCTCTCTATAATTTCTTTCTCTCTTGTCTCCCTTGCTCTGTTTTTTCTTTCTCCTAAACTTATCTCACACTTCACTATTAAAGCAAATTTACCACCTAAAAATTTGTCCTACACACAGTGATTTACGCAACAAAAAAACATTGGGGGTATACATAGCAGCAAGTATCATTTCTATTTATGTTTTTTCACAAGCTTTCGGCATTTTAGCCTTCGTGCATGAGCTCTATATAAAAAAAACAGAGTGAAAATATAAATAAACATATCTACTGATTTTGTCTATGATCAGATGATGACATAGCGATGTCTGCATACAAACAATATTACAATAATAAATTTACATGCAGTATAATGTATGTCATAAATGATGGTGGCGCCATATACAGCAAACCAGTCCTGATCAAGTTCTATCACATGCACCCCTAAATCTCGACAACCCAACACTACAGCACTACTACGACGGCAAACTTACAGAAATCTTGAGTTACATATTAATGATTACACCATATGTAACTCAAAATTTCTGTAAGCACAGGCACACCGCCTGTGCTTGCTGTATTGTAGGCCTAGATAAGGGCAAGTACAACATAACGATGCCCCGTAAGTTACCAAGTATTATAGGGTTCTGAACATAAATTGACATCAGATATGTCACTTCACTTTGGCCCGAATTCACAAATGAGGTTTATGGTTTAAACCTCCGTAAGCGTACTAAAATAAGCGTAAATAAGCGCACATTGCCCATGCGCGCGCTCAAAGAAAATATATGATTGGGTCGGATTCCGTGCGCACGTACGCTTAAGAAACCCAGGAGGGGGTTTAAACCATGGTTTAAAATAAACCTCCTTTGTGAATTCGGGCCTTTATGTTTGGTGTGATCAGAAAGGCTATCACCTTACTACAGTTATCAGATAATTATACTAAAATCTTAGCTGTGGTCGGCAATGTATTGGACAAATAGTTTGGACTTGCCCATAATCCTCCTTATGTCACTCCACTGCCATCCCTTCAACTTCAACGAGGAAATATTGTCAGACAGAAAGGATTAAACAAAGAAGGCAAAAATTAATTGATGCAAAGTTTTTTAATATCGGTGACAATGCAACAAGAGTGAAAAGTTTGAAAAGCAAATTCACAACATCTATAATATAGTACACGTAGTAGTAGTAGTAGTAGTAGCAGCAGTAGTAGTGTGGCAGTAGTATGGTAGTAGTAGTAGTATAATTAGTAGTAGTTGTATAGTGGTAGTAGTAGTAGTAGTAGTAGCAGCAGTAGCAGCAGCAGCAGCAGTTGTAGCTCTTTCTGACTTTACAATACTGAAATTTTCTTCTTTTTAGAAATTTCTTTACAGACCACCCTACACTGTAAAAAATATTTGTATTTTTACAGGGAAAAATACAGATTTGTTCTGTTTATTATAAATACAGCAGTTGTGATGTTATTTTTACATTTTCCCCGTAAAAGTACCTCATTTTGTAATTGCGAAACTGAGTTACATCAGAAACTTGTGATTTTAAGGCAAAATAGGGGTTTTATACAGTTTTTTTGTGTAATTTTACAGTTTAATTTGTTTACCTTAATGTATTATAGGACTCGGGTTCCAACGCAATTACATAAGAACCTGTTATCTGAATTACAGATCTGAAATGTATGCTAAAATTACATACAGCATGTATTTTTACAGCGAATTTCTGGCGACTCTGCTGACATCAGATTTCTGTAAGTTTACAGTACTTTTTTTTTACAGTGTACAGCATTTTGGGTATGGTCGAAGTGCGTTTTGGGTCCCCAAAACCTTATCACTGTAAAGGTCACGTGGGCCTTGTGTACTTACTCCGAGGGAAAAGTAGTCCCTTGATTAGCTCTCTCTCCCCCTCTCTCTGGTTCTCTAAATTGTTCAGAGAAGATGTTTATATATATATATATATATATATATTTATCCCCAACCAGAGAGTTTTTGTCTTGTATTAATTTATTGTGAAACATACGTATAATCTGCATTAGAATATACCATAACTTTATATATATATATATATATAAAGTTATGGTATATTCTAATGCAGATTATACGTATGTTTCACAATAAATTAATACAAGACAAAAACTCTCTGGTTGGGGATAAATACTCCAACAGATGATATTGGAAGTATGTTATAGGAAGAGGTGTACATTAAATCATTGGGAATTTATTCTTGTAAAATAAAGAGATGAGATTGGATATGACTAGGACAAAAGAGAGAATGCTTAAAATAAAACAAATGTTAAACTTATGGAAACAGAGAAATCTCACATTGAAAGGGAAAATTACAATATTAAAATCTTTGATAGTGTCAAAATTTATTTAAACTGCACAAGTTTTGTCGTGTCCAAAAGAAATAATTCAGGAACTTGATAGAATATTCATTGATTTCCTATGGAGAGGGAGACCTGCAAAGGTTAAAAGGTCAAATGTAGTAAATAAAATACAAGAAGGAGGTTTAAATATGTTAGATATTCAAACGAAGATTGCATCATTAAATATGAATTGGTTTGGTACATATTTAAGCAATGAATTGAATGCAATATAATTGACTATTGGTTTGGACAACTTGGTGGTATAAAAGTTATCGTGAATTGTAAATATAATATGAAAGCTTTGGGTTTTCTAAAAAGTAAGATTCCTGATTTCTATTGTAACATAATTGTGACATTTGCTCGTTAAAAGACTATTACTCTTTAAGGAACGCTAGATCTGGAACTTTTAATAAATTCCGCAAAGAAATGATCAGGCTAAATAAAGATGTAGTGTATAAAGAAAAAAAATGCTATTTTATAAGAATTGGCTAAATTCTGACATAATGTTTGTAGGAAATTTAATTGATGGTAAAGGAATTCTACCAGTTGATGAGTTAGAGCTGAAGATATTGTTTAAAGATGGAAGGTGGTACGGTCAATATCCACGTATTGCAACTGAACCACTCAGAAACAATTTGGTATATACAGATGGGAATAAAGAACACACAAAGTTTATGTAATTTAAATCCAAAGCTCTTATATATAATGATATAGTATTGGTTGATATATAAGAATATATTGTGTTTTAATTAAAAGAAAAACCGAAAAGTCTAAAGCGGAGGAATTTTGGCGTAATACTTTAGGAATTACATAGTCAGATGTTTGGTATTTCAAGTTAAAAGGTATAAGGGACAATTTGTTAATTCTCGCTACCTCAAATATGCAATTTTCGACGTAGAGGGCAATATTATGCATGGAAATGGTCCGCATCTTCGTTAACTTCACTTCCGGTCCGTATTGAAATACTACGGCTTATGAATAAAATGAGTGCTAAAATGCTTAATTTTTGGATCGCATGACATAAACCACTCAAACTTTGAAAATGCAACCAATTGTCTCAATAAATCATGATGGTATCTGTTCAAACATGTCGGTTAAACTCAAACTCGAGGATTTTTGTAATACCTGTGTACATTTTCAATGCAAAAAGACAAACCCAATCGGGATATTGTCAGCACTGCGCATGCGTGGTTTGCATGACAAACGCCATCTGTTGGCGAAATTGCGTATTTTGGGTAGCGTGTGTGTGTGTGTGTGTGTGTGTGTAATTGGTTTTTACAGACGTGTATCAATCAGATATGATTATTTACGTCTGGGACCGACCTTTAACGTCACCATCCGAAAGACGTGACTCAGTCTCGAACCTGGGTCCGCTGAATCAGTTTATAACTTCCACTGGTAGCTGGATTACAGGCGCACGCCATAACGCCCAGTTATTTGGGGTAGCGAGAATTGATTTTAATTTTTCAAATTCATGTACAATATTTTGGCAATACCAACTTATAAAATGAAACCTTAAATGGAAGGTAAACGCCACTGATCTATGTGATACTTGTAATTATCCAGGTAACTGTATGCATATGTTTTTGCTTTGTAAAGAAGTTACTATGTTTTGGAAAGAGGTTGAAAAGAATATACAAAGATACATCATGTCTAGTTTTCAGTTTAAACCATTTCATGTATTGTATGGTAACGGCTTTGGGTCAAAGAAGAAAAGGATGTTGATATAATTTTGAATTATGCACTTTTTGTTATTTACAAAAAGAAAGAACAAGAAAGAGACTTTTGAATAGTTTGCATTATTTGGTAATTAACCGTGTAGATAGAAAAGAATTCATCTAGAAAATCGAGTATAACTCTCCAGAAATAGAAACAAATGACTGGCATGTTAAAAATAGGGAAAAAATAAATGTATGTATATTATTGAAGAAATGAAGAATAAAGAAGACCAGAAATGGTTATTTACCCCCCCCCCCCCCCAGAAAAAAAAAAAAAAAAAGAAAAAAAAAAGGAAAAAAAGAAAAGAAAGAAAGAAAAGAAAAGAAGTGAAAAAAAAAAATAAATTAAAAAAATACACATGTTTTACTGAATTTAATGAATAAGCTTAAAGGTGGAAGGATAATTATACATGCATAAAGAGTAGTCCTTCAAAATGTGGATACATACTAGGCAAGGCCCAGCTGGGTATTCACATAATTATATGACGTTCGTTTACTGATGCTAGACGAAGTGGTAGCGAGAGAAAGTTTAACGAAGCTGTCACGGTAGCCTGTAGTATCTGCAGTTGTTATAAAAGTAGCCAGTGATACGGAGGTTTTTTTACAAGTTGCAGGCTAGTTTGTTGATGGGCATAGCTGAGATGACGTAGCTTTCTTCATCCTCACATGTATCATGACTTTTTGTATGGCATATTCTGACTAGGGGTTTCCGTTTTCCGTTATTCTTCATTCTTTGTTTTCGTCAAATAAAGAGCAACGAGCATCCAACTAATGGTGTCTTCAGTCAGTAATTTTTTTGTTGTCGGCCAAGTACTGTAAATGGTGGTGTCCAGCCCCAAACAGTTATGGCAGTATTCATGGTAGCACTATTGTATTAGTAGTAATAATAGTAGTAGTAGTAGTATTGGTATGGCAGTAGTAACATTATTATTATTATTATTAGCAGCAGCAGTAGTAGTAGTATTACTAGTAGTAGTAGTAGTAGTAGTAGTAGTAGTAGTAGTAAGAGTAGTAGTAGTAGTAGTAGTAGTATTAAGTGTAGTGGTAGTAGTAATAGTATAATAGTAGTATTGGTAGTAGTAGAAGTAAAACAAGTATTTGTAGTAGTGGTGGTGTAAGTGGTGATGGTGGTGGTGTACTGTGTATAATAATTGTAGTATAGGAAAAATAGTAGTGGAAACAGTAGTGCAACGCCTACGTACCTTTGGTGTACATCTTAATTTAAGGACACGTGTCTAAACTTCTTTAAGACACAGTTCTCGGAGTTTCCATTAGCAATTCGTCACAGTTCGCCTATAGCGGGCTACGTGGAATTTCTAAATAGTGTGTGTGCAAATCTTGTACGCAGCAAAACTCGTGTCCGAGTTATTCAGAGATATTGATCAGTGAACGTACAGTCGTGGTTTCGATGAGGAATTTATGATGATTAATTTTCCTTACGCTGTAGTCCTTCTTAAGTTAGTGGACAGGTCTGAATACAGGAAATGTGTCAAAGTCTTCATGAGAACCAAAAATAATGTAGATTTATCATATCATATCCATCACACATTCATAACAATTGATCTATATGCATTTCACACCGTACTATGGGAATATGATATTGAAAGTACTTAAAATCTTGGATACCATGTTACAGTAATAACATAATAAAACAGTAAAATTAAAAAGCGACGGTGTTCATCATTCAATATAGACATTAAACTAGATGAATCTTCGACGGTCGGAATTTATGCCTCCGCCATCACCAGATTGGAAGTGTATGGCATACATGTACACTCTAAAAAGGATTGGTCCAACAAAATTACAAATCTTTTCACTTAAAAAGCACAGGGGACAGAAAATTTATTTCATTTCATTTTCAAATAAAAAACTTACCATTGATGACTTACAATTATCAAAATACACAAAGGAAATAGATATTTTATAGCAAACAGACCACTGTCCCCTTGAAATTTATAAAATAGGTAGGCCTAGACTCCATACATCACGAACCATTTTTATGTATATGACCTCTATGACCTTTGAAATTTGACCTTGAGACCCTAAACCCTAATCAGTTCATCGTCCCTCACATATGCATACATGGGCCAAGTTAGAGGTTGATCTGTCAAACAGTACCTAAGTTATCACAAGAACGAACCATTTTTATGTATATAATGACCTCTATGACCTTTGAACTTTGACCTTCAGACCGTAAAATCTAATCAGTCCATCGTCCCTCACATATGCATACATGGGCCAAGTTAGAAGCTGATCCGTCAAACAGTTCTGAAGTTATTGCGAGAACGAACCATTTTTATGTACATAATTACCTCTTTGACCTTTGACCTTTGACCTTGAGACCCCAAAATCTAATCAGTTCATCGTCCCTCCCATATGAATACATGGGCCAAGTTAGAAGCTGATCCGCCAAACGGTTCCTAAGTTATCACAAGAACGAACCATTTTTATGTATATAATGACCTCTATGACCTTTGACCTTTGACCTTGAGACCCCAAAATATAATCAGATCATCATCCCTCCCATATGCATACATGGGCCAAGTTACAAACTGATCCGAAAAACGGTTTTGAAGTTATCGCGAGAACGAAAAGGGGACGGACGGACGGACGACCCGAAAACATAATGCCTCCGGCAACACCTACGGTGGGCGGAGGCATAAAAATGTTATTTTAGGTGGACTGTGAAAATACGACAATAGTTACGAAACAAAATACACAAGATGACTGAGATTAGTACCAGTAATCTAAGTCATTGTAAGCATGGTAAGTCGTCATATAGGAGAACTCCTGTATAACAACTTAATATGGTGACCGATTTGCTTAGTGGTACGCTGAGAAAAATTGATACTTTTCTAGCGGGAAGAAGGGGTTTAATTCGTGTCGTAAACCGAACGCACTTTGGGAAAGCAATGGGCTTTAAGGCATAGGTAAATTCTAATTTGACATATTTCATATGATGGTGTACAGGTATGGATTGAGACAGGAATTAATGGGAATGACAAAGGCCACCAACCAGGCATAGACATCTGGTGTAATGGTCACGTCGGCAGCCTGCACCAAGATCCCCAAGATAATGATAGGCATCCAGCAACAGAAATCCGTACCCACAATCAAAGACATCTTAATCGCCATCTTGACTTCGGCTCCGGTGCGTGCTTGACGTCCGACCTTGGCGCGTGAGAAGCGAACTTTGACGAAGATAGCGATGTAGCAAAGAGCGATGACGACGAAACTGAAGAGATTGACACCGAGAAAGAGAACGATGGCGAACTGCCATGTTGACACCGATGAGTTGGCCACAGTGGTGACTGCGTTAATGCCATATCTGGATAGGGTATTGGTGTCCAGGCTTTCCTGTATGGCCGTGTCCTTGCGGATGAGAGGCAGACCGACACAGACATCGCTGAGACTATATGCGTCTGGACTGACGTAGTTTAAGATCAGGGATGTGATGCCGAGCATGACTGCGACGAACCACGTGGCCACCATGACAAGGCGTGTTGACCGTACCCCGAGGCGCCAGACGCTGAACGGAGCCAAGATGGTGATGAAACGGTCGACGGAGACAATGGTGATGATGAAAACTGACGCCTCACTGCTCACCATAGAGAGAAATCCTGCAATCTGACATGGCGTACTGGACCGCCATTCCTCGGCCCGGCCGTTCCAGAAGTAAGACTCACCAATATACAGGTTCATGATAGCCATGAGTATCATATAGATCCCCATTAGGAAATCAGCACCGGCTAGGTTCATGATAAGAATGGACTGGACAGCAGCTACTTCGTTGCTGAACTTAGAAGCCAGTCTGTGGACAATAACTATGGCGTTGCCGATCAGTGCACTCATACCAATAAGCCACATGAAAACCTGAATAGTGTCGTTCTGCAGGAAGGTCTTCCGGCATGTGAAAAGCGGGTGATATGGTTTGCCGTACATACACTTTACAGCTGAAGGCATAATGCAGCACAAACGAGGGTCGTCCATGTATCTGTTAATATTGAATGGGAAAAAGGTTTATCAATTTAAGTAATTCGGCTAGTGCATTAAACATTCATTTTCTTAATATCGACTGCCATTCACATGTCTTCTGTTCATTCATTCATCTAAAGAAAAAGAGGAACGGGAGATGTAATGCTACCGGCTACAAGGACTGGCGCGAGTAGAATAGGCCTAGTATCCGTTGCATATTATGAGGAGTTATTTCGATTGTGCCGTTACCTCCGCTAATTAATAAGGCTTGTGAAGGCATTTAGCCGATACGCCAGTAATTCAATTAATGTTTTGATGTTTGCAATGAATCATTTTGCATTCACCTTTTCCCTTATATCTCTCACAAGTCTTGGGGCATCAAAGACCGCGCAATCACCGGCGCAATCCTACGTCAGCTCGTGAGCCTCTTGTGCAAAGAAAGCTTCTGACCCCGAACCGCACACCTTCTCATCCTCCATTAAAGCCTGGTCCACGATACCTGATACGCAGAACTTCATTATTATTCTTATCATCAAACTCAACTTTTTTTTAAAAGTGGACAACAGATCATTGTTTACTGTGTGATAAAACAAAAAATGTATATTATGGATTTTATATTTCTCTCATGGCAGCATACATATAATTATGGGTATTTGGAGCAAATATTCAGGGAAATTTATCACATTTCTTTGTTATCCTGATGTTCCAAAAAATATAAATTACTTCGTCATAGGCCCGATATGCCTAAGCCAGATTGTCAGAACGCATGGAAGGGGTGGAATTTCCCCCAGGAAAATAACCGTTAAATATATTATTATCTATCTATTATCCGGTGGGTGGGAACGAGCCATTTCATATATACGCCCACACACACATAATGTACATTCCCAACCAACTAGACAGACAAACCATTTCTACCTCCCCCGATCTCGCAACGTGTTTGCAAACAAAACAATCTCCTTTACTGGACCCAAATTCTGGAACAGCCTGAACAATGAACTAGTTGATAGTGTGTGTGTAATTGGGTTTTTACAGACGTGTATAAATCAGATATGATTATTTAAGGCCCGGTCACACCGCCAGAACTTTGTTGGAGCGTTCGTTGAACGGTAGGGAGAGGGGGCCGAATTTCGACAACGCTCGTCACCGCGCACAAAATGGGGAAAAAAATCGAAAACACGGGCGTTGCCTTAGCGGTGCACCGCTGAAGCCGGCGTTGCTTTAGCGTTGGTTTAACGGTAGCGAGCGGTAGCGAGCGTTGGTCCCGCTCCGACACCTCCTTACCAACGCCAAACCAAAGTTCATCACCGCAATGGATCGCTGCTTCAACGCCCGACACCGTTCCAGCAATCCCGTGTCCGCTCGTAAAACGCTTACAACCGCTCCACCAAAGTTTGTGCAACGTTTAATCACCGCCCGGGCAAAGCTGGCGAAGCAGCGGTGGTCCAGCGTTCAAGATTTCTGCGTTGGCCTAGCGGACCCAAGCGTCCACGAACTTGCGTCTAGCGGTGCCAAACTTTGACTGGGCGTTGTTATAGCGGTGGTGAACTTTGCCGGAGCGGAAAATTGCCCGCTCCTCACCGCTCGCAATATTTTGTGCAGCTCAAAACTTTCGGAGCGGTAGGAGGGACCATCAGCGGTGGCCGAGCGTATACGGCGTTGCCTTAACGGGGGCCAACTTCTGTTAAACGGTGGTGAACGGTTACGAGCGGTGATGAATTTTTTTCACCGCTCCAGGAACGCTCCAGCAAAGTTCTGGCGGTGTGACCGGGCCTTTACGTCTGGGGACCGACCTTTAACGTCACCATCCGAAAGACGTGACTCATTCTCGAACCTGGGTCCGCTGAATCAGTTTATAACTTCCACTGTTAGCTGGATTACACGCGCACGCCACAACGCCACAGGGCCCACTAGCCCCTCCAACAATTCTTTTAATCGGCAGGTAAGGTGTTACCTTTTAAGTAAGTACATGTATAGATGAATATTATGTCATACTTCATCGTACAGGTGGTCACATAGACTTTGTTCGTGTTACACTGCTTTTTTGTTCTTCTTGTTCTTGTTCTTCTTTCTTCTTTTTTCTCCTTTCTTCTTCTTCTTCCCTTTGTACTTCTTTTTTCTCCCCTTCTTCTTCTCTTTGGTCTTTTTGGTTTCTTTACTCCATATTCTGAGCTTTGCTATCCTTGTACGTTAAGTGAATCTGATACTTCTATTCCGTTTCGCTTTCATTGATTTCTAATCAGAATTACTTATAATGTTACTCTCTGCTATACGGGAGCCTTATCATTTACAATCAATGCTTTTTATCCTTTTTTTTTAATTTAGGCTCCCCACATGGTGCATTTTCTTCTCTTTTTTTGCCAGTCGTTCCTATATCTCTCGAAACTTTTTACCTATTTACCGTGCATTGTACTTAATTGGAGTTCTTTTCCCGTACGTTTTGAAATTGAAATGCTGAATTGTTTTTGACGTAAAAGTAGAACAAATAACCTTCGAACTTCATACTTCAAACTTCAAACTTGAAACACACACACATACGCATGGGCATCACCCACACACACTCACAAGGGCACCCGCCCACACACTACACACAGACGGAAAGCACAATCATATCAATGGCAATGATAATATTAAAGCCAAAAGAAACTTACAATACTTCCAAGTTGTTTATGCCACGGAAGGTGTCTGGATGCAATGGAATCAGTGATGTTGCTTCGGAATGAATACGGCTATAATATTATGTGAAAAGACAAAAGTATTTTGAGTTGTAGGTTCTGTTCACATTTTTGTATTGTATTAATTTAATGTAGCGAATAAACTTCATGTAATAACGAGCTTTAAAAACAAAAACCCAGTCAATTTATACGGTATAGCGTTGTGAAGAAAATTGTCCAATTGCATTTTTTTTCACTTGCGCACAACTACCTTTCCTTATTTTCTCCTTACATTATTGTATTTACCAGCCCCTCTTCTCTTAATATTTTTGCGCCCTTTATACAACTGACCTAATTAAAATTGAAAAGAGATTCTCACTATGTTTTTTTTTTATCAATTATGTCATCAACATCCCGCTAAGGTGCTGAATAAACCCAACAAAACATGGAATGTACTGTAGCTGGGTATATTTCTTAATAGAACTTGTAAGTAAACAAAGTACTGGGGAGGGGATTATGGATTTGTTGTACCTAAACTCATGTAATTATCATGGAAAAAAGACTATTATTTTGTTGCAGATGAATAAGCTTTTTTCTGTAGATATCAAACGGAGTGATGAATTAACTGTAAACAATGGTAAACAGGTAAACGAACTTGCACAAGAGACACATAGGGGATATGTTATAAAAGAAATTCTTTTCTGTATGTTGAACAGGGGTATATTCTAGAGAGGTTAAAATTTCGTTTTCCGAAGCTTCATAATTCCAAAAGTTTGTTACTCCAACGATTAATAATTCTGAAGGTTCATAATTCCGAAAATGAAAAAGGGTTCATAATTCCTAAAATGAAATAGGGTTCGCGATTCCGAAGGTTCGTAATTCCGAAAAGTTATGTAGGGCTCTAATGCATTTTAGGAATTACGAACCTTCGGAATTATGAACGCTTTTATCATTTTCGGAATTACGAACCTTCGAAATAACGAACCTTCGGAGTAATGCATCACATATTCGGAATTATGAACCCCATTTCATTTTCGGAATTACGAACCTTCGAAATAACGAACCTTCGGAGTAATGCATCACATATTCGGAATTATGAACCCTATTTCATTATCGGAATTATGAACCCCATACTATGGGAAATTTGCGTTTCGGAATTATGAACCTTGGGAAAAACGAGTACGACCTCCCCCCCCCCCCCTCCCAATGAAAACCTTATACATTTACATGTATATAAATTATAATAATAATAATAATAATAATAATAATAATAATAATAATAATCCGGTCATCGGATTCTGGCATGCCCGCACACAATGTATGCACATTCTCCGCTACCTGGTTGTGTGTGTGTGTGGGCGTGTTTAGCCGTATGTCCGAGAACATTTTCGGACAGAGAACAAAAAAAAATCATGAGAACAATGGTCCTCCGAAGCCGGACAATAGTCCTCGAACGTCGAACAATGAATTTGTGCCTTATTCCGTCGACTGTCCGAGGACGGAGGAACAATAGAGGAACAATACTTGTCCTCGGAAATAAAGCAATACAAGGCAATGTGTGTGTGTGTGTGCGTGTGTGTATGTGTGTGTGTTTCGTTAAACACTGCATTTCTGTATGGGGCATACTAAAGGCATTACTTACAGATCATTGAGAAGTGAGGCATTCAGAAAGGTTCCAGGTGCTATGGACGTCAGTGGATTAGACTTCATATTCCTGTTAATTATGATAATATACATGTAGATGTACAAATATTTAAAAAAAAAATTGATATTAAACTCAAAAGCTACGAATGAAAAAGTTTGCATTATAAGTCGAACGCTGTGTAATTTGATTTTCAACGTTTATTTTCCTTAAGAAATTGAGTTTCCTCTCGTTAAATACAATCTAAACAGTCAGAAATATGCATGAATAAAATAAGGATTAACGTGCATAATTAATGATGAAAAACAAATGAAACTATGTTACGTAAATGATTGATTGTCGAAAACAAAGAAAAACCCACACCGACCGAACGCTAATATCTTAAAGCAATTCTTCATTACTAAATGATATGTCAAATATTATTGGATTCATGAATCTTGCGATGCTCTTCGTGCGTCAGAGTAAGGACAAATTAGTTTTACGAGAATCGTTCAAACTACTGTAGGCCTACGGATTGTACCGATATCAGTTCGTGTGAGTGCTGTTCGATGAACGTAGGCGTTGACAGGGAAGAGCGATATAGCCTTGATAAAGATATTTTCAAACTAAAATCTACTGACAAAATAAGAACGAAACAATAAAAATCAGAATATCATGCACATGTATATTTTGATACACACCATGCACACGGACGGTATATGAGACCTTATCAAACAAGTTTCATTCCATTTCAAATGTCCATAAACACACAACACATGGACTCTAGAAACCCATCATGTTGGAAACGAAAATAAAGACGATATAATAAATCATCTGAAATTATTCATAAGAATATATTTCTGGTAGAGAATTACTACCTATTGAATTTCTTTCAGTAAATGAGTTTTGATGAATAAATTAAGGGGAAGTCCACCCTGGTATTTAGTTTATTTGAATCAAAGCAGAAAAATGAAAGCAATAGATTAGTGAAAGTTTGAGCAAAATCAGATAAGAAATAAGAAAGACATGAATTTTTGAATTTGTAATCAATCAAACACAAATTGGCAACTCCGTGACGGAGAGCTCCTCTCCCATTTGCGGTACAGAAATCTTCATAAATTTTGATGACGGAATAGAATTGTTTTATACATGTTTTGCAATGATAATACCTAGCAGCATGTATGATTGAATATTTTCTTTAGAGAAAATCATGAAAATTAATGCTTTCTGGGGTACAGGGCAAATGTCACGTAGTTGCCTATTGTGTTTGATTGATTACAACTTCAAAACTTCGTAACTTTCTGATTTCTTATCAGATTTTGCTCAAACTTTAACTGATCCGTTTTTTCTCCTTCCTATAAAACAAACTTGATATCAGGGTGCGGAGTTCCCCTTTAAAAACTTACAAAATTTTTAGATGCTCTGAAGCTCCGGTGAGTAACGAAGAGTTGATAGAAGTTATTTGATTGTAGACCAAAATCCTGTGAATTATGCGATTAACAGATAAAATTAAACCATTATCATTAATTTTTTTCTAAAGTGTGGTAGATATCGAAGTGTCAATGTCTTCTTTTTTACAAGTAGTTTAGGGCCTCTTGTTTATTTAATCATGATACACTTTCAAAAGTGTCTTTAGAAGTCATCAGGCCGATAAACTTCCAAAGATTCAGTGACAATATATTGTCAGTTATGCCGTATTATACCACACTTTACAAAATTATTACACTGTAAAACAATATGCCTGTTTTTCCACAGTTTTTTTTACCGGAAATAAGCATATGTTTTCTATAAAATTATGTAAATATAAGCTGATTTCCGGTAAACCAACAAACTTGCTGTTGTTTTACAGAAACAGACTGTAAAATTGAAATAACGGCAATAACTTGTAATTTCAAGGGCTAAAAAACTGTAGTTTTACAGTTATTTTTTTTATAGTGTACCAGTATAGCCAACATTCAAATAAAAAAATTTCCACGTTGTCGTCGTAAACATTTGCATCAGTAATAAAAATGATTCCTGAACTTTAAAAATGCACAAAATTCTCAACAAAACTTACAGACGTTCGAGTGATTTTAGGTCTTTAAATGTTCCTGGTCTCAAGTTCGTAAGGCCCTGGAAACTGATTGATCTGTGAGTAAGAAAGAATTTTCATGACGCTCTTGAATGTGAACTCTAGTATTGCTGCTTGCAAGATTAAATCCATACACTTTAAAGGGATACGCCACCGGGCGGCCGCGGGATACGCCACCGGGCGGCCGCGGGGAAAGTCAGGATTGCGTAAGCCCCATTCACCCGTACACAAAGTTTGTGCGTCGAACGCGTCCGTTGGACTAAGTGGGATTACATTTCGACGGCACGAAGCCGACCGAATCTCGCACGAGAGCTCGAGCTCAGGCGGAGCGTGCATGTTGCAGTCTATCCGAGGTTTGCGCCCCGCGGGGCAACGGCATGATCCGGTAACGATCACGGTGCCCTCTCGCGGCATTAAAACGTCCACAATCTGCGGAATAATTGATAAAAATTATCTTCTGGTAATAAATGACTATATGGCATGAAACTGTACCACAAACATTAAAAACAAACATCGAAAATAATGATTTATCCATTAACGATTTCACAAAAAATGAAAAAAATAAGAAAAGGAAACAATAAACACACAAACCAGAAAAAACAATATTTAGAGAGCAAAATGAAGTTTGGCAAAAAATTTGCTGTGAGATATATCTTTGGAACTTACATGAACCATAGACTGTCCAGATCTGTGAAGCATCCATCTTTTAAACTAGGCGTGGTCAGATTGTTGTAGTCAAGATACCTACAGAGAAGAGTGAAGCAAACCTTTATGCTATGGTCAGACGGACAGATACGCGCGATACGCATGTCTGCGGATGTGCATCCGTAAAAATCCGTAGAAATCCGCAGCAATCCGTATCATGCGTATCATCCGTAAGTGCATCCGTAAAAATCCGTGGGAGTGCGCAGGAATCGAGGTCTTCCGCGAAAAAGTTTTGAAAATCTCAAAATTATTTTAAATTTCCCGCGCAAGGTCTTTTGCGCAGAATTTAGGTAGAATTTGCGTATTGTTCCGTATCATGCGTATTGATCCGTATCTTTGCGTATTTTTGCGTAAAACGTCCGTATCCATCCGTAACCTAATCCGCAGGATCCGCAGACATACGCAGATCCGCAGCGTGAATTTTGAAAATCTCAAAATTCTGCTGCGGATGAAATATACGTAAGCATCCGCAAAATATACGTTATCCATACATAAACTACGTAACTCATACGTATCGTCCGTAAGTCATCCGTAAGTCGTCCGTGACATGTGTCAGCGGGTTGGCAGCGGATGGGCTCATCAACAGGTTTTACCCGTAACATCCGTAATTCATACGTAACATCCGTAACTAATCCGTATCGTCCGCAGAATATAGGTAACTTTTGCTCAAATTTGCGTTATTTGGGGGTAAAAATTACGCATTTTCATTATCCAAATATACGCAGGCATCCGCAGGTCCGTAACATGGCCGTGTGACTGTAGCAAACCTTTACAAATAATTATGTTTATTTCAGTAACTGTTTATTTATTCATTCATTTATTTATTGAAACATATTTATTCAGGATAAAACGTGATCAGCAAAAGCTGTTTGACATCACGGTCCTGATTAAAATACTTTATAGCAAATATTTCCGAAAATTGCCTGCCATGTGGTACATTATGCCGAATTCATAACACTATAGCAACTGCATAAAGTGAGTACAGATACAAATTCAAGCATTGAATTCTCTAATTCCCATAGGCTTACTACATGGATGACTCCGTTCCCGTGGGCAATGGCTTAAGATGTCGCCCATGTATACATTGGCGACGAAGCATGGAATTTGAACATTAATATGCCGAGGTGTTAGTATTATTACAGAAGTTTTTCATCCCCGGACACTTTTTTCCAAATTTACTGCAGATAATTTAACACCTTTCGCAAATTTTCATCCCTTTAGGATATGAATATTTCAATTAATTCAATGTTGCCATTCATTCAGATAAATACATGCTCATCATTTACTGCCAGTTTGGGGATAGACCTCATACCTAATTGACCTTTGACCTTGACCTCTGGTTGACCCCGTTGACCTTTTGACCTTGACCTCTGGTGACCTCTGATGACCTTTTGACCTTGACCTCTGGTGACCTCTGGTGACCTCTGGTGACCTTTTGACCTTGACCTCTGGTGACCCCTGGTGACCTTTAACACTTGACCTCTGGTGTCCTCTGATGACCCTTTGACCTTTAACCATTCTATTGCAACACCAACGAGATCGTGACGTCATCGTTGATGACGTAGTTTCTAGCACCCTTCCTATCATACCTATTGCGGAATACCGTGCCATCGTGGCAACGTATTGCTTACGTGGCTCGATGTACTGCCTACCAGTACATATCTCAAGTGGCTCGGTTTGTGAAGCGTCGATCAATCACCCGAGGCCAAAGCGCGCTCTTAACCACTTAAGGTGAAACCCTAGTACGTTGCTCGATGTACTGCCTACCAGTACATATCTCAAGTGGTTCGGTTTGTGAAACGTCGATCAATCACCCGAGGCCAAAGCGCGCTCTTAACCACTTAAGGTGAAACCCTAGCAGCAGATTTGACAAGAGGATTATCAACACTTTTTTATCACATCATGACATCATGAGTTCGTTTTGTCGAATGACATCATCGCGACGTACCGTTTACGTTGATTTCCAGTTCTAACCGGTAATGCGGCGACATTGCATCACGCGTTATTTTTAGCATTGCATCATGGGTATGGCGCAATCGGCGTGGAAGGGGTATAAAGGATTGTGGATGACAGGTTCGTTCATTCATTCGACAAGCCGTCTCCGTCGCACTCAGAATAACCGTTGCACGATGGTGATAGCATTGTGGATGGTGTTTGCGATTTGGAAAGTACCTTTCTGTGGTTTTGACTATTGGGATCGTATCGAAAAGACGTTTAAAGAGTGGGAGGAAAAAAGACGATCGCAAAATACCAACAATCATGAGTCAAACGGGGTGGACCGCCGAAGACGAGGCGACGTTCCGTCTCCTTCAGGAGCGCAGGATGAGAGCGAGGGAACGGCAAAGTCAAGCTAGGACCGAGGTGGTGGAGAGGATGCGGGACATCCCGCGGATGGAAGATGAACGGGGCGCGGGGTCTAACGGAGACTCCGATATGGAGGGTCATGAGAACCAAGGTACGTTGCAGACACCGTGTGAGTGTATTATGGGAGAAATTTGTGTTTGTGTATAGTAGCCGTAGTGTATAACCATGCGTATAACTTTGACTCTACTGGGAATCTAATGTTGAGGTCATGATCGGGTTAAGCCCCTCCCATCAGGATCTGAAATTGATATATAAATATCACGCGCAAAAAGATTTTCAGATCAGTTAGATCATTTTGTTTTCAGTTTGATCATCACAAAATCTCAACGATGTTGGTCACGATGTGGATATTATTCGCATGGTGGAGGGAGTCATGTATCGGAAGCCCCTATTGGAAAAAAATGGGGAAAACGTGGGTGCCAGTGAGTGAAGAAGAAAGAAAGAAAAACGAGGGTACCTTTGACGGAAAATTCGAAAAACAAATCTAATGGGAATTCCCGCTGAATCTGAACCGGCGTTGCGTTAGGGGTAGGCATCTTTCATACACTATGTGCTTCTACCAGTGTAAACTGACATTTCACTTATCAAAGATTAAATTCTAATAAATAAGTTACAAAATCATGAGATTTGAATTTAAGAAAAATATAATTATTTATGTTAAAAAATATGCCTATGTTGGTGTCATGGAACAAATATTTGTATTTTTAATTTTTTAATTATTCTTAGATGATCGGGGAGCTGGTGACCTGTTCGACCCCAATTTAGACGCTCTGGAAAGAAATGATAATCAGGGAATCGGCGGTATTATAGACCATGGCGGAGACATGTTTGATTCCAATTTAGCCGCATTGGGGGATGATACCCAAGCTATGGCGCTGGATGAGGAGACCGTGCGTCAATTTTATCGCGTTGACACCTACAAGATGCGCAAGGTAGGGAGGTTTACCGCCGAAGCTGTCGATTATCGGATCGTGGTTCGTCCTTTGGATCGACTATTACGTCATCATGGCCCCTACGACGTGGTATACGCCCTGTTGAACAGCGTGTTTACGGCGATGCGCGATGACATTCAGCCACATGACAGGATCGGCATGATCATCGATGGCGGTGGATTGAACGCCCCGATTTGGATTCCCATCATGCGAAACGATCAATTTTCCATCGAACGGGTCATGCTGGCGGTAGAGGGGGTGTTGCAATCCAATGCGGGTTTTCTGACCGAAGAAGAGGGCTTCGAATTGTCCTTCGTCCACATTGCCATGCCCGCGGGACGGGGAAATCGAGATGTGTCGAAAATCGATTTTGAAAAATGGCTGAAGGGAAAACGCTGTTTCGTTCGCATCAAGAATCGGGACGCCGCGTGTTGCGCACGGGCTCTCGCCGTGGCCATCGCTTACTCTCGCAAGAACGACAACGACGAGGCGGCTCGTTACTTTAGAAGCGTCAGTCGATATGCTGAACCTCAGAAAGCGGCGGCGTACCACCTGCACGAAATTTCGGGGGTGCCCGTTGGTGCAGCCTGCGGAATCGACGAATTGAAAGCGTTTCAGCGGGTCATTCCCGACTATCAGATCGTGGTGTACTGCAAGCACACATTCAACGAAATTCTCTACGCCGGACCCCATCAAGACCGACAGCTCTACCTCTACCACTACGAAGACCACTATGACGTCATCACCTCGATGCCCGCCTTCCTGGAGCAGAACGGATATTGCCCCCACTGTCTGACGGGGTACATGGTCAAGAAACGCCACGCGTGTGTCGCGGGGTGTGTCTGCTGCCGCATGGGGCCTTGCGAAATTACAACGTGGCAGCATTGTCCCGACTGCCGCCGCTATTTCAAAAACCCGACCTGTTTCCAAAATCACAAACGCGTCGGAAAAGGCAAAGGATCCGAAGAGGGTGTGTCGGTATGTAGCCGGGTATTCAGATGTGAAGAGTGCGGGGTGACGATCGACCAGACCAAGGACGGAACGAGAAAAAAGCACGAGTGCGGTGCGCGATACTGTTACCGATGCCGCGTTCAAGTCCCTCCCGGTGAAAACCACCTGTGCTACATGAAAGCCCCCGCCCAAGAGGATCTTGAAACCACGGTGGGGGAAGTCGATGAATTCGTCAAATTTGGGACGGATGCCGAAAATGATAAGACCCCCACCTTTTGTTTGCAGGGCGCCCCCTACGATGGTCTGCAAGCAGCATACGCCTTTCTGGCGGACGGGCACGAGAAAATCGAGAGGATAGTGACCCATTTGGGGTCGATACCCCATCCCGAACGCCGCGAAGAGGCGCGGCTGAAAAATGGCAAGTTCCTGATCAAGAAATGCCGAGATACTATTCCCGCGTACGTGTTCTATGACTTCGAATGTCGACAAGACGACGTCGTCGGAGAAAACAAGCTGGGGAAAATCTACAAACATACCCCCAATCTCTGCATCGCGTATCGCGTGTGCACGCTCTGTTGGGAAGATCGAACCAAACCGTGCCACCTGTGCGGCCAGCGGGAGTGGATTTTCAAAGGCGACACCTGCCGGAACGAATTTTGCCAGTGGCTGTTCTCCGAGGAATGTCACGCTGGGAGACGCGCCATCGCCCACAACGCCCGGGGATACGACGCGCTCTTGGTCAAAGAATATCTCTTCGAGCAGGGGATAGCTCCCGACGCGATCGAAAATGGGGTGAAGATCATCAAATTGACCTATAACCACGTGACCTTGATCGACTCGCTGAGTTTCCTCGCCATGCCTCTGGCCAAATTCCCCAAAACCTTCGGTCTGAAGGAAATGAAGAAGGGGTATTTCCCGCATCTCTTCAACACGAAAACGAACGAAGGGTATCGAGGACCGATCCCTTCGAAAGAGTACTTTGACCCTGACGGCATGAAAGAGGGCGACGCCAGAAAAAAATTTGACGCGTGGTACGCAGGACAGAAAGATGCGCTCTACGACCTCGAAACGGAGATGCTGGCCTACTGCCACAGCGACGTGGATATTCTGATGAGGGGGTGCATGACCTTTCGAAAATCCTTCATCGAAGCCTCCGGGATCGACCCTTACAAAGATGACGTCACCATCGCATCAGCATGCAGTCGGGTCTACCGCACACGGTTCATGCCAGAAGGGACCATCGCGTTGATACCTCCGCAGGGGTATACCCCGAAACACAACCAGTCCGTGAAGGCCATGGGGTGGCTGAAATGGATCGCTCTTTCAAAAGGCATTGACATCCGGCACGCGCTGAACGGCGGGGAAGCTCGAATAGGCAAGTATCTCGTGGATGGGCTGCGTGGGAACACCGCGTACGAATTTTACGGCTGCCTCTGGCACGGCTGCCCCAATTGCTTCAAAAGGAGAGACACTCCGGTCCCGGGAACGGAGGAATCCGTAGAGAGCGTGTACCAAAAGACCATAGAGCGTCAAAAATCGATCGAGAAAAGGGGATATGTGGTGGAGGTCATCTGGGAGCATGAATTTCATCGCCAACTGAAAGAGAATCCTGACATGTGCCGATTCTACAAAGGCTACAAGTCAAATATCAGAACTCCGCTCAATCCGCGAGATGCGTTCTATGGAGGAAGGACGGGGGCTTCCCGCCTCTACCACAAAATTGGTGACGGGGAAAAGATCGCGTACCTGGACGTGTGTAGCCTGTACCCCTGGGTCAACAAAGTCGGCAAGTATGGTCAAGGTCATCCCGAAATCATCACCGAGAACTTTGTAGATATCGGAGAATACGAAGGCCTGATCAAGTGCCAGCTGTTGCCGCCGAGAAAGCTCTATCATCCCGTGATCCCCTACCGTCCTCCCGGCCCGAATTCGAAATTGATGTTCACCTTGTGTCGAACGTGCGCGATCGAAAAGCAGCAGACCCCCTGCACCCACACGGAGGAAGAGAGGATGCTGGAAGGGACCTGGGTGACGGACGAGGTCAAGTACGCTTTGACTAAAGGATACGTTTTGGGCAAGGTATTCGAAGTGTGGCATTTCTCCGAGACGGCTCAATACGACCCCGAGACCAAGACGGGTGGACTCTTTTCCGGCTACATCAACACGTTCTTGAAGGTCAAGCAAGAGGCGAGCGGGTGGCCGGCAGAATGTCGTTTCCCTGGAGAGGAAGATGGACACCCCGTGCCCGAGGACGTTCGAACCAGCCGGGAACGTTATCTGAAAGAGTACTTGGAGAAGGAAGGCGTCCAATTGGACCCCGACAACATCAAACACAATCCAGGCACGTTTCGGTTTTACTCCAAGGTGTTTTCTTCAAAAAGTAGCCAGTAACGGTTTTGATCATGTTTAACGCTATTACTAACAATTCTTAAACCTCGAGAAAAAATTGATAATAATAATGAACTCTTCTGAATAGTCCGTGGACTTATGGGTATTCACTTATTTATCCTTTATCTTCAGGTCTGCGAGCCGTTGGGAAATCCTCGTTGAACTGCATGTGGGGGAAGATGGGTCAGAGGGGAAATCTCGCCAGAGCCGAGTACTTCACCGAGCCAGGGGCCTTCTACCGATGTCTCGCCGACGAAACCAGGGAAATTTCACGCGTGGAGTTTCCCACGGATCACATCGCCAAGGTGGTCCACGCCCCGGATGAAGACTTTGAAACAAGCCTCGGCAACACGAACGTGGTGATTGCAGCCTACACCACGGCACACGCCAGGCTGAAATTGTACAGTTACCTGGACATTTTGCAAGACCGCGTGCTGTACTACGACACCGACTCCGTCATCTTTATCGACAGGGAGGGCGCCCCCAAAGTTCAGACGGGCAATTTTTGGGGGGATATGACGGACGAACTGGCGTCCTACGGAGAAGGGAGTTACATCGAAGAATTCTGCTCGGGCGGGAGCAAGAATTATGCCTACAGGGTATTTGAAGGGGATTCTGGAAAGTATTCCACCGTGTGCAAAGTCCGGGGCATCACGCTCAACTTACGTAACAAACGTATCGTCAACTTTGAAAGTCTCAAATCCATGGTGTGCGATGGGAAAGCGGCCAATGTCATCACCGATCCCAGACGCATCGCTCGTACCAAGAAGGGGCAGCTGGTCACAAGAACTGAACAGAAGGTTCACCGGGTGGTGTTCGATAAACGCGTGAAATTGCCGGACTACAGCACGCTTCCGTACGGTTACTAAATGAATGTTGGGAAGTGTTACATTGTGAAGGAATAAAAGGTGATCCTCGCCAGGTATATATGAGACTGTCTTTACCGCGAGGTTTAGTTTTAATCATGGACGTGCGAATCAAGACACCGTTTAGGATGATTCTAGCAGGACCCTCCATGTCCGGCAAAACGACGTTAATCAGGAAACTGTTGGTGAATGGAGAGACCCTGTTTGACCGCCAATTCGTCAAAATACTCTGGTGTTACGGGCAATATCAACGGGAGACATTCGCTAAAATTCAAAGGGAAATCCCAAACATCGAATTTTACGAAGGATTGCCCGATGACATCCCGTCACATTTCGACACTTCGCGTCCGAATCTCCTGGTACTTGACGATCTCATGTCCGACGCGTCCAAAGATGAACGCGTTACCAATCTTACCATACGCACGTGGCTTACCTCAGGAAATAGATATAAAGGACTTGCCAGGGATCGAACCTTTCAGTTTAAAATTTGGCATTGGAAAGAACGAATCTCGAGATGACGCAGAGACTGGAGAGAAACGCGCCATTTTTGGAAGTCATAGCCCGCGGGACCCGGACCTGTTCGGGCGTTTCGGGTTTCAAGTCTATAAACAGGTAGCCGTATGGACTTGCGGTGGCATCTTGATAACTTTCCTGAATGAATTTGGGTCTGTCTGGGGCGAGTTGTCTGGCCAAGTATTGGATTTGGGATCTGTCCCTTGTATTTTTCGTGAGAATGAGGATGTCCGCGTTTAAGCTGATGCTGCGACTTTGAGATCCTTTGTGAAAAAGATTCTGGGTCAAGAGGGCTACGGAGGCATTCAAATGATGAGAATGGACGGCAAAGAGTTTGGTAACGCGTTCATCTTTGGACGCGTCGGACATGAGATCGTCAAGTACCAGGAGATTCGGACGCGAAGTGTCGAAATGTGACGGGATGTCATCGGGCAATCCTTCGTAAAATTCGATGTTTGGGATTTCCCTTTGAATTTTAGCGAATGTCTCCCGTTGATATTGCCCGTAACACCAGAGTATTTTGACGAATTGGCGGTCAAACAGGGTCTCTCCATTCACCAACAGTTTCCTGATTAACGTCGTTTTGCCGGACATGGAGGGTCCTGCTAGAATCATCCTAAACGGTGTCTTGATTCGCACGTCCATGATTAAAACTAAACCTCGCGGTAAAGACAGTCTCATATATACCTGGCGAGGATCACCTTTTATTCCTTCACAATGTAACACTTCCCAACATTCATTTAGTAACCGTACGGAAGCGTGCTGTAGTCCGGCAATTTCACGCGTTTATCGAACACCACCCGGTGAACCTTCTGTTCAGTTCTTGTGACCAGCTGCCCCTTCTTGGTACGAGCGATGCGTCTGGGATCGGTGATGACATTGGCCGCTTTCCCATCGCACACCATGGATTTGAGACTTTCAAAGTTGACGATACGTTTGTTACGTAAGTTGAGCGTGATGCCCCGGACTTTGCACACGGTGGAATACTTTCCAGAATCCCCTTCAAATACCCTGTAGGCATAATTCTTGCTCCCGCCCGAGCAGAATTCTTCGATGTAACTCCCTTCTCCATAGGACGCCAGTTCGTCCGTCATATCCCCCAAAAAATTGCCCGTCTGAACTTTGGGGGCGCCCTCCCTGTCGATGAAGATGACGGAGTCGGTGTCGTAGTACAGCACGCGGTCTTGCAAAATGTCCAGGTAAATGTACAATTTCAGCCTGGCGTGTGCCGTGGTGTAGGCGGCAATCACCACGTTCGTGTTGCCGAGGCTTGTTTCAAAGTCTTCATCCGGGGCGTGGACCACCTTGGCGATGTGATCCGTGGGAAACTCCACGCGTGAAATTTCCCTGGTTTCGTCCGCGAGACATCGGTAGAAGGCCCCTGGCTCGGTGAAGTACTCGGCTCTGGCGAGATTTCCCCTCTGACCCATCTTCCCCCACATGCAGTTCAACGAGGATTTCCCAACGGCTCGCAGACCTGAAGATAAAGGATAAATAAGTGAATACCCATAAGTCCACGGACTATTCAGAAGAGTTCATTATTATTATCAATTTTTTCTCGAGGTTTAAGAATTGTTAGTAATAGCGTTAAACATGATCAAAACCGTTACTGGCTACTTTTTGAAGAAAACACCTTGGAGTAAAACCGAAACGTGCCTGGATTGTGTTTGATGTTGTCGGGGTCCAATTGGACGCCTTCCTTCTCCAAGTACTCTTTCAGATAACGTTCCCGGCTGGTTCGAACGTCCTCGGGCACGGGGTGTCCATCTTCCTCTCCAGGGAAACGACATTCTGCCGGCCACCCGCTCGCCTCTTGCTTGACCTTCAAGAAGGTGTTGATGTAGCCGGAAAAGAGTCCACCCGTCTTGGTCTCGGGGTCGTATTGAGCCGTCTCGGAGAAATGCCACACTTCGAATACCTTGCCCAAAACGTATCCTTTAGTCAAAGCGTACTTGACCTCGTCCGTCACCCAGGTCCCTTCCAGCATCCTCTCTTCCTCCGTGTGGGTGCAGGGGGTCTGCTGCTTTTCGAGCGCGCACGTTCGACACAAGGTGAACATCAATTTCGAATTCGGGCCGGGAGGACGGTAGGGGATCACGGGATGATAGAGCTTTCTCGGCGGCAACAGCTGGCACTTGATCAGGCCTTCGTATTCTCCGATATCTACAAAGTTCTCGGTGATGATTTCGGGATGACCTTGACCATACTTGCCGACTTTGTTGACCCAGGGGTACAGGCTACACACGTCCAGGTACGCGATCTTTTCCCCGTCACCAATTTTGTGGTAGAGGCGGGAAGCCCCCGTCCTTCCTCCATAGAACGCATCTCGCGGATTGAGCGGAGTTCTGATATTTGACTTGTAGCCTTTGTAGAATCGGCACATGTCGGGATTCTCTTTCAGTTGGCGATGAAATTCATGCTCCCAGATGACCTCCACCACATATCCCCTTTTCTCGATCGATTTTTGACGCTCTATGGTCTTTTGGTACACGCTCTCTACGGATTCCTCCGTTCCCGGGACCGGAGTGTCTCTCCTTTTGAAGCAATTGGGGCAGCCGTGCCAGAGGCAGCCGTAAAATTCGTATGCGGTGTTCCCACGCAGCCCATCCACGAGATACTTGCCTATTCGAGCTTCCCCGCCGTTCAGCGCGTGCCGGATGTCAATGCCTTTTGAAAGAGCGATCCATTTCAGCCACCCCATGGCCTTCACGGACTGGTTGTGTTTCGGGGTATACCCCTGCGGAGGTATCAACGCGATGGTCCCTTCTGGCATGAACCGTGTGCGGTAGACCCGACTGCATGCTGATGCGATGGTGACGTCATCTTTGTAAGGGTCGATCCCGGAGGCTTCGATGAAGGATTTTCGAAAGGTCATGCACCCCCTCATCAGAATATCCACGTCGCTGTGGCAGTAGGCCAGCATCTCCGTTTCGAGGTCGTAGAGCGCATCTTTCTGTCCTGCGTACCACGCGTCAAATTTTTTTCTGGCGTCGCCCTCTTTCATGCATCTAGAAGCGTCAGGGTCAAAGTACTCTTTCGAAGGGATCGGTCCTCGATACCCTTCGTTCGTTTTCGTGTTGAAGCGATGCGGGAAATACCCCTTCTTCATTTCCTTCAGACCGAAGGTTTTGGGGAATTTGGCCAGAGGCATGGCGAGGAAACTCAGCGAGTCGATCAAGGTCACGTGGTTATAGGTCAATTTGATGATCTTCACCCCATTTTCAATCGCGTCGGGAGCTATCCCCTGCTCGAAGAGATATTCTTTGACCAAGAGCGCGTCGTATCCCCGGGCGTTGTGGGCAATGGCGCGTCTCCCAGCGTGACATTCCTCGGAGAACAGCCACTGGCAAAATTCGTTCCGGCAGGTGTCGCCTTTGAAAATCCACTCCCGCTGGCCGCACAGGTGGCACGGTTTGGTTCGATCTTCCCAACAGAGCGTGCACACGCGATACGCGATGCAGAGATTGGGGGTATGTTTGTAGATTTTCCCCAGCTTGTTTTCTCCGACGACGTCGTCTTGTCGACATTCGAAGTCATAGAACACGTACGCGGGAATAGTATCTCGGCATTTCTTGATCAGGAACTTTCCATTTTTCAGCCGCGCCTCTTCGCGGCGTTCGGGATGGGGTATCGACCCCAAATGGGTCACTATCCTCTCGATTTTCTCGATGGAAAATTGATCGTTTCGCATGATGGGAATCCAAATCGGGGCGTTCAATCCACCGCCATCGATGATCATGCCGATCCTGTCATGTGGCTGAATGCCATCGCGCATCGCCGTAAACACGCTGTTCAACAGGGCGTATACCACGTCGTAGGGGCCATGATGACGTAATAGTCGATCCAAAGGACGAACCACGATCCGATAATCGACAGCTTCGGCGGTAAACCTCCCTACCTTGCGCATCTTGTAGGTGTCAACGCGATAAAATTGACGCACGGTCTCCTCATCCAGCGCCATAGCTTGGGTATCATCCCCCAATGCGGCTAAATTGGAATCAAACATGTCTCCGCCATGGTCTATAATACCGCCGATTCCCTGATTATCATTTCTTTCCAGAGCGTCTAAATTGGGGTCGAACAGGTCACCAGCTCCCCGATCATCTAAGAATAATTAAAAAATTAAAAATACAAATATTTGTTCCATGACACCAACATAGGCATATTTTTTAACATAAATAATTATATTTTTCTTAAATTCAAATCTCATGATTTTGTAACTTATTTATTAGAATTTAATCTTTGATAAGTGAAATGTCAGTTTACACTGGTAGAAGCACATAGTGTATGAAAGATGCCTACCCCTAACGCAACGCCGGTTCAGATTCAGCGGGAATTCCCATTAGATTTGTTTTTCGAATTTTCCGTCAAAGGTACCCTCGTTTTTCTTTCTTTCTTCTTCACTCACTGGCACCCACGTTTTCCCCATTTTTTTCCAATAGGGGCTTCCGATACATGACTCCCTCCACCATGCGAATAATATCCACATCGTGACCAACATCGTTGAGATTTTGTGATGATCAAACTGAAAACAAAATGATCTAACTGATCTGAAAATCTTTTTGCGCGTGATATTTATATATTTATTTCAGATCCTGATGGGAGGGGCTTAACCCGATCATGACCTCAACATTAGATTCCCAGTAGAGTCAAAGTTATACGCATGGTTATACACTACGGCTACTATACGCCTAAACACAAATTTCTCCCATAATACACTCACACGGTGTCTGCAACGTACCTTGGTTCTCATGACCCTCCATATCGGAGTCTCCGTTAGACCCCGCGCCCCGTTCATCTTCCATCCGCGGGATGTCCCGCATCCTCTCCACCACCTCGGTCCTAGCTTGACTTTGCCGTTCCCTCGCTCTCATCCTGCGCTCCTGAAGGAGACGGAACGTCGCCTCGTCTTCGGCGGTCCACCCCGTTTGACTCATGATTGTTGGTATTTTGCGATCGTCTTTTTTCCTCCCACTCTTTAAACGTCTTTTCGATACGATCCCAATAGTCAAAACCACAGAAAGGTACTTTCCAAATCGCAAACACCATCCACAATGCTATCACCATCGTGCAACGGTTATTCTGAGTGCGACGGAGACGGCTTGTCGAATGAATGAACGAACCTGTCATCCACAATCCTTTATACCCCTTCCACGCCGATTGCGCCATACCCATGATGCAATGCTAAAAATAACGCGTGATGCAATGTCGCCGCATTACCGGTTAGAACTGGAAATCAACGTAAACGGTACGTCGCGATGATGTCATTCGACAAAACGAACTCATGATGTCATGATGTGATAAAAAAGTGTTGATAATCCTCTTGTCAAATCTGCTGCTAGGGTTTCACCTTAAGTGGTTAAGAGCGCGCTTTGGCCTCGGGTGATTGATCGACGCTTCACAAACCGAACCACTTGAGATATGTACTGGTAGGCAGTACATCGAGCAACGTACTAGGGTTTCACCTGAAGTGGTTAAGAGCACGCTTTGGCCTCGGGTGATTGATCGACGCTTCACAAACCGAGGCACTTGAGATATGTACTGGTAGGCAGTACATCGAGCCACGTAAGCAATACGTTGCCACGATGGCACGGTATTCCGCAATAGGTATGATAGGAAGGGTGCTAGAAACTACGTCATCAACGATGACGTCACGATCTCGTTGGTGTTGCAATAGAATGGTTAAAGGTCAAAGGGTCATCAGAGGACACCAGAGGTCAAGTGTTAAAGGTCACCAGAGGTCAAGTGTTAAAGGTCACCAGGGGTCACCAGAGGTCAAGGTCAAAAGGTCACCAGAGGTCACCAGAGGTCACCAGAGGTCAAGGTCAAAAGGTCACCAGAGGTCACCAGAGGTCAAGGTCAAAAGGTCAACGGGGTCAACCAGAGGTCAAGGTCAAAGGTCAATTAGGTATGAGGTCTATCCCCTAACTACTTGCTCATCATTTACTGCCATTTTGGTCCTTTCAATCACCATGTTTTGTATTTTAATTGTTTACTTGCTATACAGAAATTGTGAAAAATTGAACCCGAGGTCATACAATGTATTTTACAAACGACTATTTCGATTTCAAGGTCTGGATGGAATAAGTTGATTGTAACAATGTGTTTCATACTTTACTTACAGTAAATTAAGGCCTCGTAAACCTCGGAAAGTGCCAGCTTCAAGACTTAAGAGTTGGTTAGAATCCAAAACTCTGTAACGAAAGTGGCAATAGAGAAAAATAAAAACGTAATATTCACCAGGAAAGCTATTTGAGAACTGTAAAGGGGAACAATCACCCCCACCCCCCCCCCCAAAAAAAAAAACCAACAAAGCAAAACAACAAACAAACACACACACTCACACATACACATATAAATATATTTAGAACATGTAGAATCACCCCCTAAAAAAAGACAATCATGTAAGGCATTGAGCTGGTTTAGGATTAAAAAGCATGAGGGCGAAATGTTTCACATTAATGCCAGCACAGAAGTTCACTCTGAGTTAAACAACAAACATCATTACGGAAACACGACAGACTGAAGTCCGTGCCTCTCAACTCATATATCATGCCGTAAGAAAGAAGATTATTATATTCTTCCACGACACCTGCTCACTTCTGTGCTGCCATGCACATCACGTTATAGCACGAGCTCTGAATCTCTAGCCTGCTTCCAGTTGATGTGGATAATTTCCTGCTCTCAAAGAAACTGTCGCATGCCCCTGCTTTCACGGAACCTATGCTGCATTGACTGGGCCTTAAAGAGATAGACTAATAACCCCTGGTCCATTGTTTTTGATGTCTTTTCGGTAATAAGTTCAGCTACTCCAGACTCGATACAACTTCATTTACAGCACTGCAAAATCCACACTTTGTGGGAGAGAGGCTAAAACTCAAGAGATTGCGATTTGTCATGTTGCAACATAGTGCGAGTGGACCTAATACCACAGTCACACCAACGAGACCGACTCCAGACCGACAACAGACCGAACAAAACAATAAGCTGGGTTCACATAAACGATCCGACGCGCCGTCGATGGGATTTCGATGGATTTGGGGGGGGGGGGGGGGGGTGAAAGGGGCACATTCGGCTGCAAGTATGAGATGCTTCGTCGATCAATCGGTGATCGGCGGCCTGTCGGTCATTTTTAAGTGCGAGTTAAAATTTTGCGATCGATCGGCTAAGAAAGCCCTGGCGGCACCCATCGCCGACTTTTCGGCGGCTGTCGGCGTGAAATCGCCGATTAATAGACGAAACGCCGCCGATTAGTCATTGTTCCCCGTCCGATTACAGCATGTCAGCGAACCTGAGCAGTCATTTCCATCATTGTTCATTTATCGCCGACTGATCGCCGACATTTCGGCCGCTTTCGGCGTGAAATCGTAGATTAATCGACGAAACGCCGCCGATTAGTCATTGTTCCCCGGCCGATTACAGCATGTCGGCGACACATCTAAGACCCTACGGTGATTAGTCAACGACTAGCCGCCGGCGCGTCGCAGATATAACGGGGGCATGTCAGTGATTATGAATATGGTGTATATTATGAGGAAAATGAACAAAAAGTGTGGGAAAATTGTTCAAAACGCAGTTGTACAAAGCACACGTAATCGACGATACATTGGCGACGTGCCGGCGGCTAGTCTGTGACCCGGTCGGGGGTCCATTGACTAATCGGCGGCGTATCATCGTTTTATCTCCGATTTCATGGACTCGGCCGGGGACCATTGCCTAATCGTCAGCGTATCGTCGTTTTATCTCCGACTGAACGACATATACCTCCCCCCCCCCCCATCGACGATGGTCAAAGGAAACCGTCAGGGGACGTCGGTTTTTTGTGAATGCTCGATAGCACAAACGTTGCTGGATACCCCGACATCGGATCACAACGTCAATCTCGCCGACGCCTATAAGATTTAACAAATCGCCGAGGTATCGGTACCGCCGATTTTTATCTGAACCAAGCTTTACATTGCCACCAATCGCTAAGAATCGGTCGGTTTGGAGTCGGCGTGGGGTTGGTTTGGAGGTGTAACTGTGGTATTACTTTTGCTCCACAAATTCGAATAATGTTATTCGATACATTTATTCTACTTACAGCTTGGAAAGGCGATGTAGCCCGTCAAATACCCCAACAGGAAGGTACTGAAGTCTATTGTCGGTCAGATCCCTGAAATATTTGTAATAATTGATAGGAATTAACAATCATTTCTTTCAAAAATGAATTATGAAATATTGAATGGCGCACTGTAATTAATGCAAAAGTCATAATGAAGTTGATGAAGCCCCGAAAGCTGAGCTTGGTTTGAGAATTTCAGGTGTTATGAAAACACAGGAACGTAGTCGGCCTCCATCTCTTTTTTAAACAAGGTATACATTGCGTTTAAAACGACATTTTGTGTTCTTTGAATAAAGATGAATAATTTCTATTCGTTTTTTCCTGTGCACCTCAAGATTGGACCCAATGGAAAAACAGTGACAATATATATAAATGCCACTGAAATGGGCTATTCGCCTTTTTTGCACAATAATATTTATGTTTGTGTACCATTTTTATATAAACTTTTCAAAATTGTCATGATTATTTAAGGAACTAAAAACAAACATACAAACCACAGCTAGAATGCGAGAGACGAAATGGATTTAGCGTTTTCAAAAACAACATTTTGATTTCTGAACGTCGTCTCACTCATTTTATGTTAATACTACCATTTAATAGCAGTTAATAGTTTATTGATTGTGATATTGATATTTACATTTTTATATCATCTTTCTTATGTTGTAGGATTTTAACAGAATCACTAAATTTTACTCACAATATCCACGTGTATCCAAGTTCTTGAAAAGACCCTGCCTCTAGACTCATTATCTGTGAGTTCTTCAAGTTTCTGTCAAGAAGATTACATATTTATTCACGAAATATTTCCCCCTTCTTTCTCTTTCTTATTTCGTTCGTTTTTTTAAATACATCATTAACATTGCTAACGTGAGGTCTCTGATCGCGTGAACTACAGTTAATAATAATTGTGTTTTTTTTATATAGCGCCTTTCCAATTAAGTACCTGATCAAAGTGCTTCACAGTGTATTATTACCCCAGTCATTGGATTCAAATGCGATTCTGCACTCAGAGTTCACATTCTCCGCTCCACTTGGGAGCATTCCAGCTTGGCAACCATTTTACAAGTAGGTGCATACGTGCTATTCTATCCACAATGACGTTTGCATCCTACCGGGAACCCATTTAACACCTGGGGGGGGGGGGGGGGAGGGGTAGCAGTGTAGATAAAAATGCCTTGCCCATGGACATAAGTGCCATGCCGGGGTTCGAACCCACGACCTTTGTATCCCCAGTCAAGTGATTAAACCACTCGACAACACCTCTACAATAGCCTAAGAATCCGTAACTCTTAAAAGAATAATTGTAAATTTGTGCCGTACCTACCCTATTCAGCCATATAGAGACTCAAAACTTCTTTACAGGACTTAAATATCAATGGCATACTTGTCATGGGTTTCCTAAAGCTTAAATGATATTGTTTTAGCAGATCTAGTGTTGAACTGTAATGTCTCTCTTTAACTTCATAAGTCTCGAATCAGTGAACACGCCCGACCTTTAAACTACATTGCATGTTTCTAGGTAGACTCTACACGGCTGTATAGGTTGACCCGATATAATTTTGTATAATAATATGATGACAATGCAGAAGACAGAATAAATTGTGAGGGTAATCTGTGATAATTATTGCGGTTATCGTAAGTAGAAAATTAGAATTACATCACCCGCGCTTTTCATGAATTTTTAAACCGATTTTTTTGGTCAAATCTGATAAGCTATTTCCACAGACATCACTGTGTTCATAGCCGGAAAACGTTCTAGGTATTAAATTTCATACGTGTTCATTAAAGCGTGACTTATCTAGTTATGTCCTCTAAATCCGCCACTCTCCTGACTCGTATGTAAAAACAAATTAAAAAATAGACATACAAAATGGTTGTTTTCTTCGATGCGTTCCTGGCGTGGTCTCTTGTCCAAGCGTTTGAGCAGTTAACCCAGAAGGGTAGCCAATCTAGTTGGTCACTACATATTGGTGGGGGCTGGCCATGTTTGTCATTGTATGCAGACTCTCCACATAGGCAACCGATTGGGCAAAATACACTGTCTGGGAATAGTATAGTGATAATGAAACAAATAACAAAAAGCTAATCATGGTAAGTAATCGATAGAAGAAACCTGTGGAGTTACTGTGAGCTATAACCCTAAATCTTTAAAAACCTCATTTCGGCCAAAATTAAATGGATTTATTACAGTTTTCATAATGAATTTCTGTTTGACGCAAGTTACTTTAAAATTACCACATACATTACACAGCTGTCAAGTAAATACTGTTTGTTACCACAAAGTGCTTCGTCATCCGCTAGCGGGCAGTCTTCAACCCCATCACATCTCAAAGACGGCAAGAGACAGATGTCTATAGCTTGGCAGGAAAACCATCCATTATTGCAACCTGAATATAACAGAGAAAATATGAATAATTTAAAAAAATACATATTCAGGTCTTTTTAGCCTAATTACTTAATCGCTCTCCCTCTGTCTCTTTCTTTTTCTTGCTCACATTTTCTGGTAGGTTCGATATATCGTTGCAGCATTATGCCCATGGACAGGTTTCATTATGCTCTACTATACATCTCTGTCTTTTAGGAAGATGAAATCGGCGCGACTTGGGTAAAATGACTCATTGGAGCTGAATTGATTTGTGAATATTTACCAGGGTGGACATAAGTAGGCTATGAAACAATCATCACAATCATTTTTAGGGTAAATAACGTTTATATCAACTCAAGGGCAGTTGATTTCAGCGTCGACTTTGATATAGCCGAGTAGAAAAAATCAAAGGGACGAATCTAAATTATAAGGGTACCGTTTTATGTGAAGATAACCCGGCGCCGACCGAGAGTTGAGTGGAATCAGGGATGCCGACTTACGGTCAGGTATAATCACTTGTCGTCGCATTAATCACTGCAAGATTTTTAGATTTTCAGCAAATTTAATGTGAATGAATTTGATACGTTGTTTTATTTAAATTAAACGTTTTACCATGTATGCTGTCGTAGTGATCACAATCCGTTTCGTCTGAAAAGTCATTGCAGTCAGGAATTCCGTCACACCTTGAATACATTGGAATGACTTGGAAACCGTTTCCACAGAGGAAGTCATCGTCCTTAACAAGATCGCTTTCTGTGAAAATAAAATTGCGAAATGTTTTGCAATTGTACTTCCTCTATCCTTGGAATACACCTCATGGAAAATATTTAACGCCTCCCTAAATTAAAGGGCGAATCGCCGTCGCCCGTGTATTTTTTCGCTGCTCACTATGCCCCTATTGCTTTGCTGTTTGTAAGCCTTTCAACAAAGGTCTATTAATATTTGCCCTTTTTAGTGAAAAGGGGGCATAAATAGATATCTTGTTTGCGACTTTTTTTCAAACATTCCACCTTGTCACTTGACATTTTTTGTTAAAGTATTCTTTTATTCATTTCGTTTCAGTGAAATCAACAGACATACAAATATAGAAACATTACAATCATGAATAAAGTATAAACAGAAACATTTACAATTTACAAGTAAATCTATACGTATATGGAAAAATGTATATATTCATGGAAGAACAAAGAATTTACACATACATGCACTTGTAATTCACTTAAAAACTCAGCTTACTTGAAATTATACAGATTACAACTAAAAATATACCTTTACGTTATCTGGAAAAATTTATACATTCATGAACGAACAAAGAATTTATACAACTGAAAATATACCTTAAATATAACTGTTCCTTTTATATGTTTTTTTTTCACTGAAAGAAAAATGTATAAAAGATAAAAAGGAGAAAGAAAGGAAAAGAAAGGAAAAATAAAATATGTGAGAGAGAGAGGGGGAAAAAAAGAGAGACACACCCGCACATCCCAAGACAATACCTCACACCTTCCCTTTGGAGGGAAGGAAGTACAATCCATTTATAGTTCTTAATTAACATATTTTATCCTTGCACTTCGCATCCAAAAGACTCCTCCCTTCATCCGAAATCAAAAGCTTCCCATTTCTTTAAGTGTAATGACAGGGTGTTACGATCTAGTGCTATCTTTTTTTTCTTCAACTTGATTTCCTACCAATATTTCTCTCACTTCTTTGCTGTTAGGAAGTATATTTCTCTTCCTGCATTGAAGTATCAAATATTGTATGAACTATATTACATGATTCAATGAATACATTTACCCCACATCGCCCAAAGTCACACCAAATAAAATTCTCTCCCAGTTGAATTCCTTTAAAATCGGCAAGTTCAGCACCTATGATTTCCCATGGGAACTGAATATGTTCACATTCATGAAAAACATGACGATAATATGTTCCTTTTTGCTAAAGGAGCATAAACTACTTGGAACCTGTCCAAACCGATATAAATCATGACTAGTGTAAATTTGAATTGAATTCCCTAAGCTTACTTTTTAAAGTACATTTCCTTGGTCTAAGGAACATGTTTCTAATGTCTCTAACAGAAAAATCATATGATTCTTTTAACCTATTTACTGCATGCCAATTTCCGAAAAGAGTGCTACTTCCCACCCCCCCCCCCCTTCCCCGCATGTTGTTCCTGTTGTTCTACAAATCAGTAATTGAAAGCGTAATTCTGTCTAGTTGTGTAGTTTGGTTTGGAGCATGCAGAAAGGAGGACTTTAAACAATTGAAAAAAATCCCCAGGCACGCGAAGGAAATGATAGGCGAAGAGACTAATTTGAATGAGGCATGTACCTCTCTGATTTTGAAACAGGCTGAAATTATCTTTGAAAATACAAATCACCCTCTCCATTCCTATTATACTGTCATGCGTTCTGGAAAACGGTTTCGATCGGTAGGATTTCGAACAAATCGTTTTGGAAACTCATTTATCCCGCTGTCAATCCGGGAATACAATAAACTCAAGTAACAAAGCTATACAATTATCGTCTCGTTACATGCAACTCACCAGACTAGACATTATTGACTTGTTCAACGTATTATCCTCATATTTTTTTTAATGTTGACTCTATATAGAAAGCTAATTTGTATAGCAATCTAAACCTAAATTGAAAATCTTTCCTTTCTGATGAGTTTAGGCTGAAAAAATATGCTGATTGTAGTACGTATAATTCTGTATATTTATGACCACATATGACTACATGTTCATAACTTGTGTAATTTTGTTTATTTATATGAATGTTATGTACTTTTGTAAGCCAACAAAGCAAATTTCCTTAATTGGACGAATAAAATTATCTATCTATATATCTATGTGTTGAATATATCGCTCCGCTTACTGTGGATGCGGGTCGTGAATGCTTTATCTCACTTTTATATCCTCCTCTCACTAATTTTCATTAGCGAAAGTTCAACAAAGTTAATCACCATTTAATATCAAATGATCTGATAGAAAAATATATTACCGTTAGACGATATTGCTCTGAGATTCAACACGAATCCAGCACCCGCGCCAACACTATCGGTGCAAAATGACACCTTTATTTGGCCTGGTGGTAAGATCAGTGACCTCACGCTTGGGCTAGCCAATGAGAAGAGAGTGTGATTGGTGTCGTGTGCAGAGACGTAACTCACGGTCAATGTATCCCATGGACGTTCAATGTCCAGGGCGTCGATCAGCAGTAATCCCTACATGGTTGATATTAATATTAGAATGTAAATATGATGTTGTATTGAGTACTAGTAAGGCAGTTGTAAATTTGAAGGAAACTCCGGCCCTAATTCACAAAGAAGGTTTAAACCTAAACCATGGTTTAAACCTCCGTAAACGTACTGAAATAAGCGTAAATAAGCGCACATTGCCCATGCGCGCGCTCAAAGAAAATCTGTGATTGGATCGGATTAAGTGCGCACGTACGCTTAAAAACCCCAGGAGGGGGTTTAAACCATAGTTTAAACCAAACCTCCTTTGTGAATTCGGGCCGGAGTGACGAAAACTCAATATAAAAATTGAAACAATGCAAGTGGTACAAACGATAATCTCAATGATATTTAACATAACGGTCACATCCTAACATTGATTTTACAATTACACTTGCGTAGAATGCATATAACTTTCCAAAATTTCCGGTACTGAAATACAAAGTTAAGATGAATAAGTCTATTATCTTTATGGCGGAAAATTAATTGCAATTTAAATATGTAAATGAGTTCACCATGTTCACCAACCTTGCAAACATCAGTGTCTGTATACTTAAAGGGCAATCCAACCTTGGTAATAAGTTGATTTGTATGAAAGCAGAAAAATAAGAAAAACGGGATGGTGAAAGTTTGAAAGAAATTGGACAGGGAAAAAGAAAGTTATGGATGTTTGAAAAATGAAATCACTACATCTATGCGAATCTCAAATTGGCAATTTGGTGAGTCGATTGTGACAGTCTTGTGGACAACTCTCCCGTTTGTCGTACAAGCGCTCATACAAATCAACTTATTACCAAGGTTGGATTGCCCTTTAAGTATACAGACACTGATGTTTGCAAGGTTGGTGAACATGGTGAACTCATTTACATATTTAAATTGCAATTAATTTTCCGCCATAAAGATAATAGACTTATTCATCTTAACTTTGTATTTCAGTACCGGAAATTTTCTCCGAAGCGCCTTTACCCTCATGGCCGTATACTCAAAATATATTGCAGATAGCATATTGTTATAGGTCCTTATGAAAGAAAAAGATCTTACTGAGTCATACATTTTGAAAAAAATGACATTTTAGTCATTTTGTGTGTTGGAGCAAATGGGGGAGTTGTCCACAACTTCATCACAGGGGCATTACCTATTCAGCCAATTTGAAATTCCCATATGTATAGTGATTACAACTTTCAAAAAATTCATAACTTTCATTTCGTTCAAACTATTACCAATCAAATTCTCAGATTTTTTCCTCTTTCTTTCAGAGCAACTTGCCATTAAGGTTGGATTTCCCTTTAAAGCTTATTTTCATTCAGACCCTGACCAAGGGGTACATCCAGGATTCTGCACAGAAAATGGGTACGACCAGCAAAAAAAAAAAAAAAAAGAAGCATATTACATTTTGGGTGGCCTACACGATTACGAAGGGAATACTTTTTGTTTGTTGCTTGTAAACGTATGGTATATGCCACATTGGGCTTTAAGAAGGGAGAACGGGCCGGTTGTGCCGCCCCCGACCCCCATAAAAGCAAAAGTCTGCAAGTGCCTGACCTGTGTATTATCAGGTATGATTTCAGTCCATTCCTTGACGATGTTGTTCGGATAGGGGTCGGGATAAATGGGTGATACGAAAGCCTGCAGGAAGTCGCTCTGTGTGTACACGTCATGACCATAGCTGCCTAAACATACAAAAAAAGATAAACATAAACCAAAACAAGGCACATCTTATTTCATCACTGAAAAGCATGCAAAATGTATAGTCATACCATAGACATACTTAGTGAATCCTGCATGACCGATTTCAGATAGTCTGAAGTGCCATTGTCATAAACTCAATTGTTCAAAATAAGTAGATGGTTGCAAAATTTGGTTTATAATGGTTTTGAAAGACAGGAAATGATTCGGGATTATTATTTGTTTGTGGAAAATGCACATGATTGGAAAGCTCATATTCTCCACGTGACACCATAATCATGATGAAATGATCATGCATCACCATGGTAACTGTGTCCAACTGTCTTATTATGAAGTGTACAAAAAAATGCCACTCATGCCTTGAACTTAATGTCAATGTACTATACCTATTTCAAATTGTGCCTGCTCAATCACGATTCTTTTATCATGATTATGGTGTCATAATATGAAAGAAGAGAATATGAACTTTCCAACGAGGTGCATTTAAAAAAAAAAATTTCCAATCATTTCCTCTTTTCAAAATGATAATGAACCAAGCATACACGCATTTTGACCAACTGGGTTTCTGACAGTGCCACTTTAGCCTCTCTGATATCGGTCCTGTGTGATTCATTGATCATGTCTTGGGTGTCATTTGAAAAGAAAAGAAATAAACTTTCTAATGACGTGTACGTTAACAGAGAATTTTGTGTTGAATTACTGAATAATTTACCCATAAACATGGGATTCCTATTTGTTTCTAAGACACCTTGTATGACACACAACTATAGCCAAGCGGTTAATGAACTTTGACGAAAGTTTAGTCAAGGAGATCCTCTAATCTCATGTTACTTCTTCATTATTACTCTTGGGCATGCAGGGAAAATACTGGAAATAACCTTTCTACCTAATATCTGGATAAATATAGGGAAACAAACACTATCATAATATTAAGCGGATAAGCCACCAAAACTAGCGTAATTTGTAGGCGGCTTGTATATCCCCTGGAATGGATATAAAATGTAAATGTGGTTATTATTATTATTTCGTTATAATTATTATTTCTCTTTTACGTTAAAGACCTCAGCCTGACCGAATTTTGAAATATACCCTTTATTCATCCACGGGGAGCTATATATTTTCTGAACAAATTGAAACCAACTTCATGAGATTCCGTTTCCTGTGGAATGAGTAACAGCGTCCCGAATGTTGAGCCCCGGTGGTTTTTCTGACGAGGGCCCCGTCTCTGAGGAACGCTACTTTGCGGGGGGTGAAAATTTGATGACGACATATCGTGTAGACGCACTCGGAGCTGTATACATGACATGTCGTCACACGTCTAGCGACCCCCTGCAGTTTCCTCTGTTGTTACGCCATAGGGAGGGGGCGGACCAAAAAAAATTATCTTTTTTATTTTTTATGGATAAACGGAGACGAAAATTTATGAATACCCAGGGTAATTATATTCTTTGTTTACTAAGCTTTACGTCAATATATGGTTGTTTTGGGTCAGGCTGAGTTTTTTAAGTTTTACTCTCACATTTTAATGAAGTTTCCTAATACAATCAAAAACACGTGAAGAAATCGTCTATATGACTGAATAAGGGAGGAATGTATCTTTAAACCGTACGGTTGTGTCCTATATCGCAGTGACCGTAATCTTCTCCCTGGTCTGAATAAAAAAATAATCGCTATTTTTCATGATTTCGTTGGCCCAACGAGAACATGAAGCGAGAGAGAGAGAGACAGTGGTGAGAGTTGAGGGCGAAAATTCCGTGTTTGATGCAGTGCTTCCACAAATCAAATTCATATTCCTTAAATGAGGGCCAGTATTTCCTTAGATTTTGTCCAATTTCCTTAAATTCAGGTTTCAAGTTAAAATATATATTTTCCCCGGCGCAGCTCAGGCTAGCCCAAGGAGTAATTGTATCAGAAACAATCTCATAGACTTACTGCAAGTCTGTACACGGGATGAATAATTCTCCATAGGCCCTGTAACCTTTGAAGCATAATAATTTTGAAAATCATGAGTAATTTTATAAGGAAAAGCCATGTACTTTCGCTAACTATATAACACTACTCTTTTGTCACAACCTCAGTGTGATGTTTCCTCAAACACAATGCAGCCCTATACATTACACAAACGATGAGATTAAAAAAAACTTAGAATGGAAAATATTATATAAAGTAAGACTTAAGATGATTTTCCTTTAAAAAAAGGTAAATAATGTTAAAATCAATATTATTATAAGGAAAAATAACGTACATCTACTTTCGAGAACTATGTCCGCTACTCTTTTTTATAACCGCAGCATGATACTTCCTCTAACAAAGTGCAGCCCTACAAATTACACAAACGACTAGATAAGAACTTAGAAGGGAAAATACTATACAAAGTAGGAATTGATCTTTTATGATCTTCTTAGAAAAAAATGGACAATAATTTTAACATAATGAGTAATTTTATGAAGAAAAATGACGTACTTTCGTTCCTTTACTAGTATATAACGCTATACTTTTTTGTTACAATCTCAGTGATATTTCCTCAAACCAAGCGCCGGAATTTTCATACACATACATTTAGATAAAGAACTTTGAATGGGAACAACAGTATAGAAAGCAAGATACAGAATTAAGAAGATTACTAATATGTTTTTGTTCAGTCTTCTTAGAAAAGAATAGCCAAAATCGTAGTACAGAATCGGAGAGGAGATGTAAAGGGCAGCTTTGGAAATACACTACGACATGAACTACTGTCCCACGCACCTACACCAAGGCAGTCGAACGCTCATTCTCATATGCAGGACCAGTTATCTGGAATGCTCTACCACAACATCTTCGACTATGTAATACAGAAGACACTTCTGAAAAAAACTCAAAACTGTATATTTCCCATCGTAGTTAAGTCTATTTCATATTGTTCGCTGTGAGCCAGAGTTGTGTTAAGTCTGTGTTAAGCGTCATTAACACTTTTCTGTCTCTCAGAAAATTATATACATACAATGTACTATTGCTAATCATTATCTTTGTTGTGAACATTTTGCCTAATTATGGTGTATTGATGAATAATATGTTTAATGCTTTGTACTATATTTATATTATTATTCCAAATATACTTTCTATTTTTGTTGTGTCAACGCTCTGATCAGTTTACTGTAAAAGCGCTTTATAAGAAACAATTATTAATTATTATTATTATAGCAGTTTTGTACGAATATTGAGTAATTTCATCTACATTTGCATGTCGTTATCTCTCCACTGTATTAATAATCTTAATACCTTACATCAGTGATGTTTCATAATATCAACACAATTCCGTTTTCTGGATTTAAGACAAACCCCCTTATAGTACGGTACATCGCAACAACAAAAAATCCCCTGCAAAGTATGACAAGGAAGCAATATTTAGAAGTGATGAAAGACAGAAACAATTCATATTAAAGATGATGCTTGATGATTCATTTGAATAGAATAAGATACTATTGTCTCGAAATTGTTATCTTTCAAAGCTTTGTATCCACTCTTTGTAAATACACACCTCCCCTCCTCCACTTTCGAAACCTGTTGTCAGGGACAGACTATATATAAGTGTTTGGACAGGTTTAATTCTTTATCATGAATAAACTATTGATTTGTATGTTTGCATGTTATTACTTCATTCATTCATTGTTGTTTAAAATTTGTCGGGAGGGGGTGGGGGGAGGGGCAATCTTTAGATACGCTAGTGATCCTCGCCGACCTTATGTCACACACGTGGTTCTCAAGACAAGACGTGATCAGACCATGTATCATTAATTCTACTCATAAACTCTATGGATCAGACTCACTGAATAGATTGTGTCCAATTCCAAAATTTTATTCATTTATTCTGCAATTATGCTTTATTTTCCATATTTTACTTTAGTTTTTACTTTTTCAGTATTTTCTTAAAATTCTTTCTGATTTTCCTTGACTTTCCTTGAATTTTTCAAGTTCCTTATTAATGTCCTTGACACTTTCAAAATTCCTTATTTTTCCTTAAAATAAGGAAATTTCCTTGGAAGTGGAAGATCTGGATTGATATCAAACAAGTCTGTATTACAGGCATTGGTTTATTAATCTGTTCATTGAAAGGGATGTAGTTCCAAACTCATTAAAAATTGCAAAAGGAATTCCTGTTTTCAAAATGGTAATAAAGCATTAGTAACAAATGTTAGACCAATATCAGTTTTATCAGTTCTTCTTCTTCTTTATGGTGAGCCCACGTCATAATGGAAGATTACTGTAGGCTGTAAGTTTTCATTAAGATATTTGAAAAAAATGTTTATGATAATTTTTTTTATATATCTAAATATAATATAGTATACAGTAAGCAATTGGTTTTAGACAAGGATATAGTACTGTTCACGCTTTGATTGATTTTACAGAAAAAATTGCAAACGCGTTTGAAAATAGAACCATAATCATGATTTCTAGATCTTTCGAAGGCGTTCGATTGTATCGACCATGATATTTTGATAGACAAGTTATTTTCTTATGGTATAAGATGTACAGTATTAAAATGGATTAGTAGGTATTTAAACAATCGAAAACAGTATGTTTGTATTAATAAGATTTATTCACAGTCTGAAGATATCTCAGGAGTTCCTCATGGGTCTAATATAGGGCCTCTCCTTTTCTGTTATACGTTAATGATTTGTAATATGTCAGTGAATTTTTTATGTGCCAAATTATTCGCCGATGAAGCAAGTTTATTTATATCTGAGAAGGATCCTGTTCAATGAAATAATTTACCAAATAGTGAAATGAATCAAATACAGCACTGGCTCCAAATAAACACCAATAAAACTTCTTTAATGATTTTTAAGCCCCCAAATAAGAGAATAGAAGACAATAAAATAGAATTATACATTAATAATACTTAGATTAAGAAGTTACAGCATACTAAATGTTTAAGCGTAATAATTGATGAAAAATTAAGTTTGAAAGAACATGTAAATGAGATTAGTAATAAGATATCTAAATTTATAGGAATTTTGAACAGATTGAAAACTGACCTATACCCTTCCGCATCGTCGTTAAATTATATAATATGATATTACCACACTTCAGCTACTGTAATATCGTATGGGTTAACTGCGCAGCTTATCCTAATTCAACGACTCTTTCATTTAAGAAAACGGACAATACGAGTTATAACCAATTCTCCATATTTACCAAATACAAATAGATTATATTTAAAGTTAAAGATTCTAAAAATATATGATTTGCATAATTTTCAAATTGCATCATTTATGTTTAGTTATTACAGAAATATTTTGCCTCATATATCTAAAAAATATTTTGTTACTAATCGTATAATAGAAACAAGTATGTAACAAAGAATTCTGATAAATTGTACAATCCTTTTTATTGTTACAGCTTCTCAAGAACAGTCATAAGTTATAATGGACCGGTTGTGTGGAACAAATTGCCGTTAGAATTTTAAACAATGTCCTTCGCTCCAATCTCTCAAACAAAAATACAAAATTTACCTTCTGAATTATCAACATGATCAAATCACTTAAACGCCAAGCTTCCCTTTTACATTTTTTTTACTTGATGTTATTTTCTTTGTTTTAATTAATTATTGTTTTAAACCAGTGATGGAGTTATTATGGGGAGCAGCCTTCATAGGTCAATGGCCTTTGCTACTCCCTCACCTCCACTCCATCACTGGCCATCACCATGTATTTATTTTCCCATGTATTCTTTAAATTTATTTATAATTTACTTTCTGTATTGTGTTTCTTTGATTGTTTTCATGTATTGCCATTTTTTAAGAGATGTGAAATAAAGATGAATGAATGACTGTATGCTTATTTTTGAAAACAGTGAATGATAAAATTACTGAGTGAGTGAGTGATTTACTGACTGTCTGAATTAATGAATGAGCCAACCACTCACCCAATCAATGGCTGAATGAATAAATGAATGAATGAGTTATTAGATGAGTGAATGGATGAGTGAACGCATTGATGGGTAAATGATTGCATAAATGAATGAATGGACGAATGGATGAAAGAATGAAAGGATGGATGGATCAATGAATGGATGGATGAATAGAGGAAAGAATGGATGAATAGATGAATGAATGGATGGATGGCTGTATGGATAATAATTATGAGTGTCATTGACATGAGGCGTCATCAGTCACGAGTTGATAGCGCCATGAATACTATTAACAAGTTACAAATTACCAAGAATCTAAAGCCTTTGGGAAGCGTATACTATTATCTCCTTTTGAAATACGATTGGCATAATGCTCGGAACTCTTGAAATGGGCACTCTTTTCTTTTCGCAAGTGTACTCTCGAGTGTGGAAATCTAAAGATATGAAAAGTACTGTATTTAACTTCCAAGTGAAATTAAAGTAGTTAAAGTGTTCATAAATCTTCATAATGCATAATGCATGAAAAAAGATCAATCCATAGCATTATAATCTATTGTTTTTAATGAGGAAGTTGCCGTTGCTTTGTCTTCTTCGTAAATTACTCGCTATAATAAGGCAATAATGACAGTATTGGCATAAGAATGATAAGTGCACTCTTGAGTGTAGAAATCTAAATATATCAAAAATAATGACAATACCCCTCTTTCATTATGACGTCGTTCATACTTGCATATAATTTCAACACCCTTCATCATTAATGTTTTCCACATTTTGAAATATATTGAAATAATCGTGTTTTATACCATTTACAATCATAATCAATCACCATCAAACATATATTTTGCAATCATATTTCACATTTAACAAAATATTTAACAAATCATAATCATGATAATAGAAAAGATTTATTGCTTACATCATGTTTTCCTAATTTCATTGTTCGAGTTATAGGTCATGCTGAGGGCGACTTTTCAATTTGTGTTTGATATTGACGTGAAACAAAGCCACTACCTACAAAATTTAATATTAGATGTTTCCAATGGATAACGGAAAGGGTTGAAGTATTCATGAATCTGTCAAATATTGATGTATGGAAAAAAGCCGTAAAAGCTTAAGCCAGATAGTTGAGCTATTTAGAGAGAGATATTTGCCGTTCTTTTTCCTCATTTCTGTGTACTAAATAATGCAAGGTTCCTATTTCCAGAGACGTACAATAGTGTTTTTTTTTTTAATTTGTCCATTAAAACTAAAAAGAGAAAATATTACGAGGATGTTACTTAAAATTTGATATTATTTCAATTATTATTTTAACTTACTTCCATTCTTGACTATATTTGTGCATCAAAGCTAAATATAACCAAATATTACAAGATTAAAGTAAAGTAACAATTATATTATTTAATTATTAATCAAACTACTCTACGTAAGCATATTTGTGGATCATCACTATTTTAAAAAAATAATTCGAGGATTTAAGTTAAAATTTGATATTTAAAAAAAAATTATTCATCAACTTACCTTCAAAAGAAAACATATTTATACAGAATAACTAAATAGAACAAAAATATTACGAGGGTGTAAGATAAAATTTGATATATTTTTTGAAATTATTTATCAAGTTACTCTCAAACGAAAGCATTTTTGTGCAACAAAACTAAATAGAGCAAAAATATTACGAGGATGTCAGTTAAAATTTAATGCTTGACAGTCGAAATCGCTTCTTAGTCATTGTTAGTTTTTAATAGTTTAAAAAAATTATATTTATCAAAGCGGATTATGAGTTTAGCAAAAAATGAAGAAGAGATTTGAATTTATGGAGCTTCATTTTGTTTTATTTTGACCAAAGTTTAATAACATTTATACAACGTTTAAAAGAATCAAATTCACATGATAATTTTACCGCCACTCATATACAGGGGTATTGTGAAAGTAGCTATTGAAGGTTCCCAATACATTCATTGATTGCTCTGAAAACAGAAGTCATGATATTGAAATAAATGATGCAATAGTTATTTCAAAATATCTTTGAACCTGAGGCGGGGATGTGACACATACACTCTAAAACAATGTTCGGTAAAATATTGAGTAAATGGGATCAATATTGGGTATATTTTACCCAGTGTTACGTATATTTGGTTAAATTTTACCCAGCAAACATTCATGTTCCATTTTACCTAATATAGTAACAGTCATTTTTCCAACTTGTTTAAAGGGAGCGACAAGTCTCAATCTATGGGCGCTCTTACAGTTGGCTGCTCCTTTCTCTGGATCAAAGTTCAAAGCGACTTCAATTTATCGTGCGCAGCTAATAAAAGTTCGCACATTGACCCAAATTTGAGTAAACAAGATCGCGTGTTCTTTATTCCAGTATTTGAATCTCATTGGTCGGTTGCGTATGGAGGGATTCGAGTTAAAGGAGAATTAACCTAAAAAAATACAGACGAAAGTGTTCAAAGGTGTTATTTATTCCTACTTGTTAGACTATATATGGCTTCGCGTCAAAATTTACGATATCGATACGAATCAAGATTTTCTGAGCAAAATTTATCATCTGCCCGCAACATGTATCGTCTGCTAGCAGTACATGGGGGCCGCCATTTTTTTTATGTGTACATGAAGATTTTCTGAATCCAAATGCCCAATTGCCTCTTTCAAAATTTAAAACCCGTTTGAGATTAAAAATATAGAATAGATATGTCAATTTATTTTTAAACTGAAGATTTCCTTATATATTTCTGTTGAAAATCGATATTCGCTTAATAGAAATCTATTTTCTCGATACTGTGACGCATGGGACGGAGCAAATTAATTCAAATTTATGGATGCTTCTTCCCCGAGCATCTATAGCGGCAAACTATGCATTCACCTGCTTTCGGATAATGGACTTGAAAAGTCAGAATGCATGCTGCATATATTATGTTCTTCTCTGTTTGGCAAACCCAAGAAAATAGATTTTTGTTAAGCAAAACCAGACAATTTAAATATATAATTATAAAGATTTAATTTTTACAATACATGTAAACACCCAATTTATATTTTTTGTCACATATGGGATTTTAGGTAATGAAGAAAAGCAATTTAGGTTTTGGATTCAAAATATCTTCTTGACTGGAACATTTCTCAATGGTTCATGTACAACTCCAAATCAGCAAGAAAATGGCAGCCCCCATGGAAATGAGGAGGAGACGATAACGGGTGTTGGAATATCTTTATTTACACCCTTTTCTGATTTTCTTATTAGAAAATGATTTAGGCCAACAAGTAGGAATATATTACACCTTCCAATATAAGTAAATTTGTAATTAGGGGTTGATTCTCCTTAACGATCGCGCGAGGAATCCGGCAATAACATTCCTTCGGTAGCGCACGATTGGACCTGATTGTATCCGAATTTCCCCGAGTCAGGCCAACTGGTCAGGCCCATGGATTACGACTTGCCACTCCCTTTAAGAGTGTACTTCCCGATCGGTTATTATTTTTACCCAATTCTGCATGGGCCCTGTGTTATATTGTGCTTATAAAGAGTAGCGATTGATCTGATCGCAAGTCCAGTCCAATCAATCGCAAGTTTGCTGTGAGCCAGAGTTGTGTTAGGTTTGTGTTAAGTGTCATTAATACTTTTTGTCTCTCAGAAGATTATATACATACACTGTACCATTGCTAATCATTATTTGTTGTGAACATTTTGCCTAATCCAAATATACTTTCTATTTTTTTGTTGTATCAACGCTCTGATCAGTTTACTGTAAAAGTGCTTTATAAGAAACAATTGTTAATTATTATAGCAGTTTTGTACGAATATATTGAGTAATTTCATCTACATTTGCATGTCGTTATCTCTCCACTGTATTCAGAATATTAATACTTTACATCAGTGATGTTTAATAATATCCACAAAATTCCGTTTTCTGGATTTAAGACAAACCCCCTTATAGTACGGTACATCGCAAAAAAAATCCCCTGCAAAGTATGACAAGGAAGCAATATTTAGAACTGATGAAAGACAGAAACAATTCATATTAAAGATGATACTTGATGATTCATTAGAAAAGAAAAAGATACTATTGTCTCTAAATTGTTATCTTTCAAAGCTATGTATCCGCTCTTTGTAAATATACACCCCTCCCCTCCCCCACTTTCGAAAAAGCCCCAGGGATGACGTAGTAGTAAAAAAGAATTAAGTAAATAATAATAATAATAACAAAAATAATTATAATAATAATAGAAATAATGGTAATAATAATATCAACAATGATAATGATGATTATAATAATAATAATAAGGATAAGGATAAGGATAATGATAATAGTAGTAATACTAATGATAGTGATAATGATGATAGTAATAATAATGACATTAATAATGAAAATTAATAATGATAATAACAATAAAATAATAATCGGTGACCACAATAATATTGTTAATTATAATGATAACTGGGGAGAAGATGCAGACATTTTTTTAAAACACAGACACAAACTAAATAATGCAAGGTTCCTATTTCCAGAGACGTACAATAGTGTTTTTTTTTCTTATTTGTCCATTAAAACTAAAAAGAGAAAATATTACGAGGATGTTACTTAAAATTTGATATTATTTCAATTATTATTTTAACTTACTTCCATTCTTGACTATATTTGTGCATCAAAGCTAAATATAACCAAATATTACAAGATTAAAGTAAAGTAACAATTATATTATTTAATTATTAATCAAACTACTCTACGTAAGCATATTTGTGGATCATCACTATTTAAAAAAAATAATTCGAGGATTTAAGTTAAAATTTGATATTTAAAAAAAAATTATTCATCAACTTAACCTTCAAAAGAAAACATATTTATACAGAATAACTAAATAGAACAAAAATATTACGAGGGTGTAAGATAAAATTTGATATATTTTTTGAAATTATTTATCAAGTTACTCTCAAACGAAAGCATTTTTGTGCAACAAAACTAAATAGAGCAAAAATATTACGAGGATGTCAGTTAAAATTTAATGCTTGACAGTCGAAATCGCTTCTTAGTCATTGTTAGTTTTTAATAGTTTAAAAAAATTATATTTATCAAAGCGGATTATGAGTTTAGCAAAAAATGAAGAAGAGATTTGAATTTATGGAGCTTCATTTTGTTTTATTTTGACCAAAGTTTAATAACATTTATACAACGTTTAAAAGAATCAAATTCACATGATAATTTTACCGCCACTCATATACAGGGGTATTGTGAAAGTAGCTATTGGTTCCCAATACATTCATTGATTGCTCTGAAAACAGAAGTCATGATATTGAAATAAATGATGCAATAGTTATTTCAAAATATCTTTGAACCTGAGGCGGGGATGTGAAACATACACTCTAAAACAATGTTCGGTAGAATATTGAGTAAATGGGATCAATATTGGGTATATTTTACCCAGTGTTACGTATATTTGGTTAAATTTTACCCAGCAAACATTCATGTTCCATTTTACCTAATATAGTAACAGTCATTTTTCCAACTTGTTTAAAGGGAGCGACAAGTCTCAATCTATGGGCGCTCTTACAGTTGGCTGCTCCTTTCTCTGGATCAAAGTTCAAAGCGACTTCAATTTATCGTGCGCAGCTAATAAAAGTTCGCACATTGACCCAAATTTGAGTAAACAAGATCGCGTGTTCTTTATTCCAGTATTTGAATCTCATTGGTCGGTTGCGTATGGAGGGATTCGAGTTAACGATCGCGCGAGGAATCCGGCAATAACATTCCTTCGGTAGCGCACGATTGGACCTGATTGTATCCGAATTTCCCCGAGTCAGGCCAACTGGTCAGGCCCATGGATTACGACTTGCCACTCCCTTTAAGAGTGTACTTCCCGATCGGTTATTATTTTTACCCAATTCTGCATGGGCCCTGTGTTATATTGTGCTTATAAAGAGTAGCGATTGATCTGATCGCAAGTCCAGTCCAATCAATCGCAAGTTTGCCAACTCCAGTCTATTTATTACCGAGTTGCAAATTGATATCAAGTTGCCATCAATACAGATCAATCACAACTCTTTATAAAACAGTGCCCAGAATCGAAATATGGTACTTTAAAATGTTCCATTCTTGTGGTTGATTTGATTGGATTTGATTCCAGTTGATATACATGTAATATGAACACGTCTTAAACAAGACAAGCTAATACCGTAAAGGGACATAATGATTGCGCTGTAATGAACAAAATATGATGTGAATAACTTATATTAACCAGTATTGTAGTAATATTAAGAAATTGAGAAGAATTTAAAACGAATAGCAGATTATAATGACCTCAAAGTATATATCACATTAAAGGAGGAGAGCACAGAGGCCTACAGTGTTTTTAATCAATTTGGACATTACATTTCAATATGAGAAGTGACTTCGAACATATATATTCATAATTATGGAAGGGGGAAAACGATAATGACGCCGGCCTACATTATATTCATAATTTTAGACATTATCATGGACTGCACTTCTTCTTTTCTTTTTGAAAGATAAATAGACAAAGACCAAGCTACAACCAGTATTAGAAAAAATGATCATTAACTTACCAGACAAAATGCACAAATGCATGGTGAGAATCAAGAAAAGCGGCATGGTTCTAAAAGAGCTACTACCATTCTCCTTCAATTACACCTCACATCTAGTTTAACATGCAGACTCGAAGCTGGTGAACCTCACCCTCCAGGTACAAGGCGATATTTATAGGAGCGAAAGCGGGGCTGTCGTCGCCAGACTTTCACTTTTTTTGTTTTCAGAATGTTAGACGACTTGTCTTTTTCTTCATAATCAGGAGCTTATACGAAATGGCAGGAAGAAGGGAATTATGGACGATTCAAGATTTTTTGTTGAGTTTTTAAAGAAAAAAAGAAAATGACAGGGCGGTAAATTATACATGTACATCTCAAGCACCGTAGCAAAGACCAGAGTTGTGCCTTCTTACTGGACAATCAGCGAGGTCACGTTGTGAAATGTTGATGCATGTAAGCCGGCCGTGTTGGACTGATAATGTGTGCTAGTATTATGTGCGAGAGGGTGTGTGTGTGAGGGTGCGTGTGCGTGTGTGTGTGCGTGAGTATGTGTGCGTGTGTGTGTTTGTGTTTATGGGTTCTACGGACTTGGTGGTATCATCGGTGAGATAAAAAGCTTTTCGGAGTAAAAGCCTAAGATCATTTCAAGAAAGATATCATATCAAGAAAGAATATGCCGTAGGGTTACACCTAATATGATTATATTTTGTGAATACTAGTATCACCCGTACATCAACGCTTACTTAACTATTTTCTCTTAGATACACTAATCCCAGATCATATCATTGTCCATTACATACGAAGGTGTTAAGTAGGTCTTACGTAGGCGGGACTAGAAAAAAACGCAAGAAACATATGTATTATACATGTATAATCATATTGGAGATATGACAAAAATAAAAAAGGTGACTTATATTTACCCTTAAACAAAGAAATTGAGTCTGAATGATATATGTATTTTTGTGGACTCAATTTTTTCTTTTGGTCAGTGTATATAGGTACGACAGACAGAATCATATGAGCCCAAAAAAACAGCGGGTTGAGAGGGGTGAGTTACCCAATGTTGGTCGGATACATAACTACCCTCATGTTGGGTAAATTTTGAGTGTACAGTATAAGCCACTTCTGAGATGCAATCTGAGCATGAGCAGATAAAGGTCATCTGTACCAAATTCTAAAACCCACTGACACTAATATTCGATATGTGCTCATGAATGTCATGTAATCATTATTCAATTATGCACTAATGGTGCATTCCATGATATCCAGGTGGAAGTATTCTTTTTAAAGGGGGAAACAAAAGCTATTCATGAGGCACCTCTATCACTCCCAGAGTTATTTTTCTGAAGTGCACATAAAGGGACCCTCCATGTCTAAAATATCTGTGGATATTTTGGGTCATTTGTACCATGCGCTAACCCCGAACTGGCTTATTGGACGCAAACAGGAAATTGGAAAGAAACGCATTAAATATAGTCTCATGCTGTTCTCCTTGTATCCAGGGGCCGCGGAACGTCTTGGAAAGTGGAGGGGCTGAGTGGGGGGGGGGGGGGGGGGGGGGGGGGGGCTGCGTGTATAACCACATTTTTGCACTGCCATACGTTTCCACGTATTTACTGAAAAAAGTGGGGGGGCGGCTGCAGCCCCCCCCCCCCCCCCGGTTCCGCGGTCCCTGGTATCAACAGATGTTTGCAAGAGATCATTTTGGTATTCTATCTGATGATTTCCGGGTGAATTTCAGCGAAAATATCTGTAAGGAACGCTAGATTACTGCCATATCAGGACCTTAAACCCGATGGCTCCCCGCACAACAAACTTGGGGCTTGCATCTGTGCATATAGACAGCATGGTTTTACACGTGTGTCTATATTGTATAGTACATGCTGCCTTTGTAAATGCGTTAACGTGCCATAATTTTTTCCCTCTTATTTGTTTAATATCAAACATTAGGAGGCGAAATCTTCACAGTGTCTTAGTATTGCTAGTATCTTGCTATTTATCAACAAAAATCTAAGAAATCCGACGAAAAGTTTTTGAGGGCTTACCAGAACTCTGAATATTCTGCTAATCCTATGTTACCATCTTCTCCATCAGACAAGTCCTCACAATGGAGGGGATACTATACGTATTGTTCAAAAACTAGTTCTTTGAGCAAAATCGAGAATATAATATTATTTTCCTATCTAAGGCGATCTAAAGAAAGAATTTTAAAATAAGATAATAATTTAAGAATAGAAAGTACCGAAGTGAAATTTCAGTTTCAGGTATCATATTATAGTTTACCAATCCTATTTTGTTTAACATTTCAAGTAGTCAGAATAATTACTAGATTGATAGTGAAAAAAAATATCAGACATTATGGACAAAAAAAAGTCTGCAATAACTAGACCTAAATCAAAAGGAAAATAAATTGTAAAAGAATCGGAATTGGATCTAGCGACTCCTAATTTTGTGCAGGAATGTTTGTCCGATTCAAAGTTCATTATATGAATCTCTGTGTGAGTAGGCTTTCTGTATGCAGAGATAGACCTTTGTGTCCAGAAAGTTCCTTGACCTCTCAGCCTCTTCTTCGACTGTGAACATGATACTGTTAATATAGTGGGGTAACCTCGCTAGTCATAAGGACCGCTAGTCATAAGGACCAGTGGCTCATAAGGACTCTTTGCGTGCTCACAACGGCCCCTAAAATGAAACCCTGGCTACACGGTTGGATCCTTCACTTCTGCCCCCTCCCCCTATTGCAAAATCCTGGCTACGCTCCTGTGCCCCACCCCACTCAATCAGTCCGTCCACGTTGCGCCATTCGACCCACCTTGCTTCGGTACAAGCACATAGTACTGACAATTTTCGCTAAGTAATTCATAAATGGCATAGCCAGTGCGGGGGGGGGGGGGGGGGGTGCTGTAGTAGGTGTTGCCAGGTGCTGTTCTATCATGTCCATAATCCTCAGAAAGGTCCAGATAGCTCAGTGGTCGAGCAGTGGGGGGGGGGGGGGGGGGGTTTCGCCAGACCTCCAAAATTCGCTTAGTGTGGGGGGGGGGGGGGGAGATGTTGTCCAGTTCTCCTCCATAATTCTCTGACAAGCACAAAACAAAACAAATTCATTCTAAAGGGGGGGGGGGGCACAATCGAAAAAAAGGCGGATCCTTTATGGTCAAAATGCATACTTTTCTTCCAAAGGGGGGGGGGGGGCACGGGCCGGATGGGCCCCCCTTAGATCCGCCACTGGATTAGGGTCTCCACAGGAGTTGAAAAACGGGAGGATCTGGATCTGTGTGTGTGTTGGTGTGTGGAGGGGGTCCTCTCCTCCCACGTACATTTATGGATTAAACATCGTTTTTTAATTATTATGGCATTGGCAAAGCGCCTTTCAAAGTGTGGGGAGCATTAATAAATAAAGTTCACTTTTTTTCAAATAGGGATATATTTTACAAAAGTCGGAAATGCATTCTAAGGCTTTCTTAAGTCCAGTACCGTTGGGTTGTCCTTCATCCATTTCCCTTTCTTATTTGATTTAAATGACGACCATCTTCTTTGATTATGTATAGCGACCCTCTTCTTCTCTGATTAAGAATAGCGACCCTCTTCTCCCATTATGCATAGCGACCCTCTTCTCCCATAATGAATAGCGACCCTCTTCTCCCATTATGGAAAGCGACCCTGTTCTTCGATTATGAATAGCGACCCTCTTCTCCGTTTATGAATAGCGACCGTCTTCTCCGATTATGTATAGCGACCCTCTTCTCCGATTATGAATAGCGACCCGTTTCTTCGATTATGAATAGCGACCTTCTTCTCTGACTATGAATAGCGACCCTCTTCTCCGTTTATGAATAGCGACCTTCTTCTCCGATTATGAATAGCGACCTTCTTCCATTATGAATAGCGACCCTTTTCTTCGATTATGAATAGCGACCCTCTTATCCCATTATGAATAGCGACCCTTTTCTTCGATTATGAATAGCGACCCTCTTCTCTGACTATGAATAGCGACCCTCTTCTCCGTTTATGAATAGCGACCCCTATGAATATTGACTTTTATAGTAGCGACCCTTATGAATATCGACCTTTATGAATAGCGACCCTCTTTAAGTATCATGAATAGGGACCCTTATGATTAACGACCCTGATTTGGTATTATGAATAACGACCCTCTTTCCGTATTATGAATAGCGATCCATATGTATTATTATGAATGGCGGTCCTCATGAATAATTTTCTTTTATGAATAGAGGTCCTTATGACCTGCGAGCCGACCCCGTTATGTAAACTTCAAATTACCTCATGAAAACAAATTACGTTATTCTCATTATTCTCAAGTTGATTTGAAAAGGTTGTTTTCCATTTCTCTGAAGATTAATAACTACCTTTCAAGAGGTTTCATGAAGTAGAAATATACAGATGACTGAACGAAATTTTACTGTTGCATTGGTTTACCAGGCCATTGTCGTTTCGTCAGAGTGATTAATTTGGTTTTCAGTTTTTATTCCTTAGTGCATGAACAAGTGCCGCGTAATCAGGTCTCTATAATAGCCTCTCCAGACTACGTTTCAGTTACACGAAATTCGTATAAAGAAAGTCGTATAAATAATAGTATTTTGGAAATAAAAAAACCCACAATAATAGGGACATGAGGGATGGATCCAGGATAATTGTCTGGAAAGGGTGGCCGAAATTTTTCCGAAACTGATTTTTTCCCCAGAAAAAGTTCAAAAAAATAATTCTTTGAAAGGAGTCTTTGAAATTGAGATCCATTATTATAATTTTCGGTCGTATATTACACAGCCTATGTATTGTTTGTTCTAATTGGGTGACAGATGGTACACTGCACTCCAAAAGTTTGGGTACAACAGTAGTAAGAACCGATTTCTCACAATTACCCAAAGTTCATTTATCATCAGATTTATGGCACTGCAACTATATGACTGGAGAGTAGACATCAGCTTTCAAGTTGACACCACTTTATCATAAAGCATATTAGGAGGCAGTCATGCGTTAAAAATGCAACCTACTATACCCCAACAAATATAATTTCCAGTGGAAAATAAGAAGTCATTGGTTTGGTCAGTTGTGCTGGCATTTTGCCCTTTTCGTCATTCTACAAAACCTTACCCTTGTTTGTACTGATAAATATGATAAATTATGGACTAATATACAATAATCATTCCTATACTCATGCAGAAAACTATATTTTCATCTAATAAGAAAGACAGATCATCATAATACTTTTTGTTTTGTTTTTTTCTCATGGGAAATCATATTTTATTGTTTATTCTATGCATTTGTGTAACTCTTACAAGGGAAATAAGGCCTAAATGAATAATAGTTTGTCATGAGATGCGCATTACTTTATTTTTCAAAGTTTTATTTAATCATGTTCGAATCATAGAGATTTCTCATCAGAGAACTCGCCCCTTGTTGAGACCACAGCACGGCACATCCTAGGCATCCAGCTATTCAAATTGTGGAAGTAGTTGTGCATGGAGGTAGTTAATGGAAATATCTTTCTATGCCTTTTGAAGAATTTCCAGCAGATGAGACTCACTTCTTGGGCATTTTTCTCGGACGTTCCTGTCAAGCTCTTCCCATAGCATGATTTTTTTAGGAACCCTCGCTCTTTAGTTTTCTTGCGGGATCTTTAACATAAGCTTGAGGAATGTTTGGGGTCATTTTTCTGATGCTGGAAGACAAACTTGTGGAGGTAATCACTGGAAATGTCTTCCAGTGCCTTCTGGAGATGAAGCTAACTTGTTGGCCATTTTTCTCAGACCTTCCTATCAAGCTCTTCCCATATCAGCTCTATCGGATTCAGATCCGGGGCCTGGGGCGACCACTTCCATGATTCTCATGACCTCTTTCTCTTCTCTTTTTTGTTTTCTCTAGGTAGTTTTAGCGCAGCCTTAAGGAATGAATGTTATGGTTTTTCACTTTTTTTCTTTCCATCTATCTTTAATAGATGAAATGATTTCTCTGCTTGGCAAAGAAATGCCAATGCACCTCTTTAAGGTGGATACACACAGCCTGGATTATTAATGGTTGTTCTCCCCCTAGCTCCCTCTCCCTTGAGGAGGGGGGTTAGAAGGGGATGTGACTTAGGCTTCCATCTTAGCTTTGGGCTGCTGTCCCTTGTGGTTCTTGGCCAGATGATCAGTGAACTCCTGGTATGGAGACCTGCTGAAGACGGTCTCCTTCCACATGTCAGACTCTGCAGGAAAACAAAAATGTTTCGTCTTCAGAAGGCCCAGAAAGACTTTTCCAGTGACTACAATGTACCTCCACAACAACCTCCACAAAAAAAAAAAAAAAAAAAAAAACGGATGCCAGGATGTGCCGTGCTGTGATCGCTACCAGGGGCGGGTTCTTAGATGAGAAGTCGTTATGATTCCAAACGTGATGAAATGAAAATTTGAAAAATAAATAATTGTGTATCTCATGACATACCGTTATTCATTTAATCATTATTTTCCTTGTACGGGTATACACAAATGCAAATAATATGTCTTTCATGAAAAAATATAACAAGTGGGCATTGTGGTATTCCCAAAATATTGTTTCTTAATAGATGAAAATACTAGTTTTTTTTTGCATGAGTATATGCAAGAATGTTTTTTTTTAAATATGCATCAGTACAAACGAGGATCAGATATTGTAGAATGCCGAAAGGACAAAAATGCTGGCACTACTGAACGAACCGATGACCTCATATTTTCCACTGGAATGATATGGGGGGGGGGGGGGATAGGTTGCATTTTTAACGCATGACAGCCTCCTGAAAGATAACGACTCGTAGCACCTTTTTAGCCCTTTTCTCTCACTCCCCCCCCCCCCCTCTTTTTCGCTCTCGCTTTTTTTTTTAGCTGGCATTTTTTTTTTTTTTTTTTTTGGGGGGGGGGGTGACCGCCCCACCGCCCTCCCCCCCCCCCCCTTCGCTACGCGCCTGAGGCAGTCTATAAATAAGAATAATGTGATAATGTTGAATACTTTTACCATTCGCTTTGGTTTGGGTGATACCTGTGGGTGATACAGAATAGTGGGATAAATTATTCAAGCCAAGGATGACGCAGGATACCCTGGAAATTTAATCTTTCGTCTTTGGACTTCATCAGAAATTCATTCTGTCGTAGACAGAACTGATGTCAAGGTCTTGTTGTCAGATTTAAAGATGCCACGCTTATCGAATCTCCTAAAAGCCCAAGCAGTTGGGCAACTCCAACTTCCAAGCAGGAGTATACCGCCTAACAGGCGCGTAGCAAGGGGGGCGATGGGGGCGGTCGCCCCCCCCCCCCCCCCCCAAAAAAAAAAAACGCCAAAAAGAAAAAAAAAGCGAGAGCGAAAAAGCGGGGGGAAGTGAGAGAAAAAAAGCCTAAAGAGTTGCTACGAGCCGTTATCTTTCTATCCAAATTTGCTAAAACGGCAAAGTTTTCGCGCTTCGCGCGGGAAAGGGGAAACTCCCCCCCCCCCCTCCCTACGCGCCCACCGCTGTTACATATAGTGCAGTATTGCACCCAAATAATTCAGAATAAAGCAGTCAGAGCGTCGAACTAACTTTCCGCCTAAAAAGGGTGCTACGAGCCGTTATCTTTCTCTCGAATTTGCTCAAATGTCAAAGCTTTCGCGCTTCGCACGGGAAGGGGGAAAGTCCCCCCTCCCTGCACCCACCCCCCCCCCCCCCCCCTGGGGAGCACGCTTCGCGTGCTTATCAGGAATTTCGCACGCTTCGCGTGCTCAACCCATAGACAAATTAACCGCACCCCCTAAAATTAAATCTTGGCTACGCGGCTGCGGCCAGATTTGTGTGTTGAGCGCAAGTATACCCCTACTGACTTACTGAGATGTAACCATTTCTCATTAAAAGAAGGAGATAGAGAGAGAGAGAGAGAGAGAGAGAGAGAGAATAAAAAAATATGTGTGTCTTCATTGTTTTTTCATTAGTTTGGGTGGAATGGTTTGGTGTTGTTGAATGAGGGTTTGTTTGAGGTGAAACCTGGAAAAGTTAAATATCTCAATAGTATGAAAGTAAACTCAAGATGAATAATTAACCCGAAATAAGTGGATGAAGACACCTTTTCAACTTTCATAAATTTAATCCCCAAAATTAAACCAACATCAAAAATTATTCAAAACAGCTTTCATCCACGTACATATTGCAGATGAGAATACACCATGTGTGGACTTCGCGCATCCTACATCAACAACATTTAAACTCAATCCATCTTCAAAAACAAAACGGGAATTCACTTATTGAACACAACGGATTTTGCAACATTTCAATTTTGACCTTGCTGCATATTCAAGAAGGACAGCGCAGCATGACACATCAATTTAAAGAGAAATAATCAGGCTTTCTCTTAATACCACAATCACGTATGATGGAAAGCAACAGGAGATATATTACCCCTCAACTACTTGAATTTTTTTGAGGAGTTATCCCTGCCCGTTTTCCGGCTAACAGAAATATATTTTTTCCCTATTTTCCCCTATTTTTCTCCTATTTTTAACAAAATAGCTCTATTTTTTTCATATTTTCGCTGAAAAATAGAAAAAAAATAGTCTATGTCCAGACTATTTTTTGAAAACTAGAAAATAAATAGACTATTTTTTCACTATTTCCCGGCCAGCTTATTATTAATAACTATTTTAAAGCTATTTTTTCAAAGTATTATTTTTACGGAACTATTTTTAACCTATTTTTTTTCTTCTGCACACATGATAGGCTATTTTTAAACTATTTTTAAAACATTGTCTACTATAGATTTTTAGACTGCAAATTACTTAACTATTTTCATGCTATTTTTTGTACTTCTAATATTGCAAATTACAGTACTATCTTTAAGCTATCTTTTGTACTTCTAATACTTTTTAGACTGCAAATTACTTAACTATTTTTAAGCTATTTTTTGTACTTCTAATATTGCAAATTACTATAGGTCCTAATCAATCATGAATATTCATGATTGATTAGGACCTATAGTAAATATGAAAACTAGTGGAAATAGATAAATACATTTAGATTTGGGATTAAGATTTGAACTGTGATAGAAATTTTACTTACATTAAACTATTGTAATGTTGTACACATATGTATCATTGGCGTTCTAAGCTATGCAACGGCCCGGGTTCGGTTCCCGGCGGAGACATTTTTTTCAACCTTTGCAAAACTTTCAATAAGGGCGGACAGCTCTGGGGAACTTTGATTATAGTAAGCTACGCAACCACTATTCTCTCATTTTGATTTCTCACAATTATATTATTTCCACGAGATTTGCCACAGCTGTTGTATATGTTATTTCCTTACCCGTACAATTATATATATATTATATATATATATATATATATATACATACATATCGTATATATATTTACTTTTAATTATAATAATCATATAACACTCGGAATGCCGAAAAAAAATGATTGAAAGAAAGTGATAGTTGAACCTAGATGGAAAATCGTGGTGGAGCTGTAGATGTGTCTGTGAACACTGATAGATAAGACTATTAGGTCCATGATAAGACCCTTCGTTGGATTTAAACAAATTTAATATTTCGGTGGTGTCCGGCCCAACTCTTCCCAGTTTACCCCGACCCGTTCTTCCCATATGCTGGACTTACAGTTACAGGCTACCTAAAAGAAAGTGCTTTTTAGGCTTTATTATGCAGATAATGCAGGTTAGCTGCACTCATTGTGCCAAATTAATTTGAATATTTATTAATTTTGCAAAACATGAGAGGGGAGTGGCAGTTTGGCCGGATCATCACCTCTTTATACGTAATTGTCGGATTATAACCTGCCCAAACTGCGGTTACATGCATACGTATTGTATTATAGGCCATGATGATGGTAAGCGTACGAGCCCGGCGCCCGCGCGCGCGGTACGTACGCGAAAATTAGTGGTTGACGACTTTTTACGAAAATTATGGTGAGTTCCTTAGGCTTTACATTCTGTTTTTTAGCTGATTTAATCATAATCATTGTAAATCACAATTTATATTATTTGCCTTTGAGTGATGATGTGTTTCTATCAGTTTTGATCTGTGCACTTTTAAAACCATTTTGCATGAATTATCAAATTTTGATTGGTACCGGTAGTTATAGCTGCAGATCGCACGATACGAGTGCACGAGATATTCTACGCCTGCGCTCTGGCGTATACCGGTACCTGACTTTTCGTTGGTGCTACACGGGCTACACGGGTAGGACTCATCAGGAGCTCGATACAGTCCAGGGACATGAGGGACCAGGGGCCCCGTTTCATAAAATTTTTGCCGCAGCGACAACTCCCATTTTCAGCGTAAAATTCCGGGTTCTGGGGTTCTGGGGTTCGTTGGTGCTACACGGGCTGGGTAGGACTCATCAGGAGCTCGATACAGTCCAGGGACCAGGCCAGGGCCCCGTTTCATAAAATTTTTGCCGCAGCGGCAACTCCCATTTTCAGCGTAAAATTCCGGGTTCTGGGGCAAATCTTGAAACAGTGGCAACTTTCGGTTTAATAAAGATAAAAATAAAGATAGCAACTGCGGCAAGTGGTCAAATATTTGACGCAGCTGCTTGACCTGGAGCAGCATCATTTAATACTTTGATGTATAGGACCTAGTAGGCCTACTAGTAGGCCTACTAGTACTACTAGTAGGCCTACTAGTACTACTACTACTAGTAGGCCTAGTAGAAATATCTGGAGGAATTTTATGACATTTTTAAAACTTTTGAGCCTCTCTTTCAAGACAGACGGAAGCCTCCCATAGTCACCGTAGTCGAGTAGACTACCTGTATGATGCCTTTACCTAATACCGACCTCTGACTTAAAACTTAACGATGTTTCCAACGACTACGGGAAAGATTCTTCATGAAACGTAATGAAAATTCATCAGACTACTACCCAAATACTGGGAAACAAGATCCAGGTACTGACGAGCGATAATACTTTGCGCGTTCTTGTAGAAATGACGTCACAATAGAGTCATCTCATTTTACGCATAGAGGGAGAAGCGCGTCTTATTACCGACCCCTGCACATAACAATGGCAATTTATGAAAAGAGATTATTTTAATGAAAATATGAAAAATTAACAATAAATTGATAATACGTTTTTATTCCTCATCGTCTTGCTCTATTTTGGCTGTTTTCAACGTTGCTAGGCATTCTACGCGTAGTCCCATGCGTTGATTTGCAAGACGCGCGCTAGATGCCATCTAGATGCCATGATACGCATAATGGTCGGTATTTATATTAGGTGAAGTGATCATACCTCTCGGCCTGCCATAGGCACTATGGTCACTTACTGCAAAAAGGGTGAGGTACCTCACCCCAACGCTGAGGTGTAACTAACTTAGTTACATTTACCCGCTTCAGCCTTGTAACTCCTTTGACCTACACAAGAAACCTGTTCTGAACTATTAATGATGGATCTTTTTCTTTCTGTCTGCTTTCAGGATTGTGTGGCTTCGAAGATTTGACAAAACTTTACTTGACAGATACATCAGGTTTCACTTCTAAATGCTGTCATCTCTATATTACTCATCAAAACCAAAGTTTCGTTATCCCTTCAGGCTAGAAGAACCAAGAGCTAATTTTCGCAGTAATCCATCAGTCCATCATTCGTGAAGCTCACAGGCTACATGTAGATGTAAAACACAAGTGAAGATTCCTACATTGATTTGACTGGGTTCAGCACCGTGTCAACCCAAACTAAGGTAATGGTAACAGATTTTTGCAAAGCTTTGTAGATCTATATATTTTAGATTTTTGTAAAATATTTTTGCAGTTTCTCCTTTCATTGTTCATTTCATTGTTCATCTGTGTGTAGTTTTCCATGATATCTAATTTTGCATTTGATGAATCCATTTTGAATTTTTTTTTTAATTTGTAAATATTTTCATTGTGTAAAATAGATAAAATGTCATTTTTTGGATAGTACAGCACTGGAAGGAGAAAGAAAAAAAATTTTGGATTGAAAAAACCTGATCTCCTGATGTTTTTCTATCCTAAGGGATCTGGCACAAAGTATTTACGGTCTTTGTATGCCAGGCCCCTGTTAAAATTTTAACATTTAAAGGCCAAGTCCACCGTAACAAAAAGTTGATTTGAATAAATAGAGAAAAATCCAACAAGCATAACACTGAAAATTTCATCAAAATAGGATGTAAAATAAGAAAGTTATGGTATTTTAAAGTTTCGCTTAATTTCGCAAAACAATTGTATGCACATCCTGCTCAGTATGCAAATGAGGGAACCAGTGACGTCACCCACTCACTATTTCTTTTGTATTTTATTACATGAAATACGAAATATTTTAATTTTTCCTTGTTATAATGTGAAACAACGTTTGATTCCTCGCTGAACATGTGTATTGCCATTGTTGCAACAATTCAATGAGAGCTTCCTAATTGTGAAATCTGCAGAAATTAAAATATTCTATATTTCACATAATAACATACAAAAGAAATAGTGAGTGGGTGACGTCACTGGTTCCCTCATTTCTATACTGAGCAGGATGTGCATATAACTGTTTTGCGAAATTAAGCGAAACTTTAAAATACCATAACTTTCTTATTTTACATCCTATTTTGATGAAATTTTCAGTGTTATGCTTGTTGGATTTTTCTCTATTTATTCAAATCAACTTTTTGTTAGGGTGGACTTGGCCTTTAAAGGCTGAGTGACAGTTTGGGGGTGGGTGTGTGTAATGGACCCCTATTGGTCCTGTGTAACATTATGGCAATGATGTTATTGAAATATTGCTCTCTGTTCCTATATATGGAGATGTTTGTTGTGTAAAACATAGTTTTAAACTTTTAGTGAAGTGTAATAGGCAGATGACAGGTGTTTTGGTTTTTTTTCTTCCTTGTATTTCCCAGGGGTAAGCTGTCACCAACATACGTCACAAACATGGATGTATTGTCAATGATCAAGCAGGCAACTATTGTACACATCTGGCTATTTTGTATTTTCATAGTTAGTGCCCTCATTGTCACATCAAGTCAGTGTTTCACGCTCATAATCTGGCCCTTCAGTAGGAACTGGTATCGCATAATCAATGGATACCTCATAAATCTCATGTGGCTGCGTAAGTTGTTTATATTTTTCTTTTATTTGTTGAAATAATCATTAAAGTTTAGAACATTAATATGGACTTGCATACATTTCAGATTACCCGATATTGTTATTTCTTTGTCAGGTTAGTATCCATTAGTTGTGACCAGTTTATTTTAAAACAAATTCAACTTGATAGCAAGTTGCTCAGGTATTATTATATAGCTCCTTTTCCACCAGGTGGATACAAAGCGCTTTGAGATGTCTTCCCTGGGTCGGCGATGGAGCTAAAATGTATACAAGTTACATGGAAGTTACAGTGTGATTTCAATGTGTGCATGGGGTTTCAGAACAGATACGTCTTCAAACTCTGTTTGAATTGTTAAACGTATTAAAGCAGAAAGATATAGAAACAGATTGGTGATAGTTCATACAAAATTGGATTGTTGGAAATTCAAATCTGAAGATCACTATAGATTTTGGATGTACAAATTATAAATCTGGTATTAAGTGAATCTGTGATGTACCATCAGACAACTTTTCCATTGCTTCTACGCACAAAATCATGAAGAAAAATTAATTTATTGGTTAACAGGATACGTCCATGATGTATCTTGAGTACAGCCTTTGGGAATTGAGAAATGAAATTAGTGATAATTTAGTGTACCACAAATCATTTCAAGGTCAAATAACCATTTTTGTCAATTTCCATAAATATAGTGCTCTCAACTCTTAATGTACTATTAATACATTGTTGGGAGTGCGTTGGTGCGATCTGGCAACACAAAGGTTTTTATTGTGGTGTCCTGTACACACGAGGCGCAAGCCGAGTGTGTTTGACAGGCACAAACTCACAACCATGTATTAATAGTTTTATAAAACAGGTCGGCAATATGATTATGAAGTCTATAAAAATGGTTACGAACCCCATAGAAACGCAAAGAGTCGCACAGTCATGGAGGCTGCCATTTGCTTTCCTGGATGACATCGCAGAAGCGCAGCCAACAAAAGTCATGCGCGTTTCAGTGCACGCATGTAATCCCTGCGCTAAAATGACAATTAAACTACGCGATTTCATTGCGTTTTAAGTTTGCACCACCAAAGGTACGCGCAGCTCAGCCGTGCTTTAGAGCCTTTTTGCCGTGCGTTATCACTTTTTTTTTGCACGGTCATGTGATGTTATTTGACCAATCATGATGGCTACATTCTTGAACCCGTTTTATAAATATTAATAACTTTCTTATTATCGTCCCATTTCTTCAAACCTTCACCAAGATGTTTCTCTTTTTTTCCCCGTTATTCTAAAGGTACTCACTGCCTACTGGCAAATGATTTGATTTTTTCTTACAGGTCCTGTTAAATGTATGATAAGAAATTTTGTGTATTTATTGACCGAAATAATAATAATATTTTTTGTGTAATCAACATATAATGTGTCTAGATGTCAATCTTGTCAAAGTAGAGAATGAATCTCAATTGTTGTTTGCAGAAGTGGTCTGGCTAACAGACTACTGGTCAGGATCTAAGGTACACTTCTATGGGTCCAAGGAGTTACTGGAGAACGTCAAGGATAACCATGCCCTTCTGGTGGTCAACCACAAGCAGGACGTTGACTGGTTGGTCATCTGGCAGATGGCTGAACGATTTAAGATGTTACGAGTGAGTTCTCTTAGTTAATACACAATGGCTCTATTCATAAAGGCTGACTATGGACCACATTTTGTGGTTTGGCTTAATAAATTTGGATTAAGAGCTCTAAAAATTATACCAGATGCAGAGTAGAAAGAGCAAACATTTCTGAACACAATGTGTCCATTTTTGTTGCATGACCATATTGTGTTTGATGCCAGGGATTTTAAATGGAAAATAAGCTTTAAAATTCTTAAATTGGCAACACATTGAGAGATTCAAAATCATTGTTTTTTTAACTTTTCAACAAAGTTTCAAACCATGTATATTGTTTCGAAAGACATTCTATTTTATTAGAACCATGTACATGTAGCACGAAAAGAAAAATGTTATTGTTGCCAATTTGAAGAACAAGTGGTGATCAGTTTAGCCCTTGAATAATTCCTGCCATCATAGGGTTAACTTAGTCCACTGATTTATGGAGTGCTAAGTGTCAAATGCTTTATTTTGTGTACGTATATTACTATAATTCTGTAACAAGACAGATTAAACAAGTGAATTGAGTAACAAAATGAAAATGAGAAATTTATGTCGTATTGACATGATTTTAGTTCATTTAGTTACTGGATTGTGGTCACTTTTACATGATGAATAGGTTGACACTTCGCACTTCATAAATCGAGTGTACTCGCTCAGTTTGGGTTTAAACCTTAGTCCCCCCTCATGAATAAGAACCTGTATCCTTTTCTTCTAATTAGTAATAACAAGAATCTACCGGTAACCCTCACTGTCTCTTATCTTTGCATGTCCTCACTGTCTCTTAGCTTTGCATGTACGTGTGCTTCTTAGTTGAGACCAAAGATCAAGAAAATATTGACAATATCTACAATATAGGGCCTCCTATAAACAAGGCATTTATGAGTCATGGCTCATGATAACATATGCTTGATCTGTACAGGTAGTGATAAAAAAACACATTTGCTGCACATTTGTTTCATCCAAAAGTGTGCCTTCTTTGTCTGTGTATTATATCATCTGTTGAGAGCCAGAAAGATGTTAACTCTGTGTTAAATTATATGAGTTTACGCCCTTCTGGCTCCAAACAGATGATATGTGAGCTTCTCTTCTGCCTTTTTTCAGTTGTTTTTCATTCCCTTTCATTTTTGCATGATAAAGAAAAAATAACTACCGGTAAATTAAAATTTTATTGGAAAGGGTTATAGTTATAATTTATATTTTGTTGTTTGCCTGTGTGTACAAATGGAAAGAAATGCAAGTACATGTTACCCTTGTACTGTAGTGAAACTCCAGGAGACAAAGAGCTTGGTGGCCTATCAGAGGGTCTTTGTAATTGAAGGTGGATACCTTACCCTAGATCACGGTTGACTGGGTTTATATACGATCAGCCACATTCTCCGGCGACATTACACCAGGGGGGTGTTTCATAAAGCTGTTCGTAAGTTACGAAGGACTTTACGAACGACTGGAACATGTTCTTGGGTGCTATACTAATCAGATTCTCAAACATTTAGCACAAGAACTGATCACCAGTCGTGCATAAAGTCGTGCGTAACTTACGAACAGCTTTATGAAACACCCCCCAGGATTTATTTCACAGAAGAAATACTTTTGGGTTAGGGTTGCAATTAGGTTTTAAGCCCGGCGCACACTGCACGATCTGACTACGATGCGATTTTGGGAAAAGTTGTTTATTACATTTGATATGAACCTTCAAACATGTAAAATCTTCGTGATCAAAGTTCAGAATAGTAGTATGAATACTAAAATCGAAATTCCGGGCTACTGCGAGCCCCCTTGTAGGAATAAAAGTGAATTAAATTCCAAATCGTAGTGACGTCATACCAATCTTGCGATCGACTAAGATTTGAAGCCGATTTGGCCTTTACTCTAACCAGAAGAATTGCAGTTAACCAAAATTTCAATATTAGTATTCGTATCATTATTCCCAACTTCAAATGAGATAATTTCACTTTATTAAACTTTCACATTTAATGCAAACTGTATTTTTTTAGAAAATCGGGTCGCAATCGGGTCGTATAGTGTGCGCCGGGCTATAGGTTAGGTTTGGCGTTAGGTTACAGTGTTTGGTACAGGGTTGAAATAAGGAATTTGAATAATGTATGAAATTGAACACGGAGAAAATGGTTGCCACAGGATGTGCTTTACCTACAGTGTGGAACCCGAGTCATCCCAGCCTCAAGACTATCATACCATCTCCCCACATGTGTCAATCCATGTTAGTGCCTGTGGTGTATGTGGTTTTCCGGCAAGTTTTTGGTGATTTGTTAATATTCTGCTAATCCAAAGAGCATGATAGCGTACAAGACCTTTTTTTTTTTACCTCATGGGATTAAGTAATTGAAATTTATTTTCTTTCTTTAGTTTCTTAAGTTTCTTTCGAATCTAGTTTGTATTGCAAGTATTGCAAATTGACTAAAATCAGGTTGTCTTATTAATTCTCTCTTCTTTTTTTTATTTGTTGCTAGGGTGCCAAGTGTCTGATGAAGAAGGAGATCAAGTATGTGCCTTTCTTTGGTTGGTCTTTCTGGCTGACGGAGCAGCTGTTTGTCAACCGAGATTACGCTAAAGACAAGAACAGTCTTATGGCACAGCTGAAGAACATCACCACATATGACTTTCCTACTGTGGTAATTATGGGTTTAGAGACTTGTACCATAAAATGTGTTGATGTGTCATGGTCTGTTTGATATTATATACCACATGTCTAGATTCTAGGCCTCTGATTGGTCAAATTTGCGGTCGTGAAATTCACTACGGACTGCCGGGCGGTACGAAAAATAAGACCGGGCATACATGTAGTTCTGCTCGCACGTATATGTACAATGCAATACAATACGCGTACAATGCAATGCAATGCGCACTTAGCTATGGCAATTTAGATACGCGGGCGCACGGTCGGCACCATACATGTACACTGAACAAAATTTAATTACTTTACGGTACAGTATTTCATCTGTCTTTGAAATGAATTTCTGAGCTAAAGGAGAATGCGGTATATGAAACAAATGTTGACTGCTTCTTTTTCGCGTCACGGTTAAAACCATGGCCCCTCGGTGATCTTGCAACTGTGCTATGTCCCTCGACTGTCGTCTCGGGGCATAGCACAGTTGCGAGCTCACCTCGGGCCATAGTTTTCACCGTGCCCCTCAAAGCAGTCAACATTTGTATTGTATGGTATGAGATTGGAATCACTGTCGTGGTACTTATGTCCTTTTTTAAGGCATTAAAGAGAAGGTTAAGTTCTGGGAAAGGTGAAAACATATTTTGTGAGCTCTCTCATTTTTTAAATGTCAGTTTGCAAGAATTATCATAAAAATAGCTCCCTGAAAAGGATTGCTCTTCACATGCCCTCATATTCGAACTATGATGAGAAATAGCTGAAAAACGTTCAGGCCGAACAATCATGCAACATGGGTGTACAGTACCATATACCCATTCCTGTGTGCAGTGCAGGTGAGCTGCAGTGAGGGTCGGTCAATTTCTCGTCATTTCAATGATTCCAAAACCTCACAGTTTACACCAATTGTTATGTAGACATGACCAACCTTTCTCAATTAGGTTGAGACTTTTTTTTGTCACCATATAATCGCTTTAGCAGAACTCAACTTTAACTTTAATCTACATGTGCCACTCTCCATCCAAGTGAAGTATGTGGTATCCAGTAAGAAGAAATTCCTTGAATTCTTGAGCAGCTCATCGTAGCTGGGCTGAAGGTTTAATAATGGCCATCTGTTACATTTGCGTGAGAGTTTTACACCTATTTCTGAGATTTTCTCATTGAATACTTCACCTATTTTGTTGAATTCAGTATCAAATTAAAGCTTTTAAAGAGGTCAGTTAATCCCTTCCATATTTATTTGCGTTATGTTAATTAACCTTTGATTAATGACTTAGGCGGGGTGGTGTATGGTCAGGAGGAGCAAAATCACTAAGTGTGATAAATCACATGTGATAATCACATTTAGTGATTTTGCTCCTCCTGCTCATTTAGAGAAGTTGTGTTCTCTTTTAACAATGTTCTGGATAATTAAAATTAAACAACTTTAGAGTAATATTATCAACTTTGTCTCTATTCTAAACTTATTAATTTTGGGCCTAATTAGTTTATACTGATTAACCAAGTTATGGAGGTGGGACTTGATTTTACATCTTTATTACCCCTCATAAGGGCTATTTAAGTTTAAGTTTGTAACTGTCAACAGACAATAGGCCTGTTTACTAAGTGTATTTAAATTTATGCAGGTTTCTCTCCAGAATCCTTAGCTACCAACTATTTAGTGCATCTGCTATGCATAATAGCATCTCTTTGGATGGAATCCACTTTGCATAAATTAGTTGTTGCTATGTCAGGCAAGCCTCTGGCAAGCTTTTGAGTTGGTAAGAGCAACTTGCATACAATTAGTAAACAGGTCTATTATCTGAAATTACATTGTTTTGTAAGATTTTAAACAACTACAATGTAATTAAGAAACCATGTACTAATTAATATAATAAATGGGGAAATAAGGGATATGTGGAATAAGCAATTATCCTTGATGTGATAATCCTGCAATACTGCATGAATAGTTTTTACAAAGCAGGTTCTTTTTTCAACTGTGCAGTGTACATGTACCTTTGTGGTTAAACAAGGATGAATTTTAAATTATCAGTGACTTTTATATATGGACAATGAATTCTCTATCCCAAACAAAACTACTCTTTTCCATTATGGAGTACCTAGATTTGACAGATGGTTCACTGCCCTCCAAATGTTTAGGTATACATTTGTAATGAGAACTGATTTCTCACAATCACACACAGTTCATTTATCATCAGATCTGTGGTGCTACAACAATATATGGTATCAAACTGAAGAGTAGACATTAGCCTTCAAGTTGACACCAACATATGTAAAGTGTTTCAGGAGGTAGTCATGCATTAAAAGTCAGCCTACCCCCCCAAATTGTTTTTTTATTTTTTTTTTTATTATTTCCAGTGGGAAATATGAGGTCATTGGTTTGGTCAGTTGTGCCAGCGATTTTGCCCTTTCGGCATTCTTCATAATTGTTGTAGAGGTCAATATGCATGAAATAAAAGATTTTGTTATTTTTTATATCTCAACTAGTTTGTATGCATGATTAGGAGGAGATAAAGTGATCAGACTTTTGGGTTATAAGGTCTAAGGTTAAGGAGGTCAATTATGTAATTGTAGGCTTTTTATTCCGTTTATCACAATATTTCAAGAGCAGTTGAACCATGAAATTAAATGCAGTTAGGCGGAGGCATTCATCTTGTTTTCAATCTAAGATGTTACGTATACATAGAAATGTCTTACTGAGAAGAATTCAAAAATGCAAAAAATTAGCTACATGTATGTAGGGTTGCCCAAACAGATATAATGCAAAACTGGCCCAGTTCAAAACGCAAGGCCTCAATATGATTACAGTATTGTACTGATGAGGGTCTCCTGGATAAATTAGACCATATATCTATTACTATTACTACTACTACTGCTACTACTACTACTACTACTACTACTACTACTACTACTACTACTACTACTATACTACTACTGCTGCTGCTGCTGCTGCTGCTGCTGCTGCTGCCGCCGCCGCCGCCGCCGCCGCCGCCGCTGCTTCAACTACTACTACCACTACTACCACTACTTCAACTACTACTACCACTACTTCAACTACTACTACCACTACTACCACTTCTACCACTACTACCACTATTATTATTACAGGTGCTGACTAGGTAGTGCCGCCGTCGGTACTGATTTTATCTGTCGACACATCGATATAAGATTATCCGAAGTTGACACTGTTGATAACAACTACTATTTACAATTTTTTTCTTTGTTCGATGTAGACCCTGATCTTCTGTGAAGGAACACGTTACACCAAAGAGAAATATGAGAAGAGCCAAGCATTTGCTAGAGAGAAGGGCTTGCCAGGTCTCAAACATCACTTGGTCCCAAGAACAAAAGGATTTAACCTGTGTATAGAGGCATACAAAGGCAAAGGTACATCAACTACATTGTATATGGTTACAACAAACCTGAAATATACTGAGCATATACATGTATAATCCAAAACTGTCATTACATGTGTCCAATTACATCTTTTAATTTCCCACTATCACCAACAATTTCAATGTTTGCGTTCCGGACGCGTAGTTTTGTGCCATTCTGTTTCGCTGAGCTAGACTTATTTGATGGACTGTTAAGGTATTCTTCAGCCTGGTCTATGTAGTAGGAGTCTTAAGGCCACCGCACACCTTACGATCGGTCTGCGATCCGATTTGTGAAATAAATCGCTATGGCATTAGATATTGGCATTTTAACAAATGAAATCTACCATATTCAGGTTCTGAAAATTAATATGAATACTAAACATACGGTTTTGTTGAGCTGTCAGCTTTCTACAGGGAATAAGGGCAAAATTAGTTTCAAATCGTAGGCAGTCGTACGATTTTTGTGACATCCCTACGACTCGGAACCGATTTGGCCATTCCACCGACTAGAAAACTCGGCAAATGCCGTATTATCGATTTTCTGTGTGACTATTCAAACCCTCAATCAAAAATATTTATCTTCTTTAAATGATTAGTCAAGATATTACATTTTCTTCTGAAATCGGATCGCAGACTGATCGTAAGGTGTGCGGTGGCCTTTACAGTAATAATGATTAACAGTTGAATTTAATTAGTTTGAATTATGTATTCCTTTACTCATATGTACAGGGCAGGGTTTTTTTGTGCCAAAACGTTTTGGTAGCTACTTTGTAAAGCGGGATCTTTTTCAGAGTATGTTACTCAACAGATTCTCATTTTCCTTTCCTTTTATATTTGTTTTCCTCTTTCAATTTATAGTTGTTTTCCTCTTTCAGATGACAATTGCTTTCTCCTGTCCAAGTCGCATTGTGTTGAAAGACACTTGATAAAATCTAGAGAAAAACTTTTTTTTTAATATTTGAAAACGGGTAAACGTGGTTGATATTTTAATACTCAGATGACTGACATCACATAACTGGCTTTATAGTTATACATGTATTTGCAACATAAGGATTTATTCCTTGAATTCATTGAGCACTATGTTGGCCTTGCTATAGGCGGGGGAATAATAATATGCAGGGCATCATGGAGAACAGTATTTAGTCCTGATGAGGCTACCCTGGGTATACAAACATATTATCATTAATATGGTTTTGCAGGCTTATGTCAAAAAACTATTTGTTTTTTCTCCAAGTCAGTATCGTACTATACATTTTAACTTCTGATACGTTTGCTTTGTTTTTGCAGTACCTGTCATATATGATGCAACAATAGCTTACAAAGACAATGCACAGCCCTCCATCTATGAACTCATCTGTGGAAAAGAGTTTGACTTCCATCTGTATGTCAGGTAATGCTTATAGTTTCTGTGTGTTCTTGAGGTTTCATCGTCAAGTGGTGGGATCATGGGACTGGAAATGTGAAGATTGGGGTTCAAGCCCTGGCATGGCTTTTATGTCCTTCGGGAAGACTAACATCCGAAATTGCCACTCTCGACCCAGTTTAGTAAGTGGGTAACTGGTAGGATGTATCCTGTAAATGAACTGTGCGCTGTTAACGGTTGCTGGGGCTGAAGCCTGGGTAATAATTTCCAAAGCACTTTGGAAGCACATGGAAGCGCGATATCATGTGATATGCGCTGTACAAAAACATAAACATCATTTAATACTGTTATAATTGTGTACTTGGGTTCTTACAGATGTGTATCAAATAGGAAATAAATATTTAATATTGAGTGAGATGGTAAACGTATTTCATGAGGTTGACGATTCAGTTGGTCTATTCAATGAGAATTGGACGATTCGAAGGGAAGGCTGCATCTTTCACCGAATCATATAGTCTCATGAACGATGCAACTTAAATGTTGTTTTATATAACACCCTAATCTGTAGCTTAGGACGGTTGCCTCCCTGGATACGGTGAAGATATCATTAAGGGTTAAAGAAAATAGACTTCTAGTGATTCAATTTTACACCCAGTACACATATAGCCAGACAATAAAATAGTTTTAAAATTATTCACATTAAAGTTTATTCTTATTTCTTAAAGTTTACCATATGATCCCGTCTATTTCTCCAGAGATCTTCCAATGGACGAAGTACCAACTGATTCAGAAGAAGCTACAGCCAAATGCTGTCATGATATTTATAAGCAAAAGGTAACTTTCACCAAGTGCTATGGATTTGTTTTCGGGGATTGGATTGGTTCTATATATGATACATGCTCTGGCGAAAATTGGTCTGCACTATAACCAGATCCCTCAATTCCACCCTGGACAAATGTGCATATAACTAACCTTGACCCTATACAAATGTACCTAGTCAACACCCAACTGCAACCCTGACCCTAATCCTATATCTGTAATGAAATGAAGCCCAGAGCAAATGTCTGTTCACTGATTGGATTGTGTGATTCAAAGTTTGTGCTACTTTATGGTTGATACTTGATAATCCTGTCCTGTGCAGCAGGGCTTAACACTACTGAAAAAATACCAGGAGTCTGAATGCAGGAGTCTGAATGCAATAGTCCCTTTGTCCCATTTTTACATTTTGGTAATCTGGAGTAACATGATAGGAGGTCATGTGAACCTTACCTCAGCGGGCTGTGGTTAGAGAGAAGGATGGGTTCTGTTTTTGTTGTTGATTTAAAGATGGCTTACCACATCATGCTATAATGTGGTCCACAGGAAAGGTGTCCTGTCTCTGAGGGATATGGTTTCATCCGTTACAGGAGTATTGTGGTACAGTGGTTCATTCAGTTGACTCTCAATTAAAACGTTGAGGGTTCTAATCTCTGTATGCCCATGGACAAGACATTTTATCAACCGTTGTCTCTTTCCTCCTTGGTGTTAATGGGTACCTGGCAGGATTTATTCCGTGGACTGAACTGGGCGCTGAAAACGGATGCTGGAGGTAAAGCTAGGGTAATGATATCCAAACCCTTTAGAAGCTCATAGGGACATTACCGGTATATCATAATGTGATATGTGCTATATATAAGAATGGTTTATTTTTTTTGTTGTTGCTGTTTTATTTTTATTTGAATTGAATAACCTGATTTGAATTGAATTGAATAGATGGGTATTATAGTATTATTATCCTTGTTATCCTACGATTTCTTCTCTCTTGCAGGATGAAGCCTATGACTACTTCCTGAGGAACAACACGTTTGAGGGTTACGATGCGTCCAGACCAGGGCATGTACCACCTCCCACCCTCCTCCCATTGGTGGTGATGTCATTCTGGATGGTGGTAGTAGGGGTACCTCTAATCTACTATGCCCTCTCTATCCTTCTCTCTGGCTCCACCCTGATGATCATCACAGTGTGTGGGGGCTCATTCGCAGGTAATTTCCAACAAGCTTTGCCCTTCTTTGCCATTTAACCCATACAATGCCACAACCTTGTGTACTGATCTGCGTAGCAGTGCCACGTACATGTGCACTATCCCGTGCTCGCATGCCACAACCTTCTGTAGTAGCCTCCGTAGCGGTGCCACGTACACGTTTAGTCGCATTCTTTGTTCGCTCTTAAGCACCCCAAAACTAAGTGGCGGGAACAATAGGGAATATATACATGTAGTTTTGGTAAGCCCTCAAAATCCTTTTGTCAGATTTCTTGGATTTTAGGTGATAAATAGCAAGATTATATCATTACAAAGCATCTATGAAAATTTTACCTCCTCAATATTAAACAAACATTGTTGATGTGCTCTATACACACGTGTAAAATCAACGCGTCAGCGACACTCAGAGAACACACACACTATCTCCAAGTGAACCGCAGAGATGGTTTGTGCGGGGAACAGTCGGGGTAGAAGCGACCTATCATAGAGCACTGTTTAGCAGTGATCTCATGTTTCTTTCAGATGTTCATATTAAATTTCATTGGAAATCATGGATGAAATATCAAAACATCTCGCACATGTATCCTTTTGCATAAGGAGAACAATATGAGACTGTTCAATTTGTTACATTCCAATTTCCCTCTTCCTACCAAAACTAAGAATTAGCTTTAAAGAGAAGGAGGAGAACGGGTGAAGATGATAAAGCTTTCTCATCCATTTTTTTCACTTAGAAAGGATTGCTCATAAAATGCTCTCACATTTCAAATACGGCATTCTTCGGATTAACAAAATATAGCAATTTTGGAATATAACAAGTTTTGGAGGGTCTTTGTGTTCTTGGACTCCTTTTTTGTTTTTTTCTTGCATTTCCAGTATTCAGATTTGGCAAGTCTTTGCTTAAAGTGACAGATGCTTCTAAAGGATCAACGTACGGGAGCAGCAAGGATGGGAGGAGTCAGGTGTCGGAGGTCACGACCAATGTAGAGCAGATGCCATTGGCTAACGGAGACAAGAAGGAATCATAATCAAGTATTTGGGAAGAGGGTTTCTTTGACATGTATATTAGATTGATGATAGTATATTTATGCAGATTATATTGTAATTAGCAGATATTCTATGCAGTATTTGATTATTAAGAATGCTTATGAAAGAGAGCTAAATTCTGTCTAATATGCACTAAAGTTTAGATGTAATTATACCCCCACCAAACGAAGTTTGAAGGGGGTATATAGGAATCAGTCAACGGTTGGGCGGTCGGTCCGTTGCAAATCTTGCGGATCAAACTACTTTCTCAGTTTTTGACCAAAGCTCATGAAATTTGGTACACACATTGGTCTTGGTGGGAAGATGTGCAAGACATATTTTTCGGATGAGTCAGAATCTGCGTTGCCATGGTAACGGCATATTTATGGCAGAAAATCAAGGAAACACCTTGCGGATCGAACTACTTCCTCAGTTTTTGACCGAAAGTCATGAAATTTGGTACACACATTGGTCTTGGTGGGAGGATGTGCAAGACATATTTTTCGGATGAGTCGGAATCTGCGTTGCCATGGTAACGGCATATTTATGGCAGAAAATCAAGGAAACACCTTGCGGATCGAACTACTTCCTCAGTTTTTGACCGAAAGTCATGAAATTTGGTACACACATTGGTCTTACTGGGAAGATGTGTACAACATATTTTTTGGATGTGTCGGAAGCTGCGTTGCCATGGAAACGGCATATCTATGGCAGTAAATCAGGGAAAAATCTTGCGGATCGAACTACTTCCTCAGTTTTCGACCAAAAGTCAAGAAAGGCTGGTGTATTAATCATCATCTTCAGTGATATTTCTAGTTATTTTTGTTGCCAATTGATGTTAAACTTCACATGTACTAAACGGGTTAGACCAGATCAAGGCAAGAAGTGTGTGTAATAGGGTTTTTACAGAGGTACTTATGATTATTTATATCTGGGGACAGAACTTTAATGTCACCGTCCAAAAGACGTGACTCGGTTTCAAAGCAGGGTCTATTTCAGGGTCAGTTGGTAGGCGAAGACAGACTGCTGACCGTACCGTACCTACTCACATCTCGGAAGAAGATTTGTACAGAATGTTTTTTTAAGACATCTTCGTTGGTATGAATGTGTATTTACTGATGGATTTACAAGAAACTCATGTTTTAAGTGCTAGTAGATCTATTGGCATTTTAAAAAGAACTGTCTGGAAGTTATATGCCATAACTGATTATTTAGTAATTATGAGCAATTGTGTATAAGGTTAAGAAACCATTAAAAATAATAAAAGCAAAGTCTTGCTCTAGCTACACTGTATATAAAAAAAAATGTATTTAAAAGTGCAGTACTTGGACAAAACTATCATGTGTTACATTGATATGATACAGCCACAAAATGGATAGTTTCATGAGTACTCTACTTCTCAAGGTCAAAGGTCAAAGGTCATAGAGGTCATTATATACATAAAAATGGTTCGTTCTTGTGATAACTTAGGAACCGTTTGGCGGATCAGTTTAACTTGGCCCATGTATTCATATGGGAGGGACGATGAACTGATTAGATTTTGGGTCTTAAGGTCAAAGGTCAAAGGTCACAGGTCAAAGGTCACAGAGGTAATTATGTACATAAAAATGAATAGTTCTCGCAATAACTGAAGAACTGTTTGACAGATCAGCTTCTAACCTGGCCCATGTTTGCATATTGGATGGACGATGAACTGATTAGATTTTAGCGTCTCAAGGTCAAAGGTCAGAGGCGTCATTATGTACATAAAAATGGTTCGTTCTCGCAATTACTTCAGAACTGTTTAACAGATCAACCTCTAACTTGGCCCATGTATGCATATGTGAGGGACGATGAACTGATTAGATTTTAGGGTCTCAAGGTCAAAGTTCAAAGGTCATAGAGGTCATTATATACATAAAAATGGTTCGTGATGTATGGAGTTTAGGCCTACCTATTTTAGAAATTTCAAGGGGACAGTGGTCTATTTGCTATAAAATATGTATTTGATGATTGTAAGTCATCAATGGTAAGTTTTTTATTTGTACGGGATGAAAATAAAATGAAATAAATTTTCTGTCTCCTGTGCTTTTTAAGTGAAAAGATTTGTAATTTTGTTGGACCAATCCTTTTTAGAGTGTACATGTATGCCATACATTTCCAATCTGGTGATGGCGGAGGCATAAATTCCGACCGAGCGCGGTCGAAGATTCATCTAGTTTTAATAATGTAATGTGAGTAACGGAACATTTGCAGGGTTGGCAGAAAAGTATGTTTCTTCTTCTGAAGTTTAGATACTGTCTTTAGGTATACTCTAATATGTGTGCATTGTTGTAAGTAAAACTCATTTACCTAACACCTGTAGTATCAAATAGAACAGGAGCTTAAGATGTAACTCAAAACTTATCAAAATGTAATGTGAGTAACCATGGAATCGCCCATTTTATGAATTGAAAGTATATACTTTTTGCTTGTATTATGTTTACTTCTTATCCTATCAAAACAGATGTGCTGCAAATCTCAATAGTTCTGTGCAATTTCGGATTGTATTGTGAAGTGAAGGAATGCATACATGCACTAAATAGTATTTGTAGACTTTAAAGCTTTGAAATTTGTCATCTGCTTTGCTAAAGTGTGCTTATGTAGCTAATTGATTTGTTAAGAGCTGAAGAAAAAAAGTTGATCAAGTGCTAAAATCCAGTTTTCCTGATTTGAGGCTGCTTTGCAGTATTCATTTTTGTATGTTTTGTACTTACATTTTACCAGCTTATGTATTATACATGTATTAATCTATTTATTGAAAATGGTTGCTGATAAAGGAGGGAAAAGATGTATGTATTATGCAGTGCTTTGAAAAATCCATGTTTAGATCTCATTTGCACATGAAACTGAAATTTCATACTAATGTATTTTTCATACGTTGCAACTGACTGAAGTAGGTACTAATTTGTATTGAATAGCTAATTCAGTATTTTATAAAACTTTGATGTCCGGTTCAGTTGGGTTTATTTCTGTGATTGTACTTTTATTCAGTGCTATAATGATTAATTGATCTTGTGTTCATGAAATGTATTAGAGGTACTATTCACATTGTGAAAGTATTCTGTTGTTAAATTATGCATCATTGTACTTTTTTAAAAAGTTGGAATAAGATATCCTATTTGAAAGTTTTAAAGAAAATGTATACCGTATCTTTCGTTATGTTAGGATGCAATTCTTTTTTGTATTTTTGTGCAATTTCATGTGCTTTTGCCAAACAAACTTGGACATAATTATGTAATATTCTGTAATTATCAACAATGATCTCCTGTAGTATTCAACTCTCTGGTACCAACTTTATAAACATGACATGTACCTTTACTTCACTTTGTTTGGAATAGTGTGTGCTAATTTAAAGATGTCCTTTGCTAACAATAAGCCATTTTGTAATTACGATTTGGGCATGTGCAAATAAAGGTCATTTGTAATTTTGTATGCACCAGTATGAGTTTACGTCCACCAAAACAAATGTGCGTGCGCATACAAATTGGGGTCCTTTCATGGTCATTTGTACCATGTACTAATTGCGAACTTGCTTATTCATTGCTATGATAGCATGTAGAGTTTCATACTAAAGGTGCTTGCAAAAAGCTTTAATCAGTGTATTTTATTTTGCTGCATATGTGAATATCTCATTTTCAAAAATTGCTTTTAAAACTATTAGCTAGCTTCTTTTCCTTCTGCTTTCTTGCTTTTCCTGTTAATCAGTATCACTTTTTTAAAAAATGTAGAAAATGTACTTATCAATTGTTACTATACAAATAATTCATGGTTGCGAGTTCATTAGTGAATATACACTGCACGAATGTTAAGTCACAATGTGATAATGAATGAGACTTGTCGAGTTCATTATCCGTCTCATCGTGACTGAACTGAGTGCAGTGCAGATTACTAATTCACAAGCCACAAAACATGAAATATTTGTTATAAAACAGGTCGTCAATATGAATATAAGGTCGAAAAATTGGTTACAGACCCCTTCAAAATGCCAAGAATCACACAGTCATGAAGGCCGCCAGTTGCTTTCCTTGATAACATCACATAATTGCAGCCGAAAAGTATAATGCGCATCTTAGTGCGCACATCAAAGTCCTTGCCATATGGAACTGTGCATTTCTTCCCGTATTAAGTTTGTACGCGCCAGATGTACACATACGTGCATCTCGACTGTGCATTTTCACTTTTCGCTGTGCTTTATTACTTTTTTGCAGGGTCATGGCAGTACAGAAGAAAAATGTATTTTCACATGGTGTCATGTCACCAATTACAACGCCTACATTATAGAACCCGTTTTATAACACTATTTATTGTACTTTTGTAGCAGCTCATCGTGATATACATGTATTACTTTAGAAAATTTGTGTTATGTGCCATAATTTTTATTAACATTTGATAAAACTGTATTGCATTGATAATTTCGATATGTAAAAGTTGCACCAAGTCAGCTGTTAAAATTTTCTATGAGATTCTCCGTCTAAAGCCAGTATAAGCAGTTTGTTGTACATGTACTTTTTAGTAGCAATAGGTTAGATACTATAGAAACTTTGTTGTATTATGTATTGTATTTAACTGTATTGTTACTATTTGATTAAACTGTATTTAGGGCTTCACACTAACTTTTTCATTGGGGTCCAGATTGAATATTTTTATGGTCCATGCATATGGGCCCTCTGTAAGAATTGTGAAATACTAAGTTCGGACTTGGATTTTGGGTGCATGGCCATCTGTCCCGGGCACCACCTCGTGTCAAGCCCTGCTGTATTTGAATAAATTATTTCAATTTGTACAAGCTGCACCAAGTCAGCTGTTTAAATTGGAGTAGAGGTGTTGTAGTCTAGTGGTTTGATCGCTTGACTGGGAATGCAAAGGTCGTAGGTGCAAAGCTAACACGGCACTTCTGTCCTTGAGCAAGGCATTTTATCTACATTGCTCCTCTCCACCCAGGTGTTAAATGGGTACCGGTAGGATGCGAACGTCATTGTGGTTGGATTAGCATGTGTGTGCTCAGAAACAGGCGACTTGCTGGAATGCTCCCAGGAGGAGAATGTGCACTGTTATGTGTAGAATCACAAATGAATCCAGTGAGTGGGGTAATAATGCTGTAATAGCTTTGGTCATTTTCAGTTTAACTGTTAAAGTGCAATATAAGAAATAGCTGATTATTATTAATAATAAATTCTGTCCAAAACTACATAGGAAGAAACAGCATAAGCTATTTGACTCATGGATAATATGAAATCTTAAATATGTTTGTATGGCAAATCTCTCACAATATTTGAACCACAGCATTTATCTGGAATCTTCTTGTTTTTGTTTTTCTCAATTTTTTTTTCCTGATGTTTAAAGGACCTATGGAATGCAAGTACATATTGATCTTTGATGATGTGTATTGTCCTGCATTGTACATCACAAAATTTACAACCATTTGATCTGAATATGTGTCATACATTTTTAAATATTTTTTGTGATTATTTTATTTTACTTGCTAAGCCCTGCCCCTAAAAAATCCTTTGGAGTCTGATTCTTCACATGACATCATCAGTCAATCATCAGTCACCTAAAACAAGCCAAACAATAGACACTGGTATGTACCTATCCCTCAGTTTAGCACCTGCTCACAATATCATCGCATGTTTTAATACAATACCAACTCATAAACTCTCAATCACAATAGACGCTATGTCAGAAATGGTCCAGCATCACAGGAAAAGAAAGGTACTGAAATCTGTTGTATGAAAACACACGATACTATTGTGAGCAAGTACAAAACAGAGAGATACTTTACATACCAGTGTCTTTTTTGTTTGGCTTGTTTTAGGTGACTGAGGTTTGACTGATGTCATGTGAAGAATCAGACTCCAAAGGATTATTTAGGGGCGAGGCTTAGCAGGTAAAATAAAATAATTACAAAAAATATTTTAAAATACATGTATATGACACATGTGTCATATATTTTCATATGGATATTCTGATCAAATGGTTGTAAATTTTGTGATGTACATGTACAGAACAATACACATCAAAGATCAACATGTACTTGCATTCCATAAGTCCTTTAAAGAGTTGTCTCTGTTTTATAAGCAAATTTTCTGTGGAATCATTTTTCTGTATGGCATCCATATATTCTATATATTTTCCAAAAAGCACAGTTAAGTTTCTCAATTTATGTGTTAATTTAGGATGAAAACTTTGTAAATGAGATACTAAACTTCAGTCAGCTTGATCAAGTATTATTTTGGTGCTTTATATTGTCCTGAGTGGTTTTCTTGGAGTGGAGTGTTAGGCCATTCATTTTGTATCAGATACTATGCTGTTCGGATTGAATTATTATAGGATTTTGCTAGTGTTTTTTTTCTTCACTATATTTGAGTTCAGGTTCTTTGAATTGCCATTTCGATGTAATTGTCTAACATTTTTCTAAATGTTATAATACCCAGGTATTCACGCAGCATTTATATAGACACAGACATACATCTACTTACGCATCAGAGAGATATATTGCTAGATATATTCAGAACTTACAGTAATTGCAAATAATATTGATGAGGATTACAGTTCACCATGTGTGTAAGTCCTGAAAAGGACTGCTGGTTTGGAGAAGGATAGTAGAGCAAGGAGAGAAGAGGAGATATAAAAGAGCAAGAGAGAGAGGAGTACAGTGCATCTTTCTTGAAAAGGTGAAGTCCTGAAATGGACTAGTAAACCAGATGAAAGAAGGGGAACCGATGTTTGCATAGAATGTTGTCAGTAAACTAAAACACATACAGATTCAAACGTGTGAAGTTCCTATAGCTCTGCTAAGAATATTTTCAGTGAAACATTTTCATATGCAAAATTGTCATTTTGTAGAATTATTATTGTACAATGCCAAAGCTTCTTAATGCCAAAGCTATGGGCAGTATAGAACTTGTCTTTAGTGGTTTTCAGAAAACGTTAGATGTATATTTTTATCACCAAATTTATATCTGTGTTGTGAATGATCATTTTAGAGTTATCAAAGAGTTAGTGAGTTATATGCACATGTATACTTCCTCTTCAAAACAGATTTTAAAAAGGTATGTTACATTATTGAAATGAAATTTCTCTATGAAGTTATGCTACTAAATTGCAGTGAATTGGGGAATAAGTCGTATTTTTGAGAATCCTTGTCCTGATTTTTGCTCTTAATGATTACATATATATCAATAAATAATGTGTTCCGAATGGCATTCTCTTTACAAAAGGGACCTAGCATTTTTTATGTACTGTACATAATGAAGATAATTTGTTGAAAAAAATGATAAAGTTGTTTAATGTGTAGCTTTTGCCGAAGTATTGAATTGTTTGTTGAAATTATTTTTTAAAAGGGGATATAAGTAATCGCTGCTCTGACATATGCTCCCACAACGGTTGTTCCGGACTTTATTACATCACAGATGTAGGGTAACTGTGAGTGTTTCAATTAGGTTTATGTTAGGTTAGGGTTAGATACAGTATATGGTGCCTGGTTGAAGTTGAGAATTTAGTTAATGCAGAATAGTTAATATAGAATAGACCATGGCACGATCGTCGCCGGAGCATGCGTCGTACAATTAGACAATCAGTATAAATGAATCGGGAGTATTATAGTACTTTATATTCCCCAACGAAGCTAATTGTATGATGACAAATAAGAAATGTTGGTGCTATGATAATGCCCCTCAATTGAAACAAGGAGTGATAGCTCCTTGATTGAACAAATAACACGTACTTTGGGATTATAGCAGCTGGCAGTGATAATGTTTGCATTTGTAGAAAACTGTGAATTGTATTTCTGTTTATTGATAAAAGTTGAAGAAAATATAACGAATATAAAGATTCCTACTGTGTATAAGTTTGTGTCTATTCAAGTAAGCTTGCTCCCCCCCCCCAATCTCTCTCCCTCTCCCTCCCCCTCCCTCCCCTCTCTCTCTCCATCCCCTATATCTCTCCCTCTCCCTCCCCTCTCTCCCTCCCTCCCCTCTCTCCCTCCCTCCCCTCTCTCTTTCTTTCTCTCATCTCTCTTTATCTCTCTTTACAGCAAAATTACGAGAAATGTGTTATTTTTCTGAGCAATAGAAATTTCCGATGAATTCACAATGTCCGGGGATTAAAGCCTTGTAGTTTGATTTCAGACTTACAACGGGCGTCTAAGTTTCACGAAACAAGAATGCGTTCATCAGGAAATGAATATATATGTTTGTGGGTGTGGATGGGTTTACATAGATTCAGTTGTGGGTTACAGAGAACAATATAGCACAATGATGGCCTTTATTCCGTCATGCTCGTGGGGTACAAAATACAATAGGAGAAGTGCTTGCGGGGTACAAAATACAATAGGAGAAAGCAATAAAGTTCCCCACAAATCAATGTGTGTGAATGAATGAATGACAATATATGAAACATATTTACAAGGCATTCACAAATGTGAATGGTAATCGGAGACCACGAAAAAGCTGAAATGGCTAATGAATATGTGGTTCCCTGACAAAGAATATGTAAATGTGATATAATTAAAGACTATACGTAAAACACTAATTAAATTTTAAGAATACAAATACACTACCAATTAAGGTCTTACAATAATCAGTAAAAACTGTAAATACTGGCAAGAAGAGTATGTATAATATACACACACGCAATAAACATCAATAAAAGCAAAAACAAAAGTTTGTTCATTGAGTATAAACAAAATACCTGTATCTATAAAACTATTGGTTATATATTCACAAATACCAAGGGGGGGGGGGGGGGGGGGGGGACAAAACAAAACAAAACAAAACAAAACACACAAACAAAAAAGTGATACATCACTCTGGATATTCCATTAGCATCATTTCTCTTAATTTCCTACAAAATGTTTTGACAGACGGTTTCTCTTTAATATCTAAGGGCAATGAATTCCATATTCTAGAACCGTAGAATGAAATTGACCTCTTTCCATGCTCAGTCTTTACTTTTGGTAAAATGAGACTTTTGCTATCTTTTTGTCTCGTATGATACCTGTGATCGAAAAACTGGCAATATTCATATACAGAATGGGGAAGTGGTTGATGTAGTAACTTATACATGAAGGGAGCTGTTTGAAACCTGTGAACTTGTAAATATCTAAGATTTTCAAAGCGAGAAATAAAGGCGCAGACGGTGTCATAAATCCACTAAAGGTAATAGCCCTAACAATCATTTTCTGTATAATGAATATTCTGTCAACAAATGAACTATACGCACATCCCCATACTTCAAGGCCATATGAAATGTGTGGCTGAACAAAAGAATGATACAACAATAATAGTATGTAACGTGGAACAAAGTGCCTCAACCGATACATAATTCCAACTTTTTTTGCGGAGCACTGTACATGTTCTATTTATATGATTCTTCCAGGTTAAATAATTATCAATGTGAATCCCAACAAAGGATGCAACTTCAACCTCATTCAGAATGTGGCCCTTCATTTTGATCAAACATTCCGTGTTTACCCGTTTTCTTTTGGATTTAATCACCATATAATTTGTTTTATTGATATTTATTATTTTATTTGCATCACACCAATCACTTATACAAGTCAAATTTTTGGTAATGTCTGATTTCTGTGTGTGTGTGTGTGTGTATCAAAAATTGAAGTTCTGCTCGGAGATGAAGAGTAAATAACAAACAATCCGTGAACGATGTATGATTATGTTTTGAAATGAAACATGATTTCATCCAACCAAAACAAAGAAACGCCAAAAATGCATACGCATACATAAAATGCGCTAAAGCGCAAGATACATAGAAGTACGTCACAATGAAAATAAGGAAACAGAGAAAGTAAGAACAAGCGAGAAGAAGACGTATAAATGCGTCGAAAACGTTTAGAGGATTGTTCAAGCTTCTTTTAATTCTCTGAAGTAACACAGAAGGCTGACGCATGATGATGGTAGGTGCAGATAATAAGAAATATTGATCAAAAATTGAAGTTCTTGGGCCCGCTGTACAAAACTTGCCTTTGAACGCAACTCGGGGTCGGGGAAAATCAAACGGAACTTTATTTTCAACCAATCAGAAGTGCGCATTAAGGACTTGCGTTTGATTTTTAGGAGTTGCGACTAAACGCAAGTTTTGTGCAACGGGCCCCTGTTCGGATATATATATATTCAGTACAGCCATGGAAAAAATTATTAGACCATGCAAGAATGGTTACTGAAAGTGTAATATTTTTGGTAAGAAGGAAATGAAATATCGTAAAAGCAAGGAACAATAATATTGCTAGAATTTGTTATTCGTTCAATTAAATACAAAGACAAATCATATTTTCATTAGTTTGAATGCATATTATAGTACCTTTATTACAGAAGGTTGGTCTAATAATTTTTTCCAGGGCTGTATATACACTAAAGGAAAAAAGAAACTTATAAAAGTTCAAGAGATCACCAAATTAAATTCTCTGCATGGAAATGTACCAAATTTGGATATAATGTTGATTCAATGCATGGCTTTAAATGACAGTCAATAACAAAAAGTTTTCTTCAATGCCACAAAAGAAATGTGCACTGAAGCAAAGGACTCTCTAATCCCCAAGTCACAAAGACAAACTGCAGCCTTGTACACCATATGCATGTCAATGAATGAAACAAAAGAATTTCAAAAGGGATTTGCAAGTTCATATCCAAACAGATTAATAGCCAGTATGTCCACCTCTAGCTTGCTGGCAAGCTGTACACCGTCTTCGCATGCTTCCGATCAGATTCGCGATGGTAGCCTGGGGAACATTGTACCATTCCTCTTGCAGTGCTGCAATGAGCGTCTCCCTATTGATGGGTTGATTGATGGGTTGACACACGTCGACCAAGCTCTTCCCAGAGATGTTCAATTGGGAAAAGGTCTGGTGAACGGGCGCACCATGGCAGAACATCAATATCCTCTTGCTCGAGGGGTGCAAATCCCTTTTGAAATTCTTTTGTTTCATTCATTGACATGCATATGGTGTACAAGGCTGCAGTTTGTCTTTGTGACTTGGGGATTAGAGAGTCCTTTGCTTCAGTGCACATTTCTTTTGTGGCATTGAAGAAAACTTTTTGTTATTGACTGTCATTTAAAGCCATGCATTGAATCAACATTATATCCAAATTTGGTACATTTCCATGCAGAGAATTTAATTTGGTGATCTCTTGAACTTTTATAAGTTTCTTTTTTCCTTTAGTGTATATATATTTGAAGTACATGTATATTTGAAGTGATATGGCATTCTCTTTTCAAACGAGAGCGTTTGTTATTTACAGTATATGCGCATGTATGTAAATTTTAAAAAAAAAGAGAGAAACCGAAGTGCAATATAGTTGGAGCAAATGTATAGCTTGAATTGTTTGTCAAAATTCATGGTAAAAATCTGAAATTATTTGTCAAAAGATGATACAGGCAGTCTCCTATTCTGTCATATTTTCGCGGTAATATTTGAGGCTTTTATTAGAGGTGGGCTTAGGGTTAATATATATAATTAGGTTTTAGGTTAGGGTTAGGGTTACATTCAGTGTATGATCCCGGGCTGAAGTTAAGAATTTGTTTAGTGTAGGATATAGACGGCTGAGCCATTGTCGCCGCAGCATGTGTCGTACAATCAAGCAATCAGTATCAATAGAGCAGGGCCCCGTTTCATACTAAAACTTGTTATCAAGAACAAGTTACAATAACTGTTATAAGCTATACTGAAATCCTTGAATCTGATTAGCAAATAATAATTTGCAATAGAAATGGGGCCGTTATTATTGATAACAAGTTTCATAAAACGGTGCCCTGGAGTAGAAAAGTACATTTTTGTGCCAAGCTTCACTGAAGTTATATAAATGACAACAAAATGGGAATCTTGGTGCTATAATAAGGTCCCGCAATGGAACAAATAATGCATGTACATGTAGATATGCGTACTCGTTGATTTTATCAGCTGCCAGTGATAATGTTTGCATTCATATATGGGACTGTTAACTGCATATAGAGTATGTTTATTGATGAAAAGTTGAATAAAATATGATGTGAAAAGGCCCTACTTTGTAGTGGATCTTTGTTTCTCCTATGTGATGAGACTTTCTAGTAATATAGGCCATAGAGATTTTATGGTGGAAATCCTTGCATTCTCTTTATGTATCAGAATTATTATGATAATGCCCCAATTAAGATATCAAACTTGTTCCCTGTGTAGTGTAATGTTTACACGGTCTTTCCCTCCTCTATCTCTCTCTATCCCCCCCCCCCCTTCTCTCTTACTCTCTCTCTCTTCCTCTTTCTCTCTCTCTCTCTCTCTCTCTTTCTCTCCATCTCTCCATCTATATTTCCTCACCCTTTATATTCTCGCATTCTTGTTTACATTTCTCCCTATAGTGTCCTCTCACTTGAATCTTTATTTGGCGCAGTGCCTACCTGTACCATTTGTTATGTCACAACCTATAATCTTGTTGTTTTTGAAAGATACATATTGACATTTTGGTACGGATCCCAAAAGCTGATGAATTTAATATTGCATTTGGCTTAGAATTTAAGGAAAGGGTTATACATTAGACATTCCTGATTTAATTTCTAAAGAAAATTATGTTTTATTACGCCTCACATCGTAATCTTGCTTTGCATCACTTCTTGGACTGTTTGTATTTTCGAATTGGATAGAACACCTTTAACTTGACTATACATTTTAGCAAAAACATGGTTGGCTCTAAATTAATTTTGTTTTGCTCTTGAAGTCTCTGTCTTTTTTGTTGTCTTTTTCTTGTTGTTTTGTAGTTGTTATTGTGGTGGTGTTTTTGGTAAACATTTTTTTTCTTTTACATTTTAAGTCATTACCGTATAGATATCATAAATAATTATAATTGCCCAACTTCCCCGTTGCTGTGATTTCACTGCTACAACCACAACAAGCAAAAATATGTCGTCATTGTCAATCTTCCTTTCAGCATGTTCACCAAAAATACCATTTTCCGTTTAGTGCATCTTTTGATCTTTTGAATTAACAAATCCCCGTTTTGAATAGGATCAGCATGATCAAAGTCTATATTCTATCCACCAGTGCATGAAATTGACACACCTTTGGGGAGGTATAATTAATTGTTATTTAATTCGAAACTTATTTCGCAAGAAGTGAGTCAACGTTAACAGATCGTCAACATGTTCAGTACGATGCTATAGCCGGCTCAAGTCAAAACGAGACGAGGAATCTTTAAACAAAACTGTGTGAGAGAGATCTGGACAGAACATGGTAAATTGATGATATTTTTTCTTGTGTCAATGATAACGCTCCCCCTAATACATTAACTACATTTTTGAAATGTTGGAATATAGATTAAGATGTACCTACATATCACTCTTTCTCTCTTTCTCTCTTTCACTCTCTCTCTCTCTCTCTTATTATTCTTCTTCTCCTTCTCTCCCTCTTTCGCTCCCTCCCTTCCTTTCTCCATCCCCTCTCCTTCCTCTCTCCCTCCTTTTTCCGTCTACCTTACGATTTATGTTCCCCCACTCTTTCTCTATATATCGTGGAAATATACGAACAAATCGAAATAACAGAAAGGGAAAAGCGAATAGATTAAAAGAAATTTAGAAAGTAGTTTTAAAAGTTCATTTTATTTCTTTATTCATTTTTGTTATTATTATTAAAGGTACTATTTGTACATTTTGTTTTATTTTTTTTACATGCTGATAGTTTTCAATGCCTAAATTTTGACCTCGTGCATTCTTCGGGACATCTTTTATCTTTCTAATCATATTCAATCCATTATGTTGAATAATTCACATGGATAAAAATTGATATACAGTATTATAGATTAAAAGAAAATAAAGGTCGTTGTCAAATTCACCACTGCATTCATCTCATCGAAAATTACGTTAATCAACTTTTTCAAATTGTTTAGTTTTGCAAATAGAACTTCATAAATGTTCAGACTATATATACATTTAAAACGAAATACATGAATATAACTAATAATTTCCTGGTACGTCCGGGTTTATCGAGTATAATATAGTTGATTTCGAGTAATTTGTCACATACCTGCGTGATAACCTGATGAGTGCAGGTCGAAAAGCTTTGTTATCATGTCTCTTTTTCATGCCACATTGAAATGAATATAACTATTATTTGGGCCATAATATGTGAATACTTTAAATTTGTAAAACAACATATCAAAATTGGACTCTATAATCTGACAACGACACAAATAAGCCATTGGAGTTCTGCAAGGTCGATTCGCAAGCCTAGGATATCTTTGATTTTAATTTATTTTCTTTCTTAAACGAAATATAAAATAAATCACTGGTATATCCCTTGTTATGCGCTAATTCCAGCAACAAATAATATGCCTATGTGTAAAACTTACGGACCACTATACATATAATTATGCGTGCTTGTACGAAGCTCTGTGGGATGCTTTGCGAGAGTCTCCGCGAAGACATATTTCAGCAATTGCCTCTATGTGGCTTTCCAAGTTGAAAATTAAGTTCACAAAGAATGATTTTTTATTTTCATTTTGATTATCTCTTCATATTTTAAGGATACTAGCAGAAATTACCCGTGGCACCATGGGGAGGGGGGGGGGGGGGGGGGGGAGGGTGGTGGTCTTCTCCTATGTAGAACCCAAGGACCCATTCACACTGAAAGGCAATTAGTTTATTGATGAAACATATCGGAACAATTGATTCATATAGCAGACTTCTCTTTATTAAAATACAGATAGGAGGTTTAATTTAATTAGCATTAGGGGTTGCATCTTGAACGTTATATGGGCATCTTCACTTATTAGAATACAATATTCAGTTGCCATTCAAATAAATAACAATATTGACAGGTGTATGTTAGATCAGTGGCGAATTTAGTGCGGGGGGGGGGGCACATCCGGCCCATGCGCCCCCCCCCCCCCCTTTAGAACGAAATTTTTTTTTATCTTTCTTTTTCTTTTTCTTTTCTTGTCAGAGAATTATGGAGGGAAACTGTGGACCCCCATACCCCACCCTTCCCCCCCCCCCTCCCCACTCGACATCGAAGCCTAAATAGAGCTGTTCCCGATGTCCGATGTGACTGAAATTCAGGTGCTATTAGTTTTCAAGATTATAGCCATGAAGCTACAGCTGCATGGTATAAACATGCCATGTACATTGTATTCACTGGACGACGTGGACAGAAACACACTGACTGAAGGCCGAGTGTGTACATGTATATATATGTATACGCGGTGCAACGGTTCATTCATCAGCATAGCCTTACGTGTATCAGGCAGTGGCGGCACCGGGGGGGGGCATGGGGGGGCATTTGCCCCCCCCCCTCCAGTCAGAAGCTTTGCCCCCCCACTTGCCCCCCCCCCCCAATAATTTTCGGAGTGAAAAAAAATAAGAGGGTGGAATTTTTTTTTCTTACTTGGCGCCGTCTTTCTTTTTTTTTTTTTTTTTTTTTGCTTGTCAGGGAATTATGGAGGGAAACTGGGCCCCATAACCCCTTTACTGAGCGTTTTTTTGAACAATTGGGAACAATTTAAACACGTTTAAAAAAAAAACCCAGCTCGATTGAGCGGAAAATCAAGGAGAAAGGTGATTTCAAACAAACGGACGGACAGATAGACAGACATTAGCCAAATTATAGTAAGGATTATAGTAAGGATTCATCTTCGGCACCACTTGGGGTTACAGCATTAACCATCACTTTATCGTTAGATCCAGTATTCTCATATCGCGCCTTTATCATGCGAGCTGGCTGTTTGAAGCTGCGCATGCATGTGTTTGCGCTTCCAGACAATAGCGAATCCGACTACGACGATAATGATGATAATAATGATAACTGGTACAACGATGAAGACTCCCATATTAGAAGAATCACGATCAGAGCCTGGTTGTTCAGACGGTTTTAAGGATGTCAGAACACTGGGTGTCGATGAAATGATGTTCTGAGTCGTCTGTAAGCAAGCAAATGCAGACGCGTCTGTGCCATCGGCTGTTGCAACGATGCACTCTATGAAGAAGCGATTTCCACCAGTACGAGTTGTCAGAAGAAGATACTCCCTAGAGTTGGTAGAGAATGTCACATTTCCGGCTATTGAAGTTGTGGATGTCGTGATCCTCTCATTGTTACCTCCCTCCTGATATATCACCCAACTGCGTTCAAAGGGTGCATTGGGTTGAACCTCACAACGAAACTCTTGCGAATCACCAGATTGTATGCTGGCCTCTAGAGGATTAATAAAGACATTTATGTGCTGTCCCACTGGTGTGGGAAAATTGCATGACTTTGATAAGTTTTCTGGTAGATTCAGGGTACACATTGCATCGGTTATAGTTCTTTGTACATCACTTAAACTCGTAGGAGTGCTGCGGCTGACAACACCGTTTGGGAGACATACATCATGCTCAACTGTGCTATTGTCTAAGGTCAACCTTGCGAACACACAGTTCTGTGGATAGAATCTTGGTGTCCAGGTACAAGTGAAGTCGCGATAAACACTACCAGACTTATTAGCAATTGCGACGCTACACATAGGAAAATCGTAGACGTACACACTGGCGTGCTGAAATAAGTAGAATCTACCTTGGGTAAGTGGATTATCACCACAGTTCTGTACTCTCCGATATCCACACTCGAAGCGTCCGAAGTGAGCAGTTTTTGGTATCTTTGGCTTAAGGATGGTTAGCTTGTAAACATCACCTTCTTTCCAGGCTGCGTAGTCGTCAACCATTCCTGCTGGGACTAAGCATGACTCTCGAGAGGGACAGTTGAAACAATTCCCAACAAAGATTCCTGTGCCATTTTTATCAACAGCATGCCAGACGATGGCATAGTCTAATTTATTATTTTTCACCTCACATGTTAGGTTAACAACACTGTCTTTGAAGATGTACCTGTCTTGGGGCCAGATATGTGGAGTGGTACAGTTTGGGCTGGATTAAACGCAAACAAAATAAAGTACAAAACAACAGTCAGTTTAATCGCCATGATCTTATATGATAAATCTGACCCATTGATGATAAACTGAAAAGTAGGTTAGTAATGACTAATGATAATTATCATCACCAAATGATCAAGATACGATGATACATCGGAGACGTTCTGAATGCTAATCACATCTGCTTTGTCATTTTACATGAGGAAGTGATTCTACAGATGGAGTTAATGTTAGTGACGTTGAAACTAAATCGCCTCCTCACCTGATCCACAAAATATGCCGTTAAAATCCTAGATTGTACCTAATAGTATCCAAGGTTCAACCTGGTACAGAGACGCCTCTCGTCACTATTGACATAGGATCCTTTGGTCTATCCTCGGATACTCTTGACATATTTGCTGATACCGCTATACCAATGGAGAGAACTGTGCATGTGGCGCAGCCTACGGCATGGACGTTGTGTGGGAGCATCGAAAATTAGCTGGATGATATGATCTGCCCATAGAGATACATACTAATTAGGCTAGAGTGCGCTCTCGGCCAAATCGCTGTGATAGCGTGGAGCGCGGCCGCCATTATTATGAAAAGGATCATGAAAAAGGATGGTCTTCGGAACTACTAACATTTTTTAAAACAGGGCTCTTTGGAACTGGATTACAATATATAATGATGCTACGGAACTGGGCATCGTTTCACCAAACCGTCACAAGCACAAGTTCGCCGACATCCTATTGAAACGCATGTTAATTTTAATACACGCGTTTCAATGGGATCTCGGCGAACCCGCACCTATATGACTGTTTGATGAAACGCTACCCTGGTTCCCACACACAAGCTCCCATACGCTAAATACGTTGTGTGTGGCAAGTCTATGGTGTCTTCGAAGCGAAACGGGCCGGGGCGGGGCGGCCGGAACGACGGAATGAAAAAAAGCGGTGCTTTGGAACGGTTTTCTCTCTTCTTTTTCTCAACAAGAAAAAAATGGTATGCTTTGGAACGGAAATTTGAGTGTAAAAATGGGGGTCTTCTGGGCGGCACATACCCACCGCACACTATATACTGAGTGCCCCCCCCCCCCCCCCGGGCCTATGATGGATAAAACTGGATGTGAGAATTAACCATTGATTTGTTTGAAATGAATTTATTTATGGGGGAAAAGAAAGAAACGGTGGTTTATTTCTGTAAGATCAATAAATTTACATTTAGATAACAATCATGTTAATTGACTGATTGTTTATTTAAATGAGTAGAAATTATTTCATTGGCGGATGCAGGGGGCACTTCCGGCCTGTGCAACCCCCCCCCCCTCCCCCCTTGGAAGGAAAGTATGCATTTTGACCATAGACGATCCGCCATTTTCTCGATTGTGTTCCCCCTTTTAGAATGATGACTTTTTTTGTTTTGCTTGTCAGAGAATTATGGAGGGAAACTGGACCCCCATAACCCCCTCCCACTGAGCGAATTTTTGAGGTCTGGCGATTTTTTTTTGTCGCCCCCTACCCCTCCCCCCCCCCCCCCCCCCCCCCCCCCCCCCCCCCCTCGAGCGACTTTTCGAAAAGCTGGCGAGACCAAAAAAAATACGGGTCTACCTTTTCCAAAAGTTGATAAACCTGCATTTGTGTGCCCCCTTATACTTAATCCTGGATCCGCCCCTGAATTATTTTGTATTGTGTGTCATGAATTTTCCTATAGCCATATTAAGATGTGAAAAAGGCTGTGTCTGTGGTATAGAGAATCTTTTAAAGGCATTGGTTAACATTATAATTAAAATAAAAAGCTAATTTTGCTACTTGAAAATGGTCTAAACATAAGGGTTATAGTGTAAAAATACCGGTCTGAAAGTTTCAAAGTATAATATCCACAGGAAGTATTTTTAAATATTAGAAATGTGAACCAATGTTCGAAAAATATGTAACGGTCGGTTGCACAGACTAGACGTCTTCCTAACAGTTTTTCATTCCAAATTATGGTTGGTTTCAGGGTTTTTTAGTACAAATACAAGTACTCCTACACGTGTATCATCTTAGTTTGAGATTTTTTTAAATCGGCTTCCCACAAAGTTAGCCACTGCCTTTAATATCTTGTGAGGAGATTAAATGTGTAAAAATATACATGTACCATTTATTGAATTTTATGACTGAAGTACACGTATTTAATTTTTTATGTTCATTTTGTGTGAACTTTTAGAAATAAATCGACATAAAGCATGTGTAATTGATTTTGTGATTTAATTAAGAAAATTTTATGAAATAAACAAAAATGTGCTGAAGGCCGGAAAGAATATGATTTGATAGGTTAATGGACGAGTGGCATGCTTGACGGATTGCATATGAATGGTTTTGTTGGTTGAATGTGTGGGAAAATAGCTTATTTTGACATTTTAAACTGAAAAGTATGTATTTAAATAAATAGATAAAGAAATTAATAAATGAAATAAAGCTTATTTGCATTATTTTGGAATTCATCTGAATTTTAAATAAAGAAAAATTAAAAAAAACCTGATTTGCACTATTTTGGCATTTGAGACTGAAACACTACCAAAATAGTCTGTTCCAGGTAGAATTATGAACAGACATTTTGGTAGTTTTTCAGTCTCAACAGCGATTAGCAATCGGGGCAGAACTGCCAAGAGCCACCTACTGAACATGATGCATCGATGGCCTGCTCCAAAAGTTAAAAGAAGATGGGATATTTTGTTTAACTTTAAGGAAAGTTAAATGCTCTGTGTGAAAGCTCATCACAGCAATCAGGAAGAGAGAGGTAAAGTTCGAATTCTAGTCATGAAAATTTGGGGCAATGTCTTGAATAACGCACTAATAACCAAAATATTTCCATTACCAGGTTGACAGTATATGGAGTGTTAACTAAAAATGCATTTTAACTAGCTCTCTGTAATCCATTTGCACGTAGTGTCTTAAGAAATCAGGGCGTATGACAGACACCCGACTACAGTTTTAGGCATTATTATGTGGGAAGACGGAGTGGGGATTCCCCACGTATGCGCGCAGTGCAGTCCAACTGTTGCCGGTGCCCTACATAATAATGGCGGACCACGCATGCTCCATGCGATCACAGAGCACTGACAGTGTCACAGACACTGACCTCTCACATCACAGAGCCTTTAATTGCGTATTCTAGCCTAATTAGTATGTATCGAGCGTAGAGGGCGTCAACACTTTGCAGCATTGCTATGAGGAAGGTTCACTTCGCTAAATTTCTATGACCATCGTTTTCTCTCAGAGAGGTTTTTCGGTAGATTGTAGATTTGATTTTTTGTATTAAAAAATTAATATTAAAAAAAAAATTATATTAAAAAATTTTCAAAAACTTTTGAATTAAAATTACATGTTATGTTCAATAATATTTTTAAATGATTTTTATAATTTTCAAGAGAAAATAGATTAAAATGGTTATAAATTTATCATTTTACTTTACGATACAACAATATTATTTGTGAGGTTGCTAACGTTCTTCTGCTCTATTTGGCTACTAATACTGCACTATATTTCGATTTCGATCCATGTCCGTGTGCATATATATGTACCGTGTACATTATAGATTGCTACAGTTCTCTCTCGATCTGACCGCCTAAGTCTAAGACTCAGAGCTCGACGATGGATGGATCAATCAAGGTTTGATTTTAGTTATAAATTTAAATTAACTTATTTGAAATGATGATGAAACAAATTTGGCAATCCAGGGTAATACTAATAGAGATTGCTGTTAGCATGCAACGTTAAATTAAAAAAAAAAATTGTTCGGATGCTGGATGGAGCGATGATGATGGTGATGATCATGATGATTGATGGATTCGGATGACCGGACACAAAAATGAAGCCTTCTTGTTTGTATTTAGATTCAACTTAAACCATGCATTGAATTTGTGATAATCATCATCGATATATTTTTCTATAAATAATATCGTCTAAGTTAGATCAAACACTTGTATTTAAAAATTTAAGAAATAGGTCTAGGGCTATAGGCCTAGGGCCTAGGGCTAGGCCCTAACCATAAGGCATAAATGCTTGTATTTGTAACTTGTAACTTTTCACAAACTTGAGACAAGGTCAAAGGCAAGCATGATGAGGTTTTATTTTTTTTAATTTCAAGAGAGAGAGAGAGGGGGGGGGGGGGGGGGGGGGGGGTTCATATTTAGTCTTGATTCTACTATTTGTAGACCAGATTCAAAACACTTTCAATGAGAGGTAATAATACATCTCCACAGAGTAATAATGGCCTTTGTTGTTTCACTCAGTGACTTTCAGTAATCACATTCATTAGTCTCATCATGTTGACTTTGATTTCCCTCAGATAAACGTGGCAAGGAACTAACTTGTGGCTTGATCTACTTGAAGATCTAATAGAGCCTAATGTTAGAGGTCTACATAACTCAATGGACATTTCATTTGTCCTTTTCCTTTATCCACCACTGAGATCTGTTTTCTTCAGTGTAATATCAAATTAGCTGTTTTAGTGTCTCTAAAAATCAATTATGAGATCTTTAGGGAATGTTCAGTGTGATGGCAGCATAAATAGAATTTTTAGTCCCCTTAATTATTATATTAAAGTAGCTATTCAAAGAAAATCACAAATATGGCAATTAATGTATCACTATAAACTGGGAAGGTTACAGATGGCAATCGTATAAGTTTTATGTCAACTGCGTATCTGATGATTATAAAAACAACACAAATAAAAGCTCTGCTCAGCATCTGGAATATCCGAGGATTCACCAGAAATATAGCGATGTTTTGATGTCGTCACACTCGGGATCAATCCTGCTTAAGCAGACGACCCAACTAACAATCGGACGTTTTCTGAACGTTCTAAAAACGTTCCAAGTTGGTTCTTTGGACGTTTCGTAAAAACGTTTTTTGGACGTTTTTTTGTGGAAGGTTTTGGACGTCCAGAAAACGTTTTATTGGACGTTTTTAAAACGTTTTTAAAACGTTATAAAAAAGCCTTTTATGCATTTGTTTCCCAGTCGAAGGACCTGTAGAAAACCTTTAGACGTTTTGAAAACGCTCAGAAAACCTTTTAAGAACGTTAAGAAAACCTTTTAAGAACGTTGAGAAAACCTTTTATGAACGTTTAGAAAACCTTTAAAGAACGTTCAGAAAACCTTTTAAGAACGTTGAGAAAACCTTTTATGAACGTTTAGAAAACCTTTTAAGCACGTTGAGAAAACCTTTTATGAACGTTTAGAAAACCTTTTAAGCACGTTCAGAAAACCTTTTATGAACGTTTTGAAAACCTTTAAAGAACGTTTAGAAAACCTTTTAAGAACGTTGAGAAAACCTTTTATGAACGTTTAGAAAACCTTTAAAGAACGTTCAGAAAACCTTTTAAGAACATTCAGAAAACCTTTTAAGAACGTTTAGAAAACGTTTATTAAAGACGAAGACGTAGCGGACCTAATAAAAACGTTTTGTAAACGTTTATTAAAGACGAAGACGTAGCAAACCTAATAAAAACGTTTTGTGAACGTTTTTGGACGTCATCAAAAAACTAGCTGTGAATTTGCGGCAATTGTTATATTAAGTCAAAACTTCGACGTTCTGTAAACGTTTTTTAAACGTTTATTAAAGACGAAGACGTAGCAGCCCTAATAAAAACGTTTTGTGAACGTTTATTAAAGACGGAGCGGACCTAGTAAAAACGTTTTGTAAACGTTTATTAAAGACGAAGACGTAGCGGACCTAATAAAAAACGTTTTTTAAACGTTTATTAAAGACGAAGACGTAGCAGACCTAATAAAAACGTTTTGTGAACGTTTATTAAAGACGGAGCGGACCTAGTAAAAACGTTTTGTAAACGTTTATTATAGACGAAGACGTAGCGGACCTAATAAAAACTGTCATAGACCTGGAGTGGAGACTAATCGGTTGTAATAAGTGTTTTAGAAGATTCGATTTAAATGATGTACCATTTTATAATAATTGCGATCATCGTTTTCTCCTTTCTTGATATGATGTCAGTGTGAACGAAATAAAAGGACAATGATTTCGTAACTTCTATGAGCCATGACAATATTTCTTGTTTTCGTGAACAATCCGTTAAATCAACCCCTAGCTTATCAGCCAAACTCTTCAAGTTGGTGTCCAGGTACAAGTGAAGTCGCGATAAACACTACCAGACTTATTAGCAATTGCGACGCTACACATAGGAAAATCGTAGACGTACACACTGGCGTGCTGAAATAAGTAGAATCTACCTTGGGTAAGTGGATTATCACCACAGTTCTGTACTCTCCGATATCCACACTCGAAGCGTCCGAAGTGAGCAGTTTTTGGTATCTTTGGCTTAAGGATGGTTAGCTTGTAAACATCACCTTCTTTCCAGGCTGCGTAGTCGTCAACCATTCCTGCTGGGACTAAGCATGACTCTCGAGAGGGACAGTTGAAACAATTCCCAACAAAGATTCCTGTGCCATTTTTATCAACAGCATGCCAGACGATGGCATAGTCTAATGTATTATTTTTCACCTCACATGTTAGGTTAACAACACTGTCTTTGAAGATGTACCTGTCTTGGGGGCCAGATATGTGGAGTGGTACAGTTTGGGCTGGATTAAACGCAAACAAAATAAAGTACAAAACAACAGTCAATTTAATCGCCATGATCTTATATGATAAATCTGACCCATTGATGATAAACTGAAAAGTAGGTTAGTAATGACTAATGATAATTATCATCACCAAATGATCAAGATACGATGATACATCGGAGACGTTCTGAATGCTAATCACATCTGCTTTGTCATTTTACATGAGGAAGTGATTCTACAGATGGAGTTAATGTTAGTGACGTTGAAACTAAATCGCCTCCTCACCTGATCCACAAAATATGCCGTTAAAATCCTAGGATTGTACCTAATAGTATCCAAGGTTCAACCTGGTACAGAGACGCCTCTCGTCACTATTGACATAGGATCCTTTGGTCTATCCTCGGATACTCTTGACATATAATTTGCTGATACCGCTATACCAATGGAGAGAACTGTGCATGTGGCGCAGCCTACGGCATGGACGTTGTGTGGGAGCATCGAAAATTAGCTGGATGATATGATCTGCCCATAGAGATACATACTAATTAGGCTAGAGTGCGCTCTCGGCCAAATCGCTGTGATAGCGTGGAGCGCGGCCGCCATTATTATGAAAAGGATCATGAAAAAGGATGGTCTTCGGAACTACTAAAATTTTTTTAAAACAGGGCTCTTTGGAACTGGATTACAATATATAATGATGCTACGGAACTGGGCATCGTTTCATCAAACCGTCACAAGCACAAGTTCGCCGACATCCTATTGAAACGCATGTTAATTTTAATACACGCGTTTCAATGGCATCTCGGCGAACCCGCATCCAGATGAACGTTTAGAAAACCTTTTAAGCACGTTCAGAAAACCTTTTATGAACGTTTTGAAAACCTTTAAAGAACGTTTAGAAAACCTTTTAAGAACGTTGAGAAAACCTTTTATGAACGTTTAGAAAACCTTTAAAGAACGTTCAGAAAACCTTTTAAGAACATTCAGAAAACCTTTTAAGAACGTTTAGAAAACGTTTATTAAAGACGAAGACGTAGCGGACCTAATAAAAACGTTTTGTAAACGTTTATTAAAGACGAAGACGTAGCAAACCTAATAAAAACGTTTTGTGAACGTTTTTGGACGTCATCAAAAAACTAGCTGTGAATTTGCGGCAATTGTTATATTAAGTCAAAACTTCGACGTTCTGTAAACGTTTTTTAAACGTTTATTAAAGACGAAGACGTAGCAGCCCTAATAAAAACGTTTTGTGAACGTTTATTAAAGACGGAGCGGACCTAGTAAAAACGTTTTGTAAACGTTTATTAAAGACGAAGACGTAGCGGACCTAATAAAAAACGTTTTTTAAACGTTTATTAAAGACGAAGACGTAGCAGACCTAATAAAAACGTTTTGTGAACGTTTATTAAAGACGGAGCGGACCTAGTAAAAACGTTTTGTAAACGTTTATTATAGACGAAGACGTAGCGGACCTAATAAAAACTGTCATAGACCTGGAGTGGAGACTAATCGGTTGTAATAAGTGTTTTAGAAGATTCGATTTAAATGATGTACCATTTTATAATAATTGCGATCATCGTTTTCTCCTTTCTTGATATGATGTCAGTGTGAACGAAATAAAAGGACAATGATTTCGTAACTTCTATGAGCCATGACAATATTTCTTGTTTTCGTGAACAATCCGTTAAATCAACCCCTAGCTTATCAGCCAAACTCTTCAAATTAGCCTTGACCAGGCTTTTCAATCTGCCGATTGACAAATAAAACCGAGCAGAATATCTACACTACAGATCAAGTTTATCTGCACAAATTGCAGCCAACACATGCAATCAAACTCCAAGACCTAGTCCAACTAGCCTAGAAACAGGGGCAACAAACGCCTCACCAATTGCCATGCAAAAACTTGAAACTGAAAGTACCCACCAAACTGCGGCAGCGTCTCGGGGAGACATACCACCAAAGCGAGTATATGGGACTGGAGTGGAATCAAAATCCCCTCGTGCCCATCGCATCGTCGTCATCAGCATAATAATAATGCCATTAATGGCTTGGTTTCTGTCCTTTTCGAACAAGCCCCCAATTGTCATGGCTCATAGAAGTTACGAAATCATCGTCCTTTTATTTCGTTCACACTGACATCATATCAAGAAAGGAGAAAACGATGATCGCAATTATTATAAAATGGTACATCATTTAAATCGAATCTTCTAAAACACTTATTACAACCGATTAGTCTCCACTCCAGGTCTATGACAAAACGTTTTGTAAACGTTTATTAAAGACGAAGACGTAGCAAACCTAATAAAAACGTTTTGTGAACGTTTTTGGACGTCATCAAAAAACTAGCTGTGAATTTGCGGCAATTGTTATATTAAGTCAAAACTTCGACGTTCTGTAAACGTTTTTTAAACGTTTATTAAAGACGGAGCGGACCTAGTAAAAACGTTTTGTAAACGTTTATTAAAGACGAAGACGTAGCGGACCTAATAAAAACGTTTTGTAAACGTTTATTAAAGACGAAGACGTAGCAAACCTAATAAAAACGTTTTGTGAACGTTTTTGGACGTCATCAAAAAACTAGCTGTGAATTTGCGGCAATTGTTATATTAAGTCAAAACTTCGACGTCCTGTAAACGTTTTTTAAACGTTTATTAAAGACGAAGACGTAGCAGACCTAATAAAAACGTTTTGTGAACGTTTATTAAAGACGGAGACGTAGCGGACCTAGTAAAAACGTTTTGTAAACTTTTATTAAAGACGAAGACGTAGCGGACCTAATAAAAACGTTTTGTAAACGTTTATTAAAGACGAAGACGTAGCAAACCTAATAAAAACGTTTTGTGAACGTTTTTGGACGTCATCAAAAAACTAGCTGTGAATTTGCGGCAATTGTTATATTAAGTCAAAACTTCGACGTTCTGTAAACGTTTTTTAAACGTTTATTAAAGACGAAGACGTAGCAGACCTAATAAAAACGTTTTTTAAACGTTTATTAAAGACGAAGACGTAGCAGACCTAATAAAAACGTTTTGTGAACGTGTATTAAAGACGGAGACGTAGCGGACCTAATAAAAACGTTTTGCAAACGTTCTGAAAACGTTTTGTGTTTGCTGGGGACGTCCTATAATGAATGAACGTAATTGCAATGCAATTATTTATCAAATTATAAAGAGTTTGGTGTATTTAAACATGACCTTATTTCACACCATTATAAAGGGAAAGTGAAACTGATTCTTATAGCTAAAACCGTTTGATTGTAAATATACAGGAGAAGGGTCAATGATCAAGCCCTCCGAATAATAGCAGGATGGAATTCGTTCCCTTTTGAAATGCCGAACATGCCCCGGTGCAAGCAGCTGAAAATACAATGGCGTCTTATTTTGTTTACAAGTGACTGACTCCTTTATTTTTTTAACGCTGCATTTTTCATCAAAATAATACCATACACGAAGTTAAGAGTGAGGCAACAGACTAACATTAAGACTGACGCTAGTGAAGGAAGAGAAATAAGTGAAGAGGAGATGACAAAATCACTGACCTCTACAGAGGTCAGTGGACAAAATAGGCTCTGAAAATGTGTAAGATGTTATGGGGCATCGTCTGCTTAGACAGGACTGGTCCATGGTGTGTCGTCACATATCTCAGCAGCGTTCGAGGAGCTCTTCAGCTGCTATATCGGGGGCTGTATTTTACCGTTTTATAATTGATAATAATCATTACTTCAAATGTTTCCAAGCGTTGAATTTAAGCCAATATTTAAAATCATTAAAGTTCTACTTTAAACATTTAATTAATGCAAACAGAAACTAAACAAAATAAGATGGGTGAAAACATTACACTTTAAATTAAAATCCACGAATATTTTTAGGATGGATTATACATGCAGTTATAGTATTTATCCTCTTTGAAAAGATCAAGAGTGTGAGGATGAGCGTATCTCATTTTCCCCCCTTAATACAGAATAATGCTTCCCTACACGCTACTTCATCTATTTTACAAAAGATGATGATGAAAATGAAGGCTTACCGCTGAGAATGAAGACAAATTCTGAGAGGAACAAATAAATACTTAGCTGCTCCAGTTTTGCATGGTAGGCCTATGCTGTAAGAGTAAGGTTGCTATCAGGGGCGTCGATCCGTTTTTGGATGGGGGGGGGGACAGCCTAGTAGTACTCTATATGATTTTTCAACGCCTCTTAATCACCAGCTTATCCACGGTTACGGGGGGGGGGGGCAAACTGATATATATGCCCTCTCAATATTTTCGGGGGGGGGGGGGGGGCAACTGCCAATGCATAATTGACGCCCCTGGTTGTTATTAGTACCTTAATACAATCTAGGTACACATATTTTTTTCACATAAACATACCATGTAACTGAATTTTCTTGAGACTTTACTAATTTGGTTGCCTTGAAAAGCCTTGAATAGCCTTGAAAATTTTATGTGTCCAACTGGACAAACTTTTTTCCTCTTTAAATACTTTTGAGAATTCCCACTTATTATTCTATTTCATGTGTTAATAGGAAGCTCTAAATTTCAGGGTTTTATTTTAATTCTAATTGTTGCTTGTTTAATTATCAAATACACAATGGATGCTATTTTCTAAAATCTTTCCTCTTTTCTTTCAACAGATATGGATTTCTACTTCAGCTCTTCAGTGAAATAGCCCCCTGCTTTGATCAACATGTATCTCTTCCGGGTCCGCTCGCTATTCAAAAGGACAGCTATTCATAGAAAACCGCTATATTCATTTAACACGCGTTATGAATAGCAGTCCTTATGAATAGTTATGAATAATGGTCCTTATGAGTGGAGGTCCTTATGAATAGTAAGGTAACTTGTCTATGGTTTGCTCGCTATTTAGAAGGACCGCTTTTCATACAAAACCGCTATTCATTTAGTCACGCATTATGGATAGCGGTCCTTATGAATAAGTGGTCATTATGAATAGTGGTCCTTATGAATAGCGAGGTTACCCCATTTCTTCATATTAAAATCATATCTGGATTCAAGTATAATATGCATGTTGAGGTGTCGTGGTATAGTGGATACGTCACCGGACTGTGGATCACATGGTTCACGGTTCGAATCCTGCCGCAGCGCTAATGTCCTTTGGCAAGACAATCATCTACATTTGTCACTCTCCACCCAGGTGAAGTAAATGGGTACCGGTAGGAAGAAATTCCTTGAATGCCTTAGCGCCTTTCATGGCGGCTCGGCTAAAGCTGCGGTAATTAAAGGGCAGTAGAGTATATTTGTATAGTAGTTGCGCTATATAAATGGACATACATGTATATTATTATAATTAGAATGACTGAACAGGAGTTTAAAGTTCTTCAATTATATCTTAACCATCTTACCCACCCCCTCCCCATGTCAAATGTTGTAGTCACATGCAGCCATTTTTTTTTATAGTAGCTCGTTATTGTGAGGTCTTCCTCTTCTATGTGGCCCCTAAACAGGACCCCTAAATGATATTAAGATAAGCACTGCCAGGGCCATTAAATCTGCTCGCAGTGTATAACAAACTAATAATAATCTTATTATCTGATTCTATGAATTTGTGCTAAGTAAATTATTATTTTATTATTGATGATCTACTGAGAAAATCCATACTATTCAACACTTTGTTTGACTTGAAACTATCTAATTAGATCTCTATGTGTGTTTCTCCTGCCCTTTTTTATAGTTAGATTTATAATAATAGTAACATACAGTATACAAGTACCAACCTAAAAGGAGATGGATCATTTAAAGAGTTCTTACAACTGTCAAAAATATCTTTGTTTTTAGGAGTAAAATTGTTGTCATTTGTGTGTGTTGAACAGAAATTAGATGGTCGTGTATGTATGAGAGAGAGAGGGGGAAGACAAAAAAGATGAGAAAAGGCGAAACTGAGAAGATATGGTGAAAAGGAAAGAGAGAAGGGGTGGGGGTGAGAGAGAGAGAAAGTGACGAATAAAGGTGAAGTATATGAAATCAGTTCTGGTCAATTAAAATTACCCGGGAATCATTAGGATTGTCTTTGCAAAAATGTGACAAATTTCTTTCATTAGACATGACAAAATTCAGAAGATAAAAAAGGGTCCACCATAATGCCTTGAATAAATATTTTAATATGCTATTGACTTAGCCGATGATGTCATAATAATAATGATAATAATAATAATAATAATAAACTGAGTTTTGAATCATCTAAGAAATAATCAAATACTATACAAATTAAATACATGTATTGTGGACTGGACTTAGGATTTATTAGGCGGAGAACCAACTCAGATGAGCTGAAGAAGCGTCCTGGATCAGACGTGAAACTGTTCTCCGCCGAAAAATCTAAAGTCCACTGTCGACAAGATTTAATTTGTGTAGAATTTAATATAGGTTTTCTCAGCCAACTTCGTAAGCTTTTCATTCGTTATGATACATGGGTCATTAAAATTCGAGAAATACTAATGTAGGCTTGAGAATGTCATTCAAAATGGCACTTCGTTCATTTGAATTACTTCTTTGGTCAATGGAATTTGCACTTGTATCATTCAATTTAACAACCGGTTACAAATGCGCAGTTTGCATTCAAATTCGTCAACGCTGGCACTGAAGCGGACGTCCGGATCATTCAATTTCACACCTGGTCATTCAACATAACAAAGTTTCATTCAAATTCGCCTATCATTACAAACATATGGTATACGCACGTTTTTCTCATCTAACAAAAGTGAGCTTTATTCTGTATCAATATCCGGTGATGTGTTTAAGAAATAACTGCTTGCATACCACATAAGGGTCATGTTATCAACAGGCGGGGGGACAGCTAGGGGGGACATGCCCCCACCCCACGATTAGGATGGTGATTGTGATTGTGATTGTGACTACATATAATGTACACAAATATAAATGGTCCAAAAGAGATCATGACCGCCGAATAAATTTTCAACAACAAAAAAAATGAACAAATAAACAAACATGAAAATAAAGCGATGTCCCAGCATGTAATGTCCCACACCACACACTTTGCTAATTCAACATGTCGGTGATGTGACTAGGTATAAAAAATATATATATAAAATTATGATTGTTCAGTTAAAATAGTGTTGATTTAGTGGCTATACAACCCTAGTGGGAGCAAGTAAAATGTGTGTTGCTCACTATACCGCATAATTTAAAATGAATATAGCACGGAACGAAGCTAGCGGATTTGTATGAAGATTGGATGAGATTAACATGATTAAGTGTTTAATTTGTCTGCAAAGCGTGTGAAGTTGTATGCAAAGAAATGAATTTGAATTCACGGAAGGCGTTATTACGTAATCGCGAATCGTCTCGCTTTAATTTGAATGAAAATTCTCCAAAGACGAAACACGTTTTAATTCGAATGCAAACAAAATGTTTTTGAATGACAGTTTTATGAAATCGAATGCTAAAAAACAAATTTGAATGATAAAACACAGCTACGGTGGCAGAATCGGTGAATTTGAATGCACGTAAAATGAATTCGTGTGGCCAGCTTACGAATTTGAACGAGAAATCCTATAATAATGATATTTCAATATGGCACGAAAAAGAGACGTGATAACGAAGCTTTTCGACCTGCACTCATCAGGTTATCACGCAGGTATATAACAAATTACTTGAAATCAACTATATTATACTCGGTAAACCCGGACGCAACCTAGACGCCGTAATTTCAGAACAATCGCAAAGCTTGGACGAACTCCTTTTGTCTGCACAGAAGACAACTCGTCCGCGATCTGCCCCTTGATAATAGGAATTGTGTTATGTGTTCATTCGATATCTCTAGCCTATTTACCAACGTGCCACTGAAAGAAGCTATTGACATCTGTGCTTCTTATCTCTATCATGGCGAATTAGACTCACCACCTGTTCCTGAGCCCGTATTCATTGATCTCATGAACTTGGCCACTCGCGCGGTTGAGTTTAGTTTCAATGATACGATGTATTCACAGATAGATGGTGTGGCTATGGGATCCCCATTAGGCCCCGCGCTCGCTAACATTTTTGTTGGCTTTCATGAAATGCGCCTGCTACAGAACGCCACCGATCTTAATATAGTCCCGCATGTGTATTGTCGGTATGTTGATGATACGTTTGCAATTTTTGACAACCGCGCAGCGTGTGAGGTTTTCCTTACACAACTGAACCGGCTCCATCCCGCGCTAAAATTCACATGTGAAATTGAACTGTCCAATGCGCTCCCATTTCTCGACTTCCGTCTACCGCAAGCCCACATTTACCGGGCAATACACGAGATGGGACTCGTACAGTGCAACTTCATACAAGATTGGGCTCATTAGAAACTTAGTGTGCCGCGCCCTTAGGATTTGCTCTGAGTGCAAATTAGCTCCCGAAATCGCGAAAATCAAAACTATTCTCCTTGACAATGGTTACCCTGAGCATGTTGTATCTCGCACCATAACACGGACGCTGGAGGCACAATCCAAATCTGACACCAGATTTGGACCTGCCAAATGCCCCGTGTATCTCAAACTACCCTGGAGGGGTAAGGTATCTGACAAATACGCCAGTCAGATCAAACACGCAGTGTCACGTTGCTATTACGCGGTTTCGACATGCTACCGTCAACTAGCAAAGATGTACTACCCACCTCCCCCCCCCCCCCCCCCCCCCCCCCCCACTTGATGAGTAATGTTATTTACCAATTTCAGTGTTGGTGCGATGTCAAGTACGTGAGCCGTACTTCTCAGCGGTTGGCTGATCACATTAAACAACACATCCCCTCGACTATTCGGAACCGTACAACCAATCAGCGCACGCAGCCCGTCCGTGCCTGCAAATCTGAAATGCACGCTAACAGACCAAAGATAGCCAAATGCGATTCAGCGATTGGTCTCCACTTGCTGAACAATCCAGCTTGCGCACAAAGCTATGCCGACGACCAATTCTCAATTATGTCCCGGGCCAGAAGCTCAGCGCATTTACGCTTTCTGGAAGCCGCTTACATTCAATCGCATAAACCTCTTCTGTGCGGACAAAAGGAGTTCGTCCAAGTTTTGCAATTGTTCTGAAATTACGGTGTCTAGGTTGCGTCCGGGTTTACCGAGTATAATATTGTTGATTTCAAGTAATTTGTTATATACCTGCGTGATAACCTGATGAGTGCAGGTCGAAAAGCTTCGTTATCATGTCTCTTTTTCGTGCCATATTGAAATTTTGTAGTACCAAGAAATTATTTGAATAATGATATTAATAATAATGATAATGACGATGATGATAATAATAATATCAATAATAACATAAAAAAATAACGACGATTATGACAATACTGCATAATAAAACAATTCATATATCGTGCATACCCAAAACCTTTGAAGGGTTACAATGCAATAATGAAATAAAAATATGAAAATGAAGAGCGTAATAAGAAGAGCTGCCGGAAAAGATGTATTATTACAATGAAATAAATGGACTACTGTTGAAAGGAAACTTTGTTCTTTAATTTAAACTTTGTCGTTTAATTCACTATGTACACATGGGTTTAAAATGACACTGGGTGAGGAATTGGCGGGGAGGGGGGGGGGGGGGCACTTCCGGCCCCTATATATTCTGATATCCCCCTCAAGCCAGTCAGTATTATATAATTATTATGTAGTGAATACATTTTGGCTTTGTACTGTCAACAATGCCTTCACAAAGTTAATAATTTGCATCAGTGTGTGTCAAGTCTTGCAATATGTCATACTTTCCATACATCAAAATGAAAAACAAAGATGTTACGTAGTGATACAAATGTTTTATAATATGATTTTAAAAGTTACATAATTTTAATGGAGGTTTACAAAGATATATTGATATATATATTATACAAAGATAATTACCTATAAAAGGCATTTTAGCGGCGTATTAAAAACGCATATTTTTGTCCCTTGATTTGTGCGTGCATATATATGAGGGGATATTGCGCGGAACGCTGAATTCCCCATAGGCTACAGTACTAAACTTGCCGTGCAATAATTTGTCTTGTCTGTTTGCGTGCGCGCAAATAATGCAACGCATTATGGAAGGCCATCGATGACACAATACGTATACTTGTGCGTATACTCAATTGAGTATACGTATACTAAAAATGAGTATACGTTTTTTGTATGTGCTGCTAGTGGGGTAACTCGAAATAATACTCAGCCATTTTATTTTCGTACAAATCTAGAACTTTGAAGCATAGATAGAAGTAGATACTGTACTATTCACGACGACCACATGTAGTTTACTAGGTAGAGTTTGCATGTGTGTTGTCGACGTCCAGGCCGCGCCGCGCGGCGAGCACTTATTTCGCCTGCTGTGCATGCAGGCTCGTGGACATTGCAAGGCGGCAGCTGATTGGCCAATCATCAGTAACTAGCATACGTATATCGAGATAACTCGTGTACGTATACTCTGCAAATTCGTATAGGTATATGAGTCAACTAGTATACGTATGCAGACCCTTATACGTATACTCGGCAAACTTGTATACGTATACGAATTAGCGGAGTATACGTATACTAAAAAAAGAGCCCCCTGATTGGTCTAATCGTATACGTATAGCCTACTCAAAATGAGTTTACGTATACTCATTTTTAGTATACGTATACTTAATTGAGTATACGCACAAGTATACGTATTGTGTCATCGATGACCTTCCATAACGCATACACACATACGCACATGCCGTCATAAAGAGGTTAAGTTAAACTTAAACTGTGATCACAATGAAGTATGATGAGGGGTTCTATTAACTGAATGCGGTTGGTTAAATGATTTTTATTAAGTTCTAAATAATTTTCCTGTAGGAAAACTGTGAACAATGCCTTCACAAAATAAATAATTTGCATCATACCATACATCAAAATGAAAGACAAAGATGCTACTTAGTGATACAAATGTTTTACAATATGATTTTTAAATGTACACAATTTTAATATAAGTAACAAAGATAATATATTGATATATAGTACAAAGATATAATTATATAGGTTTTCCCGGCCAATTTCGCACGTTTGTCAGTGTGTTTGATAGAAAGTTCATTCAATTTAGCAAAAATCCTCGTTACGGCGCTTGTTTGTTTGTTTGTATTTATTTCCATATTAAGAAAACCACATACATTTCATAAAATACAACGTATACATGAGCTTAAAAAACGGAGGATGACCCAAATTCAGCAGTATTTACAAAATGCCGCTGTTCTTCCTTGGGGTCCCACATAGCATTATATATTAAAAAATTATATCATAACACAATTATATAATAAAAAAACAAAAAAAGAGAAACAAAATAATAAAAAAACACAAATCAATCAAATTTGCAAACTACAGTCAAACCAAGTTACAAATTAATAAAATGAAAATGACTATACCCAAACCCAGACAACCCCCCCCCCCCCCACTTATATGCTCATTTATAATATTGATTCAATAGCAGTTTAAAGGATCTAATAGATGTTGCACTTCGAATTTCATTGGGTAGTTGGTTATAAATGGAAATTCCCCTGTAGAAAAAAGTTCTTTTACAATGATTAGACTTTGGCTTTGGGAGATATAAATTATGATTAGAGCGGAGTGTGTAATTGGAAGTTCTTATTGTGATATTGTCAGACATATAATTTGGGGTGAAATTATGCAAAATCCTATAAATCATTGTACACATGTGTTTGTTATAGCGGCAATCAAGAAGGTCCCAACCAAATTTGTCGTGAATATGTTGATTTGATATATGAGAAAAAGGATTGATTTTCATAATGATGCGACCCGCTCTGTTTTGGATTTTTTGCAAAGGTGAAAGAAAACTTTTAGGAGCAGATTGCCACACAACATCTCCATAATCGAAATGTGGTATAATGACCGATTTATAGATTAAATTTAAACTTGATTCATTTACAACATGTCTTAATCGACCAAGGAAACCGACAAGCTTGCTAATTTTTTGACACATGTTATTTATATGAATATCCCATTTCAATTCCTTATCAATATGAAGTCCAAGGTATTTAGTAGTTTCAACCTTTTGTAAGATCATATTATTTACTTTCACATTAAGGGTATTATACTTTGCTAATATGTTACGCGTGCCAATGAGCATGCTATCAGTCTTCGTATAATTAATCAATAATTTGTTTTGAGAAATCCATTTGTCCAAAACCTCCATCTCGGTATTTAGAGCAGATTCTACGACATTTGGATTTTTATGAGAAAAAAAGATTACGGTGTCGTCTGCATAGAGATGCACAATTTAAAAATGTCAGGGAGATCGTTGATAAATATACAAAACAATAAAGGTCCTAAAATGGAACCCTGAGGTACACCGTGGGTTAACTGTTTTTCTTCCGATAAAGAATTATTGACCTTTGTTACTATTCTCCTATTAACTAAATAATTCTCAAACCACTTAAGGGTTAAACCCCTCACTCCAATGTCAAACAGTTTTTGTAGCAGCACTTTGTGATCGACAGTGTCAAAAGCCTTCTTTAAGTCGACGAATATTGCACCAGTATATTCGCCCTCATCCATGACCATCATCCAGTCATCCAGCACTTTCACAAGCGCCGTCACAGTAGAGTGCTTAGCCCTAAACCCAGACTGAACTGATGAAAGTATATTGTTTTCTTGAAGGAAACGTAACAACTGAGATTGAACTAATCGCTCTAATATTTTCGAAGTACAAGGCAACAAAGAAATTGGCCGATAGTTATCTGGGTTTGACCTGTCCCCCTTTTTATGAAGCGGTATTATCTTCGCTATTTTCCATGATTTTTGAACTTTTCCTTCTGTAATTGATCTATTAATGAAATACGTAATTGGTTTACTTAGAATATCTGCACATGCCTTCAGAACCTGAACGGAAATACCGTCAATTCCGACTGATTTTTTTATTTTTTAACTTTTTGATTTCATTTATAACGTCGTTCTCGGAAACAATAGTAAATGTGAGTGTATTCTGACAAGGTATATGTGTTTTGCTGTCTTTAGCATTGTGTTGTATTCTCAACAATTCTGACGCAACGCCGGCAAAATGATTGTTGAATTCGGTTGCTTTACTGTCTGAATTATCGCAAGAGATGTTGGACGACAGAGACTATTAAGATATAGTTTCCAAGAAGAGTGCTATATGACAAGAAATACAGTTTAAAGAGCGCATTATTCAGGCTTAATCCGCTTCAAATGAGATGCATTTGTTAGAGTCACACGGCGATCGTCGCACGTTAGCACTTTTATGCGTCCATCTTGAGTCCATATGCGCTTGATGTCATTTTTAAGTTTTGTCTTGATTTCCCAAAACAGGTCTGTTCTCACCTTTGTTAGACTCTCCTGGATGTATATTGAAGATCCTTGCTGGCCACGTAATGTTCTCCTCTCCTGGTAGACACGATCACGGACGTTGTAGTTCGTGAACTTAACGATAATGCCCGGGGTCTAGTTTTGTCCTTCGCTTTAATGGCCCCAAGTCGATGGGTCCTGTCGAGGTCGCCGACTTCCAGATCGATCTTTGAGCCTCTCCTTACACATCTCTCTCACGATCTCGTCCGTGCTTTCACCTTCATTTTCAGATAAGCCGTGGAAAATCAAACAATTCCTTCTGGAGTACTGCTCCGTATCGTCCTGTTGGTTTTTGATCTCGCAAAGCTCCTTTTGTAGCCCAGCAATCTTGTCGTCTCTCGATGATAATTCAAATTCAAGGTCATTTTTCATGATTTCAGTAACTTTTTGTGCAATAACGTTGGTCAGTTCATTGATCAAAGTGTCCTTGATTTTTTCCACAAGCGAATTCACCAAATCACTGTTTATATCCAGCAACATTTTCAGTCAAATTACCTCATAGTTTTTATTTCCATTTTAAAAGGTGAGAACATATGTATTTAAATGTGATTTTTGTTTCGGCCACACACTGTTAAGCAGTAAATAACTCGAATTTGTTGTTCTGTAACGCCCCTCTTCTTTCATACATGCCAATATACACTGTTGGTCATAAAGGTGGAATATTTTTTTTCCACCAAATTTTCACAGCGTAATTATTACAACATGATTTGAATATGGCATTTATGTTGCATGATAACCACTTTACTTTATTATTCTGCCTTTTACACACGTTTGACAGTGATATTTTACAAGTTTATGTCCTAAGCGATGGATGTCATGAGCATAGAACAACAATGACGACAATATACAGTAAATTAACGGATCATGAGATACAGTATTTATTTTCAATCTTTCTCAGTTTTCCAGATGACTTCTTTTTTGTGATTTCAGGGACAAATTTGCTCAGTCACTAGTATCGGGTATGTCCACCCCTGGCACGAACCAGCGCATGCAGACGTCGTGGCATGCTGTCCACTAGCTTGGTGATGACGACAATATACAGTAAATTAACGGATCATGAGATACAGTATTTATTTTCAATCTTTCTCAGTTTTCCAGATGACTTCTTTTTTGTGATTTCAGGGACAAATTTGCATCAAACTTGAGTCATTGTTCTTACTCAGTCACTAGTATCGGGTATGTCCACCCCTGGCACGAACCAGCGCATGCAGACGTCGTGGCATGCTGTCCACTAGCTTGTTGATGACGTCAACAGGCATAGCGTCCCATTCTTCCCTCAGAGCATCTGCCAACTCCTGCAGATTTTGAGGAATGACCTCTCTGTCTTTGATGGCTCGGCCTAGGGCATCCCATGAATGCTCTATGGGGTTCATATCCGGCGAACAAGCTGGCCATGGCAACTGTACGACGCCCTCTGCCTCCAGGAATTCCCTTACTGCAGCGGCCCTGTGCGGTCTAGCGTTGTCATCCTGCAGTCGGAAATTGTGCCCATACACTCGTCTTGCATATGGAAGACAGTGGAACTCCAAGATATCCCTGTAGGCGGCGGCGTTGACGTTTCCGTCCGGAACCACCAGTGGCGTTTTCCCTCCATAATGGATGCCGGCCCATATCATCACTGAGCCGCCTCCGCCTTGAGTCGTCTCGTGGATACATTCATCGCGAAGGTTTTCCCCGGCTAATCGACGAACTCGTTGTCTCCCATCCTTTCGGTCAAGGATGAACCGGCTCTCGTCCGTGAAGAACACATGTTGCCAATGTCCTGGATGAAGCCTTCTGTGCTCCCTAGCCCAAAGAAGACGAGCTACTCTGTGGCGAACAGACAGGCGTGGACATTTGGTCAACCGTCGTGCTCGGTAACCATGTTGGAGCAATCTGCGATTAACGGTTGGCCGGGAAACGTTGATCCCATGATATCTCCTCCACAAGCGACGAAGACTGCTCGTGGGCAATTTCCGGTTTCTGCGGCTGAAATTCAACAGTTGGCGATCATCTCTTCTTGTGGTCAATCTGGGACGTCCTGGAGATTTCCGTGGCCGCACATTCCCCGCCTCACGTTGACGTTTCAGGATCTTAGAGACTGCACTCTGTGATATCCCTAGGACTTCTGCGATATCAGTCTGCTTGTAGCCCTTCCTGTCGCAGTGCTACCACTCTCTCGCGTGTTGCTGTTGCCGTTGGACCAGGCATAGTCCAGGGAACGTCTCTACCGATTTTTATTTCAAACGGTACAAGGAACTCGAAAAAATGCAACCTTCTTATACACAGTGCTAAATCAGGGAAAGGACAGAATATCATATGCATAGGCTTTTATAGTCTACAACAAAAGAATTTATTACGTAATCCAAATTTCTCATGTTATAATGTCACCTGCGTAATGGGGAAACATTATGTAATCACTCAATTACCATTTTGTGTACGCGTAGCCTTTCAAATACCAACAAAACTGTCGATTTTTATTCAAAAATATTTTATTCCACCTTTATGACCAACAGTGTATAGTACGACAGAGCCCCTTCATCTTCTTCGGTACAGTCATGGCAGCACAAGTTAGATACAGGCGCATATCTCAACAAGATAGAGAAAGACTTATAGAAGCATTTGAGGGACATAACCTTGACTACCTAGAACTGGCCGACACGCTCGGAATAAAGCGCTCAACGGCCAGATCAATTGTGGTCACATATCTCGGGACCGGAGACGCAACAAGCTGCCAAGGGGAGGCGAGCGAAACGTGAAGATGGATAACGAAATGAGAGCTCGTCTCCAAGCCACTGTAAGCAGTAACCCCTTAGTCACCCTTGAGCAACTGAAGATAGATCTACGGGCAGCTCTTCCGCAGAAGCCCCCGGTATCCGTCTCTACTATTGCTAGAGCACTTGACGGAATGCTCATCACGACGAAACTGGCCGAGGATGTCCCAGATGCTAGAAATTCACAGAGAATCCTAGACACGCGCATGGAGTACGCACAGTGGTTTATGGCCGAGGGTGTCGTTGCACACTGTGTCTACATTGATGGACCAGACGCTCTTTTGGAAGAGCCCCACGCGGGAACCCTGCACGTCGGGTCGTACATGGCCAATGCGGTCGGCAGTGCAATGTCACTTTTGCAGTGCAATGTCACTTTTGCAGTTTCAAGTGAGATTGGGCTCGTCCACCACACTATTGCAGTGGAAACGGTGACGAGGGAAACTTTCGAGGCTTTCCTGGCTACCACCGCTCATGAATGCGAGAATGTCTTCCCCCCTGATGAGGACGTGTACCTGATTTTAGACAACGCACGTCCTCATGTAAGAGCTCAGCTACCTGGTGATGCAAGCCCAAGGATTCATTTGAAGTTTCTTTCTCCGTATTCTCCATTTCTCAACTGCGTGGAGATGGCCCATTCTGCGTTTAAGGCAGCCATCAAACGAGATCTGGCCCGCCCGGAGTTGCAGCAGAGGGTAGGCGACAGAGAAGCAGCACAAGAAGCTGCAGGAGTGGAGAATCAACCTTGTTCAGCAGGCAGCTCGACGAAATACGGACGCAATAACGCAAGAGAAAGCCATCCGGTGGTTTAACCACACCCAGACATACCTCCCAAGATGCCTGGCCCGCCAACAAATTGATGGCTAGAACTGATCTAAGAACTGTATTCTTTATTCCTAATGATGGTTAGCATTAATGTAACACCCACCCAATGCAAATAATGAAAGACATATGAAAGAAATAATCACGATGTAAATTGAAACCTCCACACACAATACACAATTGAAAGAATTGAAAAAAAGTAGAAGGATAAACGCTTAAAGACGAATGAACGAGCGCACTATATTTGTGATCACGTGACTACATAATTCTAAATTGAATGAACGATTTGCGAATTCATGCTTGTTTAATGAATTTCAGTTGAAAAAGTATTAATTAGAATGAGGTTAAATGTAATCTGAATGCTCCAAAAATTAATTTGAACGAATAAATAATGTTTTACAAATGTTTTATAATATGATTTTATAATGTACATAATTTTAATGGAGGTTTACAAAGAAATATTGATATATGTAATACAAAGATATTATACATTATTATGTGGTGATATATTTTGGCTTTGCACTGTCAACAATGCCTTCACAAAGTTAATAATTTGCATCAATTCGTGTCAAGTCTTGCAATATGTCATACTTTCCATACATCAAAATGAAAGCAAAAGATGCTACGTAGTGATACAAATGTTTTATAATATGATTTTATAATGTACATAATTTTAATGGAGGTTTACGAAGATATATTGATATATATAATACAAAGATATTATACATTATTATGTGGTGATATATTTTGGCTTTGCACTGTCCTTCACAAAGTATCAGGTCTTCCAATATGTCATACTTTGGAAAATGTTAAGTAATAAAGCAATTTATCATAATCCAGAACGGTGGTTCGCTATATATATATTGCCTCATTATATCATTATGCATTCAAACAGCCTAGATGTCATACACTTTTTGGTTGTAGGCGTTAATTTCCCCATGGGTAGTAGGAGACGACCTCTTAAAACTAAAAGGGCCTCACACGAAAATTCTTTGATTTATGACCTTAATATTTTGATGGTTAAAGGAAATAAGTCTCTCAAAATCAACCCAGATTCATTTGAAATATAATTGACTTTAATTGGTGATTATTAAACCATCATTGACAATAAACAACTTTTCATGTTTGTTTTAGAGGGTAATAGAATATGCAATGTCATTGATCGACAGCAAATTAGTATTAATCAAGATCAGACACCTTTACATTTCATGGCTTATGTTCAAAGCTTGTCCAATAATAAATTGAGGGAAAATAGACTGATGATAGTTATAAATATTGACATATTATTTGAATAATACGACTATTGTTATGATTGGGTATACAATCCCCCGATCTGCATTCAGCCACGACAATTCCGTACCCACCCACCACGGTGACAGATCAATTCTATGACATTATTACAATATGGCACGAAAAAGAGACATGATAACGAAGTTTTTCGACCTGCACTCATCAGGTTATCACGCAGGTATATAACAAATTACTTGAAATCAACTATATTATACTCGGTAAACCCGGACGCAACCTAGACGCCGTAATTTCAGAACAATCGCAAAGCTTGGACGAACTCCTTTTGTCTGCACAGAAGAGGTTCATGCGATTGAATGTAAGCGGCTTCCAGAAAGCGTAAATGCGCTGATCATGAGCTTCTGGCCCGGGACATAATTGAGAATTGGTCGTCGACATAGCTTTGTGCGCAAGCTGGATTATTCAGCAAGTGGAGACCAATCGCTGAATCGCATTTTGGCTATCTTTGGTCTGTTAGCGTGCATTTCAGATTTGCAGGCACGGACGGGCTGCGTGCGCTGATTGGTTCTACGGTTCCGAATAGTCGAGGGATGTGTTGTTTAATGCGATCAGCCAACCGCTGAGAAGTACGGCCCACGTACCTGGCATCGCACCGGCACTGAAATTGGTAAATAACATTACTCAAGTGGGGGTGGGTAGTACATCCTTGCTAGTTGACGGTAGCATCCTGTGTGTAGAAACGCAATGCGTGTCGAAACCGCGTAATAGCAACGTGACACTGCGTGTTTGATCTGACTGGCGTATTTGTCAGATACCTTACCCCTCCAGGGTAGTTTGAGATACACGGGGCATTTGGCAGGTCCGAATCTGGTGTCAGATTTGGATTGTGCCTCCAGCGTCCGTGTTATGGTGCGAGATACAACATGCTCAGGGTAACCATTGTCAAGGAGAATAGTTTTGATTTTCGCGATTTCGGGAGCTAATTTGCCCGCAGAGCAAATCCTAAGGGCGCGGCACACTAAGTTTCTAATGAGCCCAATCTTGTATGAAGGTGCAGTTCATAATTTTGTGTAATCTCTCAAACAAGTCATCATTGTTAGAATGAAGCACAATAGTAATTGTCATATAGAGCTCTTACAAGAGCACACAACCATAAGCAACTTTTGTCATGCATTGACATAATGTGAGCCCGCGAAAGAGAGAGAAGGGCGGAATAGAGAAGGACGGGAGAGAGAGAGAGAGGGACAGACAGATAGGGTCAGCATCCGTACCAAAGCGCCCTTTCTGATTTTTTTAAAATGAAAATAATAACATTACAATTACATCCACCTCCCAGAGTCTACACTTGATTATTTCGATATTGTTTGCAGTCTTCGACTCGTTTAACCTTGGTTCCACTGTGGTTCCTTTCGTCGAAACCAAATGAATGCACTTCAGTTACTTTCAATCAAACAACTTGAAAGGAAAATATCAGTCAGTCTTTGTTTGAACTAGTAATAGGAAAAACAATATCGTAATCATGGTTAGATATTGAGATCTTTTAGGAGTCCTTGGCGGAGAAAGGATTAACCTTCCCCCCCCCCCCCCCAACACACATACACAAACCGAAAATTTCAATATTACCAATATTTGAGCATCTACCACCTCGCGGAGCGGAGGCAACCGGCCAAGATTTTTGCTCGTCTCGCTGTTTCTTAATATTTAAACTGGAAAGTTGATCATACTCGAGCACAAGACATCAGCACGCCCCCCCCCCCCCCCCTCCTGACAAGAATGTGCCCATAGGCCAATGGAGACCTCTGTGAAAATGTGAAACCATGAAATGTTTCGTCCTAGTGGCAAACTGATATTGAATTCAATGAATTGATTGAAACTTTTCTCTCACTCTCATATAAACATAGGATAGTGGCACTGCATGCAATTCAGACATAGGAGGAATTGAATATTCCCCTGAATGTAACTTGGTTGACTATAATATATTGATGAAGAATTTATAATTAAGCTCTGTCCTGTCCCGAGCGGGCTGCATGCTGGGACTACTGAAAATTCGAAGGGTGAATTTCGGGGCGACCAGCCCTTTTTGTTGTTGACCCGCGCCTATTTTAAATGACCGGCCTTTTAAAACCAAAATATTAACCTGCCCTTAGGGGAAACTCCTCATGGCCAGTTCGCCCCTGACATTCATGGTCAGAGATTTAAACTCCCCCCCCCCCTATGACATAAGGTAGCTTAGCGGAATGTATAGCGAGAGACATTAAAGTAGAAGAGACGTTATTTACTCCATTGATTAGCTTACCGTTGATGACAGTTATTACAAGAAAATAATATCCAAACATCTTTCCCATTGACTGGCATGCTTATTGTGAAATATTCTTTACAAATGACAATGGATAGTCGGTATCATTGTTACTTATGAACCCCTCAAAACTTATTTCACACATGAAAGACATCAATTTGTAAACAAGTCTGCATATCGATCACAGAATATCGATAGCGATTAAAGTCTACTAGTCTGAAAATTGAGGCAAATGAATTTCTTGATGTGGATGTGGGAAAGTCCAAGCTATTTAGTCCCAGTACGTTACCGACCACACCACTGTCTTATAAGATTTGAGTGTATCCATGAGGACTGTATCAAGTTGATGTCCCTCCTAGAGCTTGAATCAGACAAAATATCAAGTCAACTTAAATTTTTTGTCAATAATGTTCACAATAATATACCATAACATAGAAACACCACTTCATTTCCGGATTTAGTTACTGATAATGTTTCTATTAAGAGTAGTGAACGGGTACGTGATCTTGGTTTGATCATTGACAAAAATCTTACCCTACAACACCACATTAAGCACATTTTGTAAGTCAGCATCTTTTGGACTGTTCAAAATTGGGAAGATAGGAAACTACTTGTTGTATCGAAATGGGGTACTTAATTTCTTGAGATTTAACATGTTTAAACCACCACTCTACCACTGTATAGGTCATCTTTAGCTTCAAATTTGTCATGTTAGTAGTCAACACATAATTATGACAAGAAATTTATGTTGATGTACGTGTTTACATGTGTGTATAACAAACGATAATAAATTGAAGAAGCAATATCAGAAGCTATAGTATGCATTAAATGTAAGGAAGGCGTGTACAGGAGGCGAGTTGGCTCAGTCGGTAACGTTTCTGCCTGTCGAACCAAAGATCGTGGGTTCGAATCCACCCCGGGCGGATGACTGAAGCCTGCGTTGTGTGTTAACGTGCCCCTTCCTTGTTTCATAGACACAGGCTATGTTACAGTGGAAAACACTCCGTCCCTCGGATAGGACGTTAACTGGAGGTCCCGTGTACAGGAAAGTCACCACCTTTGCACGTTAAGAACCCACTGCACTATTCGAATAAGAGTAGGGGAAACCCCGGTGTAGTGGTACACCTGTATATCCCAATCAGTTATATCGGGAGGAGAGACCTAAGGGTTACAGTGATTCAGTTCGCTTTTCCCCTCCCAGGCACAGGTGACGCCGAATACTTAATAATAATAATAATAAAGATAAAAAGATATAAAGGAAAAAAAAAACCATTGCAAAAGATAGGATAAAAATTGTGACTCCACCGGGATTTGAACTTGAGGCAGAGTCATATACCACTACAGCATGATTCCCACATGTTATAAAAAATCGGAATGCACACTTATAATAGCCCATAGTCTCAGGTCAACTATAACGTATAAATAGTTTGGAGAAGATATACAAAAAACAACTGAGTTATTGCTCAAAGAACATTGTCATGTCAATTCACAACTGAAAAGAAATCACCTTCCATAAACATGACACGCAAGTATCGAAAATTCTGACATATCACCTTTATCAGGACACTTAGGTTAGAGAATCGTCTATAGCTACAACATATCGAAATCTGGCAGAAAATCGATCTCTATTTAGCGAGATAACATAAAATGAATATGAAAAACGTGAGGTCATCAATTCAAAATAGTTTTTTGAGTTCACATGCCGATATGATGACGTCACAACATCTGAAAAGCCCAAAATTTACATGGATTCTTATCTACAAGTCATGGGTTAAGAGAATATGTCATAAAATTTGGGGATCACGGTCCATTCTGAGGAGCTTTGGCGAATTTCAGATAGGTATGCTTTTGTGTTCTTTTGTGTATTTTGCTGATAGACGCACACGCGGATTTGAAGTTGAAAATACAAGTAACTTAAAGTGGATGAAAATTGTTAAGTATAGTGTCAAGAGTCAAAATTATGAGACAAAACGGTGTTTCTAGGTTCTTTACGAGCTGCGCGCGCGGACGCGTACGCGCGGAAATTTTTCAAATGCTAAGAATGGCCTAAAACGTGTGCAAAACGAATTTAAGACGATTCTGAGCATTTTTTATTTTTGGGCATACCGACCTATGATACCGACGCGCAGACGTACGCGTATGCGCGCGTAAATTGAGCTGAAATTGACAATAAAAAGAATGACATCGAGAATGCCAATTATGAGCGAGAAATATCTTTGAGTTATAAGGATATGACTGTAAAGATGATTTTCACAAAATGCTGTCTGGATGACGTCACAATGACATGATTTCGCCCCCAAAGCTTCGCTAGTTCGATGATGTGTCCATATAGACCACCAAAACACATTTTTTTTTAAATTTTAAAAATCACACTACCGGAATTGATCCTGGGCCGACTGAATGGTAGGCAAGAGTTATGACCACTACACCAAAACATTTCTCCATAGACTTGACACATAATACAGTACAATCGCCAATTTAACTTTCTTTCGAATATTTTAGCATGATCCCGGCATCGGATCAAAACAGAGCGGACATATTTACGATAGCCCATAGTCTCAGCTATAACATACTAAAATCTTGGAGAAAACGGAGCTAAAACAACCGAGATACGGCTCAAAGAACAATGTCATGTAGATTCATGATGTGAAAGAAATTCATCTTCAATAGACATAACACGTAAATAGGGAAAATTCTGACATGTCGCCTTCAATCGAAATTTTTACTATGATGACGTCATCAAAATGAAAAATGGTGGTAATTGAGCTTGTAGAAAATTGTCTCAGTATATGAAAAGCTGGAAGAAAATCGACCAACTATGAGTGAAATATTGTCAAATCAACACAAAAATTATGACGTCATTTTTTTCAAAATCATTTTTTTATTTTAGTTCATATGCCGATATGACGTCGTCACAGCATTTGAGCAACCAAAATTATACATGAATTCAAATCTACAACTTACAGGCTTTCAAAATATGTAGATTTGGGGGTCAACGGACATTCTGACGAGCTATGGCGGATTCCAGAAAGGCATGTTTTTGCCACTTTTTACATTGTATTGCCCATTGACGCACGCGCGGATTTTAAAGTTTGACGCGCGCGTATGGCATTATTAGATGTCGAGAATGACTGAAAATAATTGGAAATTGTCAAGAATAGTATCAGGAATCGATACCATGTGAGAAAATGGCGTTTCTAACTTCCGTACATGCTGCGCACGCGCAAAACGCGCGCGAGGATGCATACGCGTGGAAAATTTTGAAATGCTTAAAATGACCTGAACCGTACTCTAATTTGATTAAAAAGTTATTTTGAGCATTTTAAAAATTTGACGCGCGCGCATTTTGATGACATGGTATGTTGACCCTTGACCTGAAGTTCATGTGTGTTAAATATGGTTCATTTTCGATAACTCGTTATAAAGATATGATCGATAATGTGATTTCACAAAATGGCGCCTGGATGAGGTCACGATGACCTTGACAAACATTTCGGGTACTGTGTCGCTTTATCACGCGAATAAAGAAGGAGGAAGTTGTGTAGTGTAGTGCCCAGCAAACAGAAAATCAATCGTATTTATAACATTACTATTCATATCCAGTTGATTGATAATGATAATGACATTGCTAATGTTTTTAATAATTATTTTGTTAGTGTTGCAAGCAAGTTACGCGCCGAATCTGATTTTAGTGGCGATTTCATGTCTTTTTTAGTAAACAAGCCTAACTACATATTTAAATTTTCTGAAGTTAGGTATGATGATGTTTCCAAAATTATAAAGAATATTCCTGTGAATAAGGCCACTGGATTGGATGGATTTTCTGCTAAAATACTTAAAATGGCAAATCCATTTATTATCTCTCATTTGGTTTGCATAATCAATCTGTCCTTGTCCAGTGGTGTTGTTCCACATGAATGGAACGATGCAATGGTTTGAGATAAATCTAGTGTTACAAACTACCGTCCTATTTCTATTCTTTCCGTATTATCTAAGGTGATTGAGCGGGTTGTGCATGCCCATGTTATGAAGTATTTTGACACCCATTCTTTGTTGGTGAATAATCAATCTGGTTTCCGTAAAAACTACTCAACCGCAACAGCTCTCCTAAATTTGACTGAAGATCTATTTGATGATATGGACAATGGTCGTGTAACCGCTCTTGTCGCCTTAGATTTAAAACGGGTGTTTGATAAAGTAGATCACCAATTGTTAGTATCAAAATTAAAATGGTATGGATTTGATGAAAACACTGTGCATTGGGTTACTAATTACCTGAGTGGTGGGACACAAGTTACAAAAGTCAACGGAATAATGTCTTGTTCTGCTAACTTAGAGTTCGGGATTCCTCCAAGGAACCATCTTAGGACCTATACTTTTTGTAATATTTATAAATGATATTGTCAATGCAGTTAAATACTCATCAATTTCCCTTTATGCGGACGACACTTGTTTGTATTTTTCTTCTGCCAATCCAAATGATATTAAGATCAAAATGAATGAAGACTTGTTTTCCATTGCCTCGTGGCTGAATGCCAACAAGCTGACTTTGAATTTGAGTAAAACTGAATATATACTAATCGGTTCACCAAAAAGATTGAAACAGTTCCACAATATGTGGCTTACGTTTCTACATTGGTAATAATGCTTTAAATGAGGTTTACCGTTGCAAATATCTAGGGGTATTTCTAGGCCCTTCTTTGACTTGGAAATTACACATTGAACATATCCGTAAGAAAATAAATTGTTACTTGTTCCTCTACCGGAAAGCTAGGCCTCTCATTAATCTCAAGAGGTTGTATTTTAGTATCATACAGTGTCATTTTGACTATTGTTTTATTATTTGGAATAATGCTGGTAAAACCACATTAAATATCCTTAATGTTCTGCAGAATAGAGCGGTGAGGATAATGATAAAAGCACAACCAAAACAAAGGACTAACATTATTTATGAAGAAGCTGGAATAAGACGTTTGTGTATGCGATGGAAGACATGCAATTTAATTATGTTGTTTAAAATGATCCATGACCTATGGCCCCCCTTACTTGTCATCAAGAATCGAATATAAAAGAAATCCGTACCAATTGAGAAATAGTGACAATATGATGAATCTCACTAAACCTAACACTGATTCCAAACGAAGAAGTTTCTTATAATTATTCAATTCACTCACTATCGATACCAGGAAAATAACTTACCTCAATAGTTTTATAAAACACATAATCAAGTAGACCTCATTGACAAGTCCAAGTTCTATGTGTTTTCAACATGTGATTTTTTTTCTCTTTTTAAAATACTCGTTTTAACCTATTTATTAAATGAAACTCATTACTGAGTGTGTATGTGTTTATGTTTTATCTTATGTATGCTCATTTTGTTTAAATTAGTGTCATCCCTTATGTTTAATATGAATTTTGAATTGTGAATTGTCAAGGAAATTGTCATTCCTCATGTTTAATATGAATTTTGTTTTCTTATGTAATTTTCATATATTCCTATCCCTGATAGCAGAAAGTGTTAAAAATGACGTGATATTTACGTCGTGGTTTTCGTCTTTTTTACGTCCTGTAATTACGTCAATAAGACGACAACTTGCACCAACGCAAGACGTCAGTAGGACGTCTTATTTTGACGTCATCTCTACGTCTTGTACACTGTAAAAGCTAAAGTGCTACTTTTAGGGACATGTATAGTGACTGAACCTGAAATGCTGTTTATAGCACTTGTAGTGTGCTAATTTACCAGCAAAAAAAAGAAAGAAATGTGACCGTGGCGAGCCTCGAACCAGGTTCCGCTGATTAATAATGGGATCTTTTGATTATTGAAGTGAAGTGTTCCTCTTTTTAATCTTGTTGGGTCACATAGTAACGGGTATGGCCACCTCTGGCACGCACCAGTGCCTGCACACGCCGTGCCATACTGTCCACAAGGTTGTTGATTGTGTTCAAGGGCAGTGCATCCCACTCTTCTGTCAGTGCCTGGGCTAACTCCTGCACATTTTGAGGATGATTGTTTCTCGCATTGATGGCACGGCCCAATGCATCCCAGGCGTGCTCAATGGGGTTCATGTCGGGGGAACAGGCAGGCCAAGGCATCTGCTGCACGTCCTCTGCGTCAAGGAATTCCCTCGCCAGACGTGCCCTATATGGCTGAGCGTTGTCGTCTTGGAGCTGAAAGTTATTGCCATATACTCTTCTCACGTATGGAAGACAATAGCGTTCCAGGATATCGCGGTACACGACGGTGTTGACATTTCATTCAGGTGCAGCCAATGGCGTTTTTCCGCCATAATGTATTCCGGCCCACACCATCACTGAGCCTCCACCTGCTTGATTGGTTTCCTGGACACAGTCATTACGGAGCTTCTCGCCCCGCAATCGTCGAACCCTCTGCCTCCCATCGGTGCGCTCAAGGATGTACCGGCTTTCATCAGTGAAGATTACATGGCGCCAGTGACCAAGCTGCCATCTCCTGTGCCTCCTAGCCCACTGGAGTCGAGCAACCCGGTGGCGAACAGTGAGACGTGGAACCTTGGTCATTCGCCGGGCTCTGTAGCCATGTTGGACAAGTCTTCTGTTTACTGTTTCCGTGAAACGTTCACAGTCCGAAGTGCCTCCTCCACAAGTGGCAAAGACGACTCGCTGGCATTCTCCGGTTCCTACGGCACATGTTCAGCAGTTGACGGTCATCCCGTGTGGATGTTCTTCGTGGTCGACCTGTAGATCTCTTAGGACTCAAAGTACCCACTTCTCGATGTCTTCTGAGGATGCGGCACACACAACTCTGCGATAGTCCAAGAATATCTGCAATCTGGGCCTGTATCCGTCCATTCCGTCGGAGAGCAAGGACCCTCTGACGAATTGCAAGTGCCGTTGGGCGAGGCATAGTATAAGGAATCAGTGTACCAAATTTGGTAGGAATTGATCAAGCTAACTCTGAAAACGGGCTGTTAACACACGTAGGCTTTCTGCACGAAATGGACAGCAAAACAACAGCAGAAAGGAGGCTCTGCCTTTCATAGCACCAAACAATAAGATATTCCACGTGATGGAATGTTTCTGTTGACCGACTTTTACCTCGCCAATACAAAATCATTATGTAATCAATGATCCTGGTCAATATTATCTATTTAGGCTTTTAAATATGATTCAATCAATGGATGACTATGAAAAAACGAATTATGCTACCATTATGACCAACAGTGGTACATAGAAAATCCTGATGACCTATTCAAGGTGGGCATTGTTGACCAAAGCTAGGTCTGTCAAATTATCTCATGGCACCATAGGACAACGTAGGAAGATGTAGTGTTCAACAGGAAGTTGAGTCTATTACGAACATTTTGGTTAATCAAGCTGTTGATACTAATGTTGATCATTGTTATTCTACTGAATCTAAATTGCATTTTTGTTTGTTAAATGTATGTGGTTTGAAGTCAAAATTACTTTCAGACGATTTTGAGAATTTTATTGATAAGTATGATATCGTTGGTTTAAGCGAAACTAAACTGGATCAATTAGATAGCATGGAGAGTTGTTTAAATGAGTTTTTTGTTTTTTTTAATCACAGGAAATGCTCAAAACGTGCATCAGGTGGGGTTGGCCTGCTAGTCAAGAAGAGACTGTCAAAGTTTGTGAAACAAATTGATATCGAACATGACTATTTGTCATGGTTTCAATTTGATGAACATGTGTTTGGGCGTGAAGTCATCATAGGAACTGTGTATGTACCTCCCGAAGCCTCTAGATATTCAAATATTGAGATGTTTTATGAAATTGAAAGTGATCTTATTCAGTTGTACAAAGAAAATACAATTGTTTGTATTATGGGTGATTTCAAAGCACGGACAGGTACTCAAAGTGATGTGATATCTTTTGATGAGGATATTATTGATCCGAAAATTGATTTCATTCAGAAGCAAGTTGAGGATGAGCAAATTGTACTTGAACTGGGCTATAGCCTGAAGCGTGTTTCAACACTTACTGATAGGCACACGAACAACTACGGAAACAGATTGTTGTGGTTATGTAAAAGTATGGGATTAATGATTGCTAATGGGAGATGTGGTATAGACGGCATGAAAGGTGAAACAACATGCAGTAATGCGAGTGTTGTGGATTATGTTATTGGTTCACCAGACATGTTATGCCACATTGTAAATTTTGAAATTATGCCATTTTGTAATCTGTTATCTGACAAGCACAATCCTGTAACCTTTTCTGTTAGAAAGTTCATAGACCAGGTTAAACATCCCATAAAAAATAATGATTGTGGGACTATGTTGTGTCCTCAGGATGGTGTTGAAATGTTTAATAGCAACACTAGAACTGTACACTGGTTAAAAACATTGATATTAGTGCTGTTAAAGTTATCGAACAAGTTTTAGATCAGCTACAAGCAATATCAAATACAGATATTTGTCAAGATAATATTGACACAGTAATGGACATGATTGGTGAAGTGTTTTGTACTAGTGCTGATGTGTGTAAAAAGGTTAAGCAAAAGTATCTTAGAAATATGTGTAGAAAATCTAAAAGGGAAGCAGAGAATAAACCCTGGTTTAATGATGAATGTGAACAACAAAGAAAGAGGTTGTTTGCTGCAAAACACGAAGCAAAAAATAGATGCATAAAAGATAGTCATGAAGTTAAATTAGAAAGTAAATTGTATAAAAGTAAGCTAAAGAAAAGTCGTAGATTGTATTTTAAGAATTTTAACAAAAAGTTGAAGAGAATGTCAATTACAGATGCACAAGTTTTTTTGAATATGTTAAAGGCCAAGTCCACCCTAACAAAAAGTTTATTTGAATAAATAGAGAAAAATCCAACAAGCATAACACTCAAAATTTCATCAAAATAGGATGTAAAATAAGAAAGTTATGGTATTTTAAAGCTTTGCTTTCGCAAAACAGTTATGCACATCCTGCTCAGTATGGAAATGAGGGAACCAGTGACGTCACCCACTCACTATTTCTTTTGTATTTTATTATGTGAAATATAGAATATTTTAATTTCTGCAGATTTCACAATTAGGAAGCTCTCATTGAATTGTGTATAGGTTGCAACAATGGCAATTACACATGTTCAGCGAGGAATCAAAGCTTGTTTCACATTATAACAAGGAAAAATTAAAATATTTCGTATTTCATGTAATAAAATACAAAAGAAATAGTGAGTGGGTGACGTCACTGGTTCCCTCATTTGCATACTGAGCAGGATGTGCATACAACTGTTTTGCGAAATTAAGCGAAACTTTAAAATACCATGACTTTCTTATTTTACGTCCTATTTTGATGAAATTTTCAGTGTTATGCTTGTTGGATTTTCGCTATTTATTCAAATCAACTTTTTGTTAGGGTGGACTTGACCTTTAAAGAGTAAACCCATAAGGGATGTGGAGTCTCCCAATCTAGAAAATTTCATGATGCATTTTAGAAATTTGAATGAGGGACCACTCATATCTACTGAAGAGGAGTCAGAGTTAAAGAACTGTAGTGATGTGGTCAATGATGAGCTGAAATTCAGCAGTGTGTTATACAGTTAAAGAATAATAAAGCATGCGGAGAAGATATGATTAAAAATGAATTTTTAAAGTCAACCTTTCATATTTTTTCAAAATTATATGTCAAGTTTTTAAATATTATTCTGGACACTGGTATTGTACCACAGAAGTGGCTGGAAGGTATTATCATACCACTATATAAGATTAAAGGTGACAGGAAAATTGTAGATAATTCTAGAAGTATTACTATTCTAAGTTCCTTTGGAAATTTATTTACGTCTGTTATTAATCAACGTCTTACTAAATATGTCAATGATTATAACATCATTGGACCAGAGCAAGCTGGATTTCGTAAAGATTATTCAACATTAGATCACATACTCACATTCAAACTTTTACTAGATTTTTATTTAGGCCAAAGGAAAAAAACTATTTTGTGCCTTTATCGACTATAGAAAAGCGTTTGATAGTGTGGATAGAGTAAATGTATGGAAAAAGCTTTTAAGCAATAATATTAATGGTAAGCTATTTAACATTGTTTTTAATATGTAAAGGCAAACAGGCAAAGTCATGTGTTAAATGGAATGGGATCAAGTCAAGTTATTTTAATTGTCTTGCTGGTGTAAGACAAGGAGAAAATTTGTCACCGCTTCTGTTTTTTAATCTTTTTGAGTGACCTTGAAATGTTCTTGTATAAGAAATATGATGGGTTACCTAATCTTAGAGAAAGTATGTACAATTTGTTAGAAAGTGATGATACTGTTATGTATTTGAATATTTTTGTATTGCTTTATGCTGATGATACTATAATTTTAGCTGGAAGTAAGGACCAGTTACAGAGAGCTTTGACTGGTATGAAAGAATATTGTGATACTTGGGGTCTTCAAATAAATAGTGAAAAGACAAAAGTTATGGTCTTTTCAAGAGGAAAGATTAAAAATAAACCAGTCATTTATTATGGTGATCAAACTTTCGAAGTTGTATTCAACTATATACCTATTTAGGTATTGTCTTTAATTATAATGGTTCATTTAATCTAGCTATTAAAATACTGTATGATATTGGATGTAGAGCAATGTTCGAAATCTTTAAAAAGGGCAGGACTATGTGTTCAGATATTGACACACAACTTAAAATTTTTGATGCAATGGTAATTCCAATTATACTTTATGGTTGTGAAATTTGGGGTTTTCGAACTTGAATCTTATTGAAAAACTGCATCTTCAGTTTTGCAAAATAATGTTAAAGGTTAAGAGATGCACCAATTCAAATATGGTCTATGGAGAATTAGGAAGATTGCCTTTGTCTTGTATTGTAAAATCAAGGGTTGTTACTTTATGGAGTAAAATAGTTTTAAAAGACAGTCCCAAATTGTCTACGCTTGTATATAAGCTTATGCTTGCTATGCATAAAGATGAATTAGTAAAGTGTAACTGATGCAGTTTATTAAGTCAACACTAAATAAATTAGGTTTTGGATACATTTGGCTTAATCAGTGTGATGGTATACATTTCTTGTGGCTAAAAACTGTAGTGACGCAAACCCTGTCTGACCAAAGGAGACAAGAATGAAATTTCGATGTTAATAACTCAAGTAGTTGTATAAATTATAGATTATTTAAGGATGAATTTTGTTATGAAAAGTACATACACTAGATTCAGATGTAGAAACCTCAACAAACTTCCTGTTGTTTCTGGCTGCTATATGAGTATACCCCTGGATCAAAGAAAGTGTGAAAACTGTGAAAAGAATGCTATAGGGGACGAGTTTCACTATATACTTGAATGCGATTATTATAAAGAAAAGAGAAAATTGTCAATCAAAAAGTATTATTATCAGAATCCGTCCACTCTCAAATTGAAATTGCTGCTCCAAGGAGGGGGTAAGGAATTGATTAGTTTGTGTAAACTCATACTTTTTATCACACAGACTATGTAAATCCATCTTCCCATGTACATGTATATATTGTTTTATTCTGGTTGTTTTTTTTTCTCTTTTTTCATATTTTATCAATTTTTGCTGTTGTTGTTGTTATCAATCTGAGCATTTTGATGCTGAAAATATGTTATGCTGTTTACATATATTGTGTAATTTCTGATGAGTTCATGTACCTATGTTTTTGAAGATTTTGAATAAACTTGAAACTTGAAACTTAATAGGCCTCATGACTGACTGAAATGGGATGAAAATTGAGTGAGCCGATTTTGAGTAATCGTCTACACAAGAAAGTGGGAGAAAAATAAAAATAAATAACAATACAATTCTGACAGAATTAAGAGGTGATATGTCTATGACAGACCACATAATTAAACATCCAGAGCATTGTTTTAAGACTATTGATGAAGGATATTACACAAAACTTATTCCATATAAATTTGACATCCTTCAATTTTATTTTACAATGTGAAACCTCAGTCTTATACGAATTTTAACTTTAGAGTTGTTAACTATCATAACAGTGTTTCTTTTTTACTATTAGTGAAATATAACATGCATATTTGAACTGTATTCAGCAATAGCCATAAGCCCATAACAATGGAATTACGCATAAGAAATATCACGGTTGATTTGTTTTTTCACGTGAATGACAAACATTATGATATACATTCATAATGTTAAGGTCACAACTGATCGTGCGTGGTTTTTTTTTTGCACGTGCGTATCCGCAGCTGCCATCGGGTGTGGGCCAACTCCTGCGATTCGTACGTCCTTCTTTTGTCATGGTCACAACCAGTCGTGCACCTCTCTGCCTTTCCTCTTGGACGTCTTGCACCCTCCCCAATAACATACCCCCTCTTGCAGGTGGGTCGGGCTAACTCGGCACTACGGGAAAAGTGAGGCCGAGTTAGCCCGGAGAGTTTAAATCGATCCAGTTTTGTTGCGATTACTAGCTAAGAATACGTTTATAATAAACGTATTCTTAGCTAGTTTATTAACCATTCTTTTGTTAGAATTGTTTGAAATACTGAGCTTGCATGATAAAATAGTGACTTTTTAGCTTAAACACACGACACATCTTGCAATCGCCGTGCGTAGAATGATGCACTGTGTTTGATATAGTGTTCGGAGCGATATGAGTCAGACACTCATTTTGCAAAACCTCACAATCACTGGCGTAGACAGGGGTAGCACAGGGGGCCAAGCCCCCCCCCCCCCCCATTCAGCCACTGAAAAAACCCCGAAAATTTGCTAAAACGGCAAATTTTTCGCACTTCGCACTCACCCCTGTGACATACAGTGAAATGTTGCGTGCAAATAACAGAAAACAGGCCAGTAACTAGGATTTTTGCGGGGGGGGGGGGGGGTTCAACATAGGAAAAAGTGGACCTTTCTGAGGGAGCGAAGCCACCGAGTAGGGGTGGCGGGTCAGGGGGCGTGTACCTCGAAGGGTATAGGCACGAGCGTAGTTAGAATTATGTGACAGGGGGTGGATCAATTGTGAAGCCCGAACATTATGCTATCACTGTGTAGGATTCCAAATACTGCGAGCGAGTAAAGCGATCGAGAGAAAAATAAAAATGTACTTTTAAATGGCAAAAATTTATTTCATTAGTCACCAATAGGTGAAATGTAAAGCTATATCTCCAGTCATCTTGTTGCCATATGCAGGAATCATTCATATTAATAAAGTTTTTAGGGAGTGAAGCGAACGAGAGGGGGGGGGGGAGGACTTTGCTGTTGTTCTTTTATAGAAATTAACCCTAATATCTAGGCGCCATGGCGATAGGGCAGTGACGTGAAATTGTCATAACATTGAATATTCATGGACCTCGCTGCATGAAACTCTCGTTTATAAGGTGTGCGAGCGAGCGAAGCGAGCGAGAAAAAAATGCATTTACTTTACTGTTGCTCATTTCAATATACACTGTTGGTCATAATGGTAGCATAATTTTTTTTCTACCTTTCATACACTATTGACAACAATACGAGTCATTTTTTTTGCAAAATAAAGCTGATATCTTCACCGATTTTATTGATAAATCTGTTCTCAACATATGAAATAAAAAATATAATACAAAAATTAATTCATACAAACTTTATACACTGGTTTAAACCACTTTTGACAAACACAATCATCCAGACCTTGGATTTCTTGAAACAATGTATCGTTTTGGGTAAATGTTTAACCATGATAGGTTTATCGTGAAAAATAAAATCTTGGAATCTTTTGATTATTGAAGTGAAGTGTTCCTCTTTTTAATCTTGTTGGGTCACTTAGTACCCGGTATGGCCACCTCTGGCACGCACCAGTGCCTCCACACGCCGTGGCATACTGTCCACAAGGTTGTTGATTGTGTTCAAGGGCAGTGCATCCCACTCTTTTGTCAGTGCCTGGGCTAACTCCTGCACATTTTGAGGATGATTGTTTCTCTCATTGATTGCACGGCCCAGGTGGGGGTGGGGGGGGGGGGCATAACTTCATTGTTTGCCCCGGGCGCCATAATCCCTAGATACGCCACTGGCGTGAACATGAACATGAACGTGAACACGGATCGACACCCATGCTCACAGTCGGTGAAAAAAAATGTTTTCCATCAAGAATTTATGGAAATATTAACATAATCAATGAATTGTTAGTTTCAGTATATTTCGGATATAATTAATATCTGTGGAATTTTGCATTAATTCGTTCATCAAAATATGTCCCCAGATACGAGTCCGCGAGTGCCAAACACAACTGAGTCAGAGATTGCGAATAAAATGTCACTTTAATATGATATTAGCTCAAGAAAATTGCAAGATTATCTTCAAAGTAAGTATTTCATACAATTCTATCAAAGGAATGGTTAAAAAACGGATATTTAGAGCCAGCATTTATTAATCAAAAGGAAACCTTACAGATGATATTTCATGATCCATTCAACCTCTCCGGGCTAACTCGGCCTCCCATTTCCGGTTTGGCCGACTTCGCTCTAGTGCCGAGTTAGCCCGGATGCCTTACAGGTACCGTGCAACCGAAGCGTCGCGTCACGACGTACAACCGACCCGCAACATGTCACGGCTCCGTATGGAGCCATTAGCGAGCTTTCGATCTGCGACGGGAGTCGCACGGTACGGGGGATTTGACAGACTGTGAACGTTCTCGCACCCAAGCTCCCGTCCTGTTCTGAAACCATTTCGTTTCCGTTCACGCGACAGCTACGGGAGAATGTGTGCGACGTCAGTTGTTAACAATGCATTGCACAGAAATTTACCGCTTTCCGTACTAGTTGGAGCGAACGCTATTTTGCCCAATGACCGTCTTCAAATTCTCCGGTACGGAGAGATTCGGGATTTCGCGCATGCGCAGATCGATTTTCGTCTCGAGTTACCGTATTAGATTTCTCCCGTCGCAAATCGAAAGCTCATTATTGGCTTTGTGAGACCTCCGCAAGAACACCGTGACTGTGTGTGCCACGTGCGTTCATCAGAACACGAATCAACACGCAGAGATTGTTGTTTGGAAAAACGTGCAGACTCGTGCGTGCGACGCGATGGTTTTCTGCGAAATTCGTCGCAGACCACACGCCAAGAGGTGCACGACCGGTAGTGAAAAACCTTTAATTTGGTCGCAAGTTCAAACGATATCTAGAGTATGAACGCACTGTAAATATTGTCAAGTGGGGGTAGGATGTACGAAAAAGTGTGCAGGTCCCTCAGGATTGTACATGATAGAAATGAGTAATTTCACTCCAACATAAAGAATGGTATTAGTATGTATGAGAGTCTCTAAAGGTGGGTTTTCATGGGGCAGACGAACTATTCGTGAAGGATGCAAATGTCGAAAAAATGGCAAGTTCCAACATTCGGAGAAGTTTTTCTCCGAATGTGTCCCGACAATAGAGCTGTAAGCAAATATACTTACGAATTATTGATTACTGGTCTATGATGCTGGAAAAGAAGGAATAGGAACCTTCATGCATTCATTGATACTATCCTGTCTTGAGTGCCTCGAAGGCATTGATGAACGTATGTCTCTAGTACGTAACCTTTGCATATCCTCAACGCTTTGATTGCCGTATACAACCATGTTGATCGAATCGGCATACTCATGACCAAGAAATACATTGACACTGTCTTCTGTAGAGCAATCCCTGGAGCTCTTCCAAGACATCTCTGACAAAGGCCTCATGGACGGTTGAATTTCTGGGGAGCCTACCATAGAGTATGTGTGCTCTTGATCAGGTAGGCTGTAGTCCTGGTTCATGAGTGCAGAAGGAATTTCATAGATTGAGTCATAACCTGAACAGCCACCACTACTTATGTATTCGTCGCTTTCCTCTTTTGGTATGTTTGGTGCAATAACTCTGTTGGCTTGTGGGCCGGTGGCAAGGTTTGCAGGGCATTGTGTCTTTTTGCGGAAGTATTTGAAAATGAAAGCAGATACTATGGCTACAGAGCACAAAGTTATAACTATGAATATCACTATCCCACCAGTTATCATCATTATAAATTTCCTTGTGGAAAGGTGGAATGATTCTGAAATACTTTCATTCTCCTTTGTGGTGACAATTATTATTTCACTTACATTTCCATCCGACCCGCTACTAATGGTAGGTTTATTATGCAGATTTGAAGGTAAGCCATTCGTCTGAATAGTTTCAGTTGAAACCTCTATTTCATACAGATCGCACGTTTGTGTATTCACATTTTGTGCAATGCTATCAAAAGTAGATGTGGACACATTTTTCGATTTCTCCATGATAATTCCAGTGACATTTACTCTGCACGTCACCCTGAAATCAGCTCTCAATTTCTCTTTGTCAAGGACTAGAAGAGATTGCTTTCCATGTGACCCTCCTTGGTTTTTACTGAACGCACATGGCAGCCCATCGATTAACCAGTAAAAGTCTGAACTGTCTCCTGTTTTGTTTGGGGATAGTGAGCATACGAAATTTAAACAGGTTGTATTAATATCTTGGTAAATAGACATATTAATAGAATAAACGTTTTCTTCCTCTTCTGCAACAATTTCTTCATGTCCAGCGTGTTTTAGAACTGACACAGTAACACTGCTCGAGTTTGTTCCTTCCGAGTTTGTTGCTTTACATGTTACGGTCACATCTGTATCCAACGTAATATCATTTGATACAACCAGGCTTAATGTTTCCAATGTGCTATTACATCCAACAAAAACACTTTCGGATGAACAAGACCAAACGAAACTGGTGACCTCAGGAAAACTTCGTGTTAGGCAGGTCAGTTCGAAAGAGCCGCCACCTGAAACGCTGATGTCCTGCGGATGAACGCTGACGGATGGTGACTGAAAGACTTTCAGTGGCCCAATCATGCACTCCAACTTTCTAGACGGGAAAGAAACCTTGCTAGTGACGACACAAACGATGGTATTAAGATGGTGTTTCTTCTGAACAATCATGTCATGGCTCAAGAAACGGGTGAGACCGACATCGTACAACCTCGGCCTCGGCAGGCGTCCCCTGTTCGTATCATTAAACTTCCAGACAAGGTTTACTGCAGGTTCGCATCTGGGAACCTGACATCGAACAGGTACGACATCTCCTTCGCGAAGTTCGAGCGGGTGCGTTGGACTGCATTTCAAGTCAGTAGCAGTGGGGAAGTACTCGACTGTCAAGGTGGCCCTGCTGACAATGCGACATCCAGGTGATGACTGATGCAGTTCACCTTCACCAAGTCGTGGAAGGTAATCAACAGTGCAGGAAAAGAAGAAATTGGTTGGTGGTACAGCGAATGCTGTTATAGTTGACGAAAATTCCTTAATCTCAGCAGCGTATCTTTCTGTTTGATGTTTTCTTCGTAGGCGAGGTCCCATTTGCCAAGTTAGTTGATCAGTTTCGCGATTAAAATTAGACACATCGCATGTAAAAGAGGCATTGTGTCCTGAGCGAACCGTAGTATCCTCCAAGTGTTGTGTGAAGGATGGGGAATTCGTGGTTCCACACAGCGAGAAGACTTCACTTACACATGCTACAATCAAGATGCAGATAAGAGTAAATTGAAAGAAGTGTCGATCCTGCATTCTGCAGATTTTGCTGAATGTGCCTCTGCACCAAGGTTTGGGAATATCCATCTGCATCTTCGCTCCCTTGTGATAAGCGTTCTATTTTCAAAACCCACATAAAGACATTGTCTTTAAAAAATTGACTATGTACAGTTCGATGATTTTCCTCATGAATAGTACAATATGCAGAATTCTTCATACTCACAGAGCATCTGAATGTCAACAAAACATTGACACTCCACTCCCGGTCCTTTGCTTGGACTGGATTGGATGCTGTTGACTGAATGAAACTAACGAATTAAGGAAGTTGAAGTTGCTAATAAAGTGGGCATATAAAAACAATACTCTTAGTTTCCTAATCTACAAAAGGAGTAAACGATCAGCATGAGTAAGTTTCATATAATTAATGGCTTACAAGAAAAATTGCGAGAAAGCGCTCTAGCAACAAGTTTCGCTCCTTTGTCAGCTGCGGTGTGCTATATATGCGGCATTGTGTTGTGTCTGCTCCGAATGGACTCATATTGAAATAAGAAAGAACAAGATGAATGCGACTGCGTCTCCTATATGCCTCCGCCTAAATTCAGTTGATGGCTCAAACTGTTCTAGAAATATTTGATAACGAGTAATTTCATGTAATTTTATGTAAATTGACCTCTGTGACCTCTTACCTACTTACCCCAAAATCTAATCAGTTCATCTTTCTATGGGGATGCATACTGGTACCAAGTTTGAAGTTCTCACCTCAAGATAGTTCTTGAGATATCGCGGTAACGGTGCTAAAAACCACTAATTCGATGTAATTTCATGTAAATTGACCTCTGTGACCTCTGAACTTTGACCTACCTACCCCAAAATCTAATCAGTTCATCTTTCTATGGGGATGCATACTGGTACCAAGTTTGAAGTTCTCACCTCAAGATAGTTCTTGAGATATCGCGGTAACGGTGCTAAAAACCACTAATTCGATGTAATTTCATGTAAATTGACCTCTGTGACCTCTGAACTTTGACCTACCTACCCCAAAATCTGATCAGTTCCTCTTTCTATGGGGATACATACTGGTACCAAGTTTGAAGTTCTTACCTCAAATAATTCTTCCGAAATCTCGGTAACGGTGCTAAAAACCAAGAATTTCATGTAATTTCATGTAAATTGACCTCTGTGACCTCTGACCTTTGACCTACTTACCCCAAAATCTAATCAGTTCATCTTCGTATGGGGATACATACTAGTACCAAGTTTGAGGTTCCTACCTCAAATGATTCTTCAGATATCGCGGTAACGAGAAGTGGGACGGACGGACGGACGGACGCACGGACAACCCGAAAACATAATGCCTCCGGCACCCACCTTCGGTGGGCGGAGGCATAAAAATCGTAAACAGAAAGAAATGAATAAGTAAAGAATATAAATAAGGGAAAGAAAAGAAAGATACAGACAAAACGAAAAAATACGATGGTTCTATGAAAACCCTGGAAGGCTCAATTGATACGAGGCATCTTCGACAATTGGGCCTTTGAGGTGTAGATGCCCCGCACTCAATCGCCACCTTTTCAACATTGTTCCTTCCCCATGGACGTCGCTTGAGGAGGAGGGGTTACTTTGACTACCCATGTCATTCACAAAAGGTTTGTCAGCTCGAACGAGGCCGCTGAGTTTGGCCCCAGAGCCCCCCCCCCCCCTAACATAATTATGAAGGAATATGACTGTACATAAACCAAAACACCAAAACAGACAAAATTATTTTCCGTCGGGATGGGTTGTCAGACCGCCCATAAAATTAGGCAAATTTTTCCCCTTAAGGCCCATATGCATGGACCAAATTTTGTCAGAAGGAAGCGGTATGGGTGTACGTTGCAGAAATATAAGAACTGATACAAATTTCCATCGGGAAGGGGGTATAACAAGCCCCTGAAAAAACACCAAAGTGCCCCTAATCCAAGCTTGGCTGCCCAAAATGCTCTGGATGTAGAGACAAATTTCTCATGTATTACAACATTAATAACTCCAAAGTGTCTCATTCAATTCATGTCAAATTTACAAAGTACAATTTTGAGTACTTTCTTGGAGTGCAGTTTGGTATCCAATGATCATTTCAATAATAAGTTATTAAATTGTGAAAATTGTATTGCTTTCTCAAAAACAGTCAAACGATATTGTCAGGATTATATAAACACACCCATTGTCCATTTGCACCTATTTGACAAGACATAATAGAGAAGCTTGTTAAGTATCTTGGCTATGTGGCTGCCATGCTAAAATTTACCATTCGTGTGTTAATCACACAAATACCTTGCAAGCTCCCTATTGTGCCTCGTCAAACAGGCGCAGATGGACAATGGGTGTGTTTACGTAATCCTGAAAATATCACTTGACTGCAAATACCAATCACCGTGTCATCATCATGATTATCATCATAATCACCAACATCATTTCATCACCATCATCATCATAACTTGGTAGTAAATTTATCAGGAAAAAACAATTTTGATATAGTGTAGAAATTACTCTGATATAAAAATATTGTTAAAAATCTCTCCGCACTGTTTTGTGAATGTAATACAGTATGAATTTTTAAGGGAAAGCCAACCTTCTTCAGCAACACCTCGTCAAATAGCCAAAACATATAGATTTATTGTAATACAGCTATTCATTAAAAAAAAAAGAAAATATCATTCCATTTCATCCCGTTTCATATAATACTACATTTGTCTGGAATCATCGAACTAAAACAATTTTAAACCAGCAATATAAAATTTTATTTGCGCATGTATACGAGAGTGGGATCTAGTCATCAACACAATGAATGGCCATTCTTTGAACCTCACTCTGTCTCCCTTTCATTTTTGTCTTGACTGAGCACACACTCCCGATATCCCACTTCTGCTGCCAAGCCGAGAGATGGCGTGAACCCGAATTTGTACGGGCGAGGATTGTTTCCTCGCCCGTACCAAGGAGCTTGCCTCGAAGGATTGGGGGGTATATCCGGACGCGGACTCTTAAGGAAAATTAACCTGTCAAATTCGCCGTCGGGTTTGCCGTCGGGTTTTAAAGAAAATTATGCATCAAATAACACTAAAATCGGGGAATATTTGCAAATTCATCGTTTGGTCAACCTATCTTGTGAAAGATTTATGATAAGTTGCAAGAAAAATTGTTCGATTTACTGTTTAAAAGTGACCTGTCCGGATAAGCAACCTCCTTGCCTTCTGGGATTACGTTGCGCCATCCTAGGCCTGGCAAGCAGTTAGTGGGAGATCGCGTAATGAGGGAATCGTCCATGCAGAATCTGAACCAACACTCGCCATGCTCGCGTGGACAGACAATGCAGTCATGTGGAAGGACATTGAGGCTAACTATGGATTCAAATCTCATTCAAGGCTACATACTTGTTGAAAGATGAATAAGAAAACATCACAAAATATAAATTTTCTATGCTGTGTCTTTATCTTTGGTTTTGTTTCTTTTCATTGCACTTAACAACATTACACTTAGCGTTACTCCTGCGCGCAAACTAATTTTGACATCACTCACTTAAAACCTTTAAAGTTCATTCATGCATGATAATATCATAACATGTTTTGTATTTGAAAGAAGATGAATTGCACTTCGACATGAATAATAAGAATTAATCAGGACAGTAATTTATAGAAAAATCTAGGTTTTCTTTTTTTAAGAAACACACAGTATTGCTTTAATTCTCATTGATTTAATTTTGATACAATGACAAGATTTATTATTGATTCATTTATTTCTGCATGGTTCATCTCATTACAAAGTATAATCATGATGAGAATAATTAAACAAAAGTGGCAGACTTAGAAATTCGTGACGATCATTATTTATGTACAATAGTCAATACTGAAGAAACACAAAGAGGTATGGTAATACAAGACGGTGACACACCCATGTTATATCAAATGTTATATACAAAAATGATATTATCCAATAGCTGACTAGTTGCCTAACTAGATGTGACGTTACTGTCAACATTATATGGAAACACAAATGTTTACATGTCCCTTTTTAAAGAAGAGAATAAAATGTAAAGAATTAGAACAAAATAAATTGAGGTGAGCTTAATTCCTCCTAAGATGCTATTTACATGCCCATAATTTAACGAATGTATAGTGAAATAGGAATGGTCTAATTTTTTTTTTTACAAAATAATGATGAGAGAAATCTTATGACGGTTGCAACAAACCACAATGATTGTCTATTTTACATTAATCACATGTTCGAGAAAATAAGAAAAATAATAATAATGATAATGATTGTAATATATAGCATATATATAATGATAACAACAATAAAATAAAAAGGTAGAGACGGAAAAGAGCGGGAGAGAGAGAGAGAGGGAGGGGGTATGCCTATATACATGCTGCCAAACGCAGCTTCTTCGACCAAATGAACCACATAGCACTAAAACTACAGACCAAGTTAAGGGGAACTGGCTTTAATCCCACTCTTTCGATTCGAAGAAACTTATAAAACGCCAACAAACCCCCGAGCGACGCCCCAGGAGAAGAAATAGTGTACTGAACGACTCAATGTGGGCCATTTAAACTTAAAATATTAAACTACAGATTAGTTGTAAAAAATGTGAAAATACAGATTAGTTGTAACTTTTTCCTACGACATTGATGTACAAATAACATCAGATTAGCTGTTACGAGTAAATACAGAACTAATTTGTTTTTCCCCTGTAAAAATACAGATATTACAGTGCACTGTTTACGCAATTAATGGCTAATGACGAAAATGTAGGTGTAGCTTTTGTAACAGTTTCGAAAATCGTGCTGGAAATCATCACGAGAGCGATCATCCAGATTGAGACTGTTCCCCACACCTGGTGCAGAGGCCGATTCAGCAACATCTGTATAATGCACAAACGTCGTTTCCTTCATTCCACTCTGATTTGCATTTTGCTTTTAGCTCACGCATATGATGTCTTCTCATTCTATGATACATGGAGCTCTCCGTCGTTCAGACAACAGTTGTCCGCGAAACTTCGAAACTGATCAACTTAATTGCAAAATAGGACCTTGCCTACAAAGGAAAGAGCTAGCAGAAAGGTACGCTGCAGAAATTAAGGAATTTTCGTCAACTATGACAACGTTCGCAGTACCGGCAACTAATTTCTTCTTTTCCTGCACTGTTGATTAGCTTCCACGACTAGGTGTAGTTGAACTGCATCAGTCATCACCTGGATGTCGCATTGTCAGCAGGGCCACCTTGAGAGTCGAGTTCCCCGCTGCTACTGACTTGAAATGCAGTCCAACGCACCCGCTCGAACTTAGAGAAGGGGATGTCGTACCTGTTCGATGTGATGTACCCAGATGTGAACCTGCAGTAAACTTCGTTGGAAGTTCAATTATACGAACAAGGGATGTCTGCCGAGGCCGAGGCTGTACGATGTCGGTCTTACCCGCGTTTTGAGCTATGACATGGTTGTTCAGAAGAAACACCATATGAGTATCATCGTTTGTGTAGTCACTGGGAAGGTTTCATTGCCCTCTAGAAAGTTGGAGTGCATGATTGGGCCACTGAAGTCTTTCAGTCACCATCTGTCATGCAGCGTTCATCAGATCACCAGCGCATCAATGCGTCAAAAAGGTATACCTCTTTCCAAAGGAACTGTCTATCAAGAAGTTTTCCTGAGGTCACCAGTTTCGTTTGGTCTTGCTCACCAGGGGGGGTGTTTCATAAAGCTGTTCGTAAAATTACGCATGACTTTACGAATGACCTTAACATGCTCTCTAAAAAAAAATCGAGTGATCACTGACGTGACTCCCCGGGCGAGTGAAAATGGACTGAAAATAGAGTGAAAAGCACTCTTTTCTTTTTAGAGAGCACTCGATATTCACTCAATATTCACTCCTAAACAAGTGATCACTGACGTGACTCCCTGGGGAGTGAAAATAGAGTGAAAATTCACTCTTTTTTTTAGAGAGAGTGACAAGCCAAATGGGATGCTCAGTCATTTTTAACTGCATCAACTAATGTTGAACTGTGCAGATGTAGATTAACATTCTTATTAAAACAAAAAAATTAAATGCAAAGTATAATTTTTGCCATAATTCAATTGAGGTTAATATTGTAAATACAGTCACACTTTGTTAAAACATATATTATGGCATTCTCGCGTGGGGAAATTACTTCTTCTTGATAGAATTCTTTACACCCAAAAACGCGCTACACTGTTAGAACGTTGATTAAAATTTTTAATCTTGTTGGTTAAAATTTTAATCAACCGAGGGTTACCAGGTGAACCACACATTTGTAGGTTAAAACTTTAATCAACGGCCTGTTGATTAAAGTTTAACCTGTGGTCGATTAAAAGTTTTAATCATTTGTTGGTTAATCGTATTTTGCTCAACGTTGGTTAAATTGGTGTTGATTAAACTAAAACCTATTGTTGGTTAAATGTTTAACCATTTGTTGGTTAGTTTTATTTTGTTGGTTAAATGTTTAACCATTTGTTGGTTAATCATATTTTGCTCAACATTGGTTAAAATGGTGTTGATTAAACTTAAACAAATTGTTGGTTAGATTTATTTGATGAGAAACTCCCCGGAGAAACTCTTTTCATATCTGTAATTGTTGTCTAGCTAGCCTTATAACGAAATAGATCTACTCAGTGATCTACTTTCAGCGGTTTGGTAAGTTCGACCTTCTCAGACCTGGACTAGACTTGACTAAGGCAGGCCCAGTGTTTGTCATATTGCCCTGTCCGCGAAATATGGACATGCGCGAAGTTGAACACACCGCCATACCGCCGGCGTCGCCTCCTCGCTGCCATAGGCGCAGTCAGTAAATCTACCGGTGGGCCTGGCTTAGCCAGGTCTAGTCCAGATCGAGCAGGTCGAACTTGCTCCCAAGCCGTTTAAATTAGAAAGAAAGAGCACACTGTAGATCTATGTCTTCCCAAGATTAAGCTGGACAACAATCACATATATGAATAATAGTTTCTCACCTTCAAACACGCCGACAAACTCTTTGAAAGTCCCCACTCATTCAGCGACTTGAATGACAATGCCTTCCATTAGATTTGTGCGCAGCGAATTTGTTCCAAATCCATATGCGCATGCGCTGTTCGGTCACGCGATTGGTATTTTAATCAACTTTGATCAAACTTTTAACCAACAAAAAGATAAAGTGTCTTGACAGTTAGCACTATCAGTTTGGCGGGAAAGCAGAGAACACTGTTTTTAATCAATGTTGGTTACAAAGTAACCAACAAGAATAAAAACAATAATTTTAATCAACAATATTTTTAACCCACGCAAGATTAAAAGTCATTTTTAACCAACATTCATTTTATAACCAATGTTGAGCGATTTTTAATCAACATTTTTTTAATCCGTAGTTTTTTAATACATGTTTTAACAGTGTATAAGAATAGTCAATTTCTTGCTCATACAAACGAATTATTCTTCTCAAACAAAGTATTCAAAATAACTGAATTGTTTTTGTTCAATGTTGGTGTTTTTATGTACAAATTATCCTCAGACGACCTCCCTGATGTATTTTCAACCTTGTTGATGAGAAACGATTTTCTCCATACTTATCCAACTCGACAAAGTCACTCATATCATCTTCCAAGAACAAGAACAGTCTTCGCCCAATTAGTGAACCCATAACTATAGCCCTTCACTATACAGTTTTAAAAATAGACTGAAATCTTTCTTGTTACAAAAATACAACGTATAATACTACTTATACTTTGCAACCATAATAACACCATTCGTACAATTAAACACCTTTTCACTCATCAGCGTTCAGGCAGATTTAAGATTTATGCTGATACTATTTTTTGTTTTTATTATATAGTCTTCAAACTGTAATAACCGGTTAGATGCTCAGTAAATCAAACATGGTACTGTATTATTATTATTTTATTTTTAGTAATAACTTGGCAGAATTTGAATTTCAAGTTACTAAGCATATTATTATAAGTATATTATGAAATACACTTCATTGCTTTAGGATGCACTCCAACTCAGTAGGAACCAACTTTCACTTTACAAGCCTTGCTTTTTAGTTGGTTCCTACACATTTCACAGTTTATTTCGGTATGGACTTATATTATTTGGTTAAATTATGCACTTGATTTGTGCATTGTATATACTTTAATGAATATTTTACTATTCTTACCTTGTACTTTATGTATATGCTTGAACTGTACGTGAAAAATTATTCTTCGTCCAGACGTGACACCTTTGTATATTTTCGTTGTGAAATGTGAAAAATAAATTCAATTCAATTCAAAAATAAAATTCAATTAAAAAAACATCAGGAAAAACTTTGGGCATCCTATCTGGCACTTCATAATTATGCAAGTCGTTCGTAAAGTTATGGGTAACTTTACGAACAGCTTTATGAAACACCCCCAGGAGGTATTTTAATTGGATGTAATAGCACTTTGGAAACCATAAGCCTGGTTGTAGCAAAAGGTTTTGCATTGGAATGCCAGAGGTGAAATTTCAGAGGTAAACAAGATGAATGGGACTGCGTCTCCAATATGCTGCCGCCTTTATTCGACTTTTACCATTCTCTACTACATTATGTATAATATTTTACAACCATTAATCTTATGATTATGACCTGTCTTCAAACATTGCTTACTTTACCTCACTGTGTTGATTCGCAATAATTTATTTCAATACGTCAGAATGTTTGTGATACTGCGATTTACATGTACATAACAAAAAAACTCATAATTTACACCAGCTAACCTGTTCGACTTTTGACTGTTTACGTAATTACCCCAAGATCTTTTCAGTTCATCTCCATTATGGCGATACATGTTAGTTCCGATGGTTTGGAGATATTGAAATAACGAGGCCAAAACCCATGTTATCTGCCCTCTTTTAGCTTTGCAATTTTAGTCTGAATTCTCCTAAAATTTATACCAGGGGAGCGTTTCATCAAGCGTTTTGTCAGTGATTTTTACTGACAAATTTGCTCTCAGCCAAGTGCGTCTGCATGCGGGAGATGTGAACGAAGGTGGCGCTAGACCTGTTTTTGTCAGAGCTATACACATCCATGCATCTCCACCTTACGATCGATGAGCTATACATATTTCCTCCTCCCTCACTTTCTCATTGATCCAACCACTCAGTTGTTAGCATTGTGTTTTTTTATTATTGCAACAGAACTCCACTGATACGAAACAATATAATGTAAAGTAAAATCGAAGAATTGAAAACGCACTGCATGTAGTTTATCCTATATGTAAAGATGACAGTTTGACTTTATGTGAATTATATTAGCAGCACCTTCACCTTTTTTTCTTAACCATCTTTGAAAATCTTTATTCAGAGAGAGAGGGAGAGAGGGGGTATGCATATATAAATGCTGGCAAATACAGCTTCTTCGACAAAATGAACTGCATAGCACTAAAACTACAGACTAAATTAAGGTGAACCGGCTTTCATCCCACTATTTCCCTTTCGAAGAAACTTATAAAACGCCAACAAACCCCCAAGCGACGCCCCAAGAGAATGAATAGTATACTGAACGACTCAATGTGGACCATTTAATCTGAAATACTTCCGAATTGGAACATTGGGCATGTTGGGCCTTCGGGAATTTTCACAAGACTTTATCTTTCCTTTGTGTTGTTGTTGTTGCTGTTGTTATTATTGTTTTTCTGTTTTAATGTGGCTTATTGGAGCAGATATACATGTATTTCAAAGCGGTGTGATACAATGCATTTTGCAAAACGGAGTGAAACTCGTCGCCACGTCTTCGTTTCTGTTATTGTTCTTTTTATATATTATTTTGATGAAAATACTCTCATGCTTAACCATTTCCTGCTTGTTAATGCGGATAAAAGAATTGTTTCGGGTCAGTTTAATACGCAACAACTTCAAATTTCGACTGGTTAGTTTAGTTCTACAAAGGACAACATCCCATCCAATCCATGCAGCCTATAATGACTGGGAATGTGTATGAGTGTATTAATGACAGATCAGACTGTCTGCGAAGCTGAAGAATACTGTTTACACGACGAAAATATAGGTGTAGCTTTTGTAATAGTTTGGAAAATTGTGCTGGAAATCATCACGAGAGCGATGATCCAGATTGAGACTGCCCCCCACACCTGGTGCAGAGGCTGATTCACAAACATCATAATGCACAGACGTTGTTTCCTTCATTCCACTCTGATTTGCATTTTGCTTGTAGCTTATGCATAATGTCTTCTCATTCTGTGATACATCGATCTCCACCTTACGATCGATGAGCTATACATATTTCCTCCTCCCTCACTTTCTCATTGATCCAACCACTCAGTTGTTAGCATTGTGTTTTTTTATTATTGCAACAGAACTCCACTGATACGAAACACTATATAATGTAAAATAAAATCGAAGAATTGAAAATGCACTGCATGTAGTTTATCCTATATGTAAAGATAACAGTGTGACTTATCATTAGCAGCACCTTTACCATTTTTTTTCTTAACTATCTTTGAAAATCTTTATTCAGATTGCAGATTTTGCATTGTATTCATTTATTTTGGATTGAATTACGTATTTTGTTTACAATGTATGAAAAATAATGTTTCTCTGTACAATTTTCTTGTCTGAATATCTGAATAAAGGCAAAAAGCATCCCCCCCAAAAAAATACAGAGAGATCCTTTATAAAATTATGTAATATTGAGAAAACATAAACTTTCGCATGAAAGCAAAGAAATCCAGATGATGGAAGGCAAGTTCTTTCCATTTGTATGTGTATAGGGGGGGGGGGGGGAGGTGTAGGGAGGCGGCATTTTTTTTTCTCATTTTCCCTTATTTTTTTAATTTTTTTATTTATTTATTTATTTTTATTTTTTTTTTTTTGGGGGGGGGGGGATGTTTTCGGAAAGTTTCCAGCAAGCTGCATTGATTATTAGCCACCATACCAACACGGCTACCATCCTCCTCCTGCTGCTGCTATTATGTTATCAAGTAAACACCACAACCATAATCACGATGACATCGTCGACACCATCATCATCAATGTTATCATCACAATCATCACCACTGCCATTATCAAATGACCACCATTTTCACCACAGCTATCGTTATGTCATCGTCACAACCATCATATTATCATCATTACCAAAATCTTCATCACATCATCACCATCAAAACAACAAAACAGCACAGTACCAACACCATCACTCCCCTCTACTCCACAACAACCACCCCCGCTACCACCACCAACCCCATGCCAGCACCTCTACCACAAGGATCGTTAACATATACAGTCGGCCTACACTGTTCAGTCTTTGATTATATTGTACCCTTTTCATTATTAAGGGTAGAAGTGGACTAAGTAAGGAGTTAGTTCTGAAAATTCCCTTGTCTTGTTTTAGGTACAATGACCTAAGTTGCATATTGTTAAACAAACGCTTATAACTCACTTGTTGTTCCTGTAACCTTAATTCTTTACTACGATTTTACTCATCTTTATGTTACAAGAAACTTCGTTATTTAAATGTCATCTATCAAAGGTTTTCCTTGCTATGCAATGATACTATGTTTTTGTTTGTGTTTATGTTTCTTGATGTTTTTATTATTATGATGTGATCAATTTTGTACAAACTTTGTAAAAACAAACATTATCAGCTTTTTAGCTGCAAGTCTTGTTTTTTAATAAACCATTACAATTGTCTTGTAGTTTTCTTCTGTTCTTCTCCCGCTGCTTCATTTCAATCTTCTTCTCTTTCTATCTTTCCTTTTATTCTTTTCTTTTATCATTCTGTCTTCTTTTTTAATCCTCCCTAAATGTTATATTCTGTTTTTCTTTCTATCTTTCCTTATGTTATTCTTTGTTTTTCCTTGAAAGAGTTCTTCTCTTTCTATCCGATGTTATTCTTTGTTTTATCCTTCTATCTTCTTCTCTGTCTATCTTTCCATAATGTTATTCTTTGTTTTATCCTTCTATAGCATTTCGCTTTTCTTTCTATCTTAATTTCTTATGTTATTCTTTGTTTTGACATCATTTGCTTGGCACCACTCTTCAAGTCGGTTGAGCACAGGCTGCAGCAGGGAAGTACATGTATTATGATGGATATCTAATATACTCATGTCGTCAACATACTTCCATCGATTTCGATAGTTGTCAACGGCGTCATTGACCAAGGTGAGGAACAGGAGGGGACCAATTTTTGTCCCTTGAGGTACACCGCACGTCAGGGTTCTCGCATTCGAAATGGTATCACCAATTTTGACAGCTTGGATACGACCACTAAGGAAGCTGCACACAATAGATATTGTTGAGGCACAAGCTCCATAATCGATAAGCTTGCAAATTACGATACTGTGGTTTACGCGATCAAAAGCCTTCGAGAAATAGATCGTGCACGATGTGGCTGATCGACGAGGCTTGTCGAGACATTGGAGAACAGCATCCAGAAGGCTAAAAAGATAGTGCGTTGTTGAGCTTCCTGGGATATTGCCGAATTGCTGAGGATCAAGATGAGGAGAAAGATCAGACATAAGACGTTCAGCTAGAAATGTTTCAAAGACGCGAGAGAAGATCGGGGTGATTGAGATCGGTCCAAGATCCGAATAGCTAGCTACAGGATACTTCTTCGGAATCGGAGTAACGACTGAAGATTTCCAGCAAGAAGGGTAAACGTTGGAGCTCATTACCGCATTGAAGATAACAGTTACAGGGTATGCTAGTAAAAGGAGAAAAGGGAGAAGGGCAAAAAAGGAAGCAGCAGAATGTCAACAAAAAGGATAACGAAAAGAAGAAAGGAAAAGGAGAGAATAAAGTGAAAACTAAAATGAAAGAAATTTGATAAATGGGTAGATTTAGCTGATTATAATTATGGCACAAAACAATATTCAGAACAAAAATGAAAGAAGGGGAAAATAAAGCACAAAATAAGAACAATACAAGTGAATTCTACATTGTTAGTATAGTGAATAAAAAGGAAATAGGAGAAGAACAGAGAAAGGAAATATAAGTTGAATGCTGTTTCCTTTACTCTATTTTAAAATGTTCCAAAGAAGGAATGTATGGATTCACGCCAATGCAAGAAGGAGCTATTCAAGAATGGACCTACATGTACTATTATTACTATAACACATTTATGAAGATAATAATTTACACGCACATGACTGTATGTAGTCCATTAATTAACTCACACACAGAGGACAGACAGAACAAATTATACATTTGCGTTTTATAACAGAATTTGTAAACGGCCAGTAGCACTCTTTAAACATTTTTTCATCACATCAACATCAAAAGTCATAATCTCACCACAACAGTACTATTTACTCACACAGTCATGAAGAGCTCTCTTTGTTCATTGTATATCTCTCAGTCCCTCTCACATAAGAAAATAGAAAAATAAAGTGAAGGAAAACATATTAGGCAGTGTAGTGTACATTTTAAAGTTATATTTTTATTTTGTAGCATATCATAGAGAGAATTATAACATTCGGCTACATGACATACAGAGCAAAAGTTCAAATACATGTATGTCCAAATAATATACTCGATGCATGTACACACTAAGAATAAAAGGTTCAAGTTTGCACCCTAAATGCAACACTGGCAGCACTTTTTTTGGTGCAATCTTTTTTGGGTGCAAACATCCACCGTTTTGTTCTTGTTTGCACCCTTTAATGCCGACAATGCCGCATTGGAATAAAATCGTGACTTCAAAAGGCTGAAATTAGACTTCTTAAGCACCAAAACAACTTAAATTCAAAGAAAATTGTATACTGTAATTTTGGAAAAGAGAAAGCAGATACACTGTACATGTATTAAAGACACAATTTTCAGTGAATGGAACATTGATGAATAATACAGTGGAACTAGGTATTATGAGGTCCTTGGGACCATCAAAATTAATTTGTTATAGCAGGAATCTTGTTACATGTATATCAGGTTAAAAAAAACAATAGCATAAAGAGCTGGGACCTGGGGAGCGTTTCATCAAGTGTTTTGTCGGTGCTTTTTACCGACAAATTTGCTCTCAACCAATCAGATGCAAGGATTTCAGTAGCTTATAACAGTTGTCGGTAAAAATCACTGACAAAACGCTTGATGAAACGCTCCCCAGGAATATTACCTTGTTATAGCTTCATGGTCATATCAAGAAGGTACTAAGCAAGCGTGCCTAGTACCTCCTTGGTTATATCAGACCTCTTTATACTGCGTTTCCACTGTAAAAAGGATCTAGACAACATGCCGGGCAGGTTAATGTGATGTATTTAGAAACTCTGCAATACATTTCAAAAGTCAATGTCAATTTCTAAGATATACACACATATATCAAAAGGACGCTGTACTAATCGGCACAAAACTGTAATGTGATCAATGTAATGGCAAGACAGAATAGCATTCACAATATTTTTTAAATTAAGACCTACCTACATGTATTACTGGCCTATCCATACACTGTATTTACACGCAGTTCCATCAATGCATGTGAAAAATAGTAAAACAAAGCTTTAAAAATGACCTGAGGGTCACAACATTGGTAATGCTACCCTACTCACTTGTCACAATACCCCATTGAAAGGCTACTTTGCCTGTACGTGCAATACCCTTTTGCTACCAGTTTATTTGAGCTTATAGGCCTAGTCCACCCTAACAAAAAGTTGATTTGAATAAATAGAGAAAATCCAACAGGCATACAGTAACACTGAAAATTTCATCAAAATAGGATTTTATTATGTGAAATATAGAATATTTTAATTTCTGCAGATTTCACAATTAGGAAGCTCTCATTGAATTGTGTATAGGTTGCAACAATGGCAATTACACATGTTCAGCGAGGAATCAAACCTTGTTTCACATTATAACAAGGAAAAATTAAAATATTTTGTATTTCATGTAATAAAATACAAAAGAAATAGTGAGTGGGTGACGTCACTGGTTCCCTCATTTGCATACTGAGCAGGATGTGCATACAACTGTTTTGCGAAATTATGCGAAACTTTAAAATACCATAACTTTCTTATTTTACATCCTATTTTGATGAAATTTTCAGTGTTATGCTTGTTGGATTTTTCTCTATTTATTCAAATCTACTTTTTGTTAGGGTGGACTAGGCCTTTAATATAACTGCACGCCACTGATAAGGCAAAGTGATCCATTTCTGCCAGGGAACTATAACTTCTAAAATTTACCGTTTCCTGGTTTTACCCAGTAAAATAATAAAACACTTTGGGGTGCCTGAATTTATATTCCTTCCATACTAAGATTGTCACTGTTGTGAAATGATATTAGATTTTTCTTCAAAACTAAACCTTTGAAACATGTAGGGTAATTTATATGTTAAACCCCTACACTAAAGTTGTATTTAATATGGAGTCATGGACATAATGTTGATATGTGTCGCATATAACGCATCTGAAATGAATTTTTTTTGTGCAAAAATTGAAAAAACATAATAAAAGAAACCTCTTAAAATTTTTGAAGTTTACAAGGTGAGCTATTGGTGATTCAACAATATAAGTTACACTTAAAAGATTATGATACTGTACTAGAAGACAAAATATTTTTGTACCATATGTACATTATGTACAAAGTTTGAGCACTAAATTCCATAGCTAAGTCACGCATTGCACAGTTTGGTGCAGACGATCACACACAATATAATATTTTATCAGTAACTTTTAGTTTTATTTTATAAGTAATCATCCTCTTTGTATAGAAGACATTCACCGTGTCCAGGAATCTCCACTTCTTCAATACACCTTGTGACAGCTCTTGAACTTTTGGTAGTTTTCGTAACCATGGCAACCCCCATTACATCCATGACCTCATCTGCTCGCAGTGACATCATGCCATGAGGCTCGCAAGTGTACCTGACAGAGATCTGCATAGCGACGATCACCTTCTTTACAATGTCCTTAGCATCCATGATCGACGAGCTGATCTCGACTTGATGTCGGCTGGCAGCGACAACAGTTGCGCGACCAAACGGACGTCGGTTCTGATGGCATAGTACGAATTCATCACTTGGTTGGACGGCGCTAATGATGAATGCATAGCCGTTGGGTAGTGTGTCCGACCAGAAGTAGTTCGTATTGATGTTGGCGAACTCGCCTTCGAACGTGAGCCGTTTTCCGTAACCTTGTCCAATGCGCAGGAGGTGCAATGCTTGGCCCCCAAACTGGTAACGGTCTTTCCTATTCTTGGTTGGGATGCGCACACGATATCTGAATCCAGGAAGTATTCTTTCATCTACATATGTTCCTGCAAAGATATTAAAAAAAAAAGACTTTAGGCCTATATAGACTCTATTTACAGTTGTTCAAAATCAATGATCTAATTTATTAAAAAGGAAAAAACAAAATTAAATTCAAATCAGAGTGTAATCATGACGTAAATTCAAGTTTAGATCAACAAGATAAATTAAGATCTCCTTCTTCCATAATCTTCAAAGGGCTTTACAGCCTATCACGAAGATGATCTTGATAACAAGAACATTATAAAACAGTTAAAAGGGCACTGAATTCAGCTTATTACAGAGGCAGGCTCCTATCAGTATCATTTTAATAACAAACATCAATTAAAAATAAAATAAGTTATGATATCATGGACATAGTGATAGCCATATAGCATTTAAAATTATAAGCTCTAGAAATTAGAAGCACTCAGAGGTCTTGATCTACCCTGTCTACCTGTCTACTGCATTTACTTTAAACTCTCAACTCAACTTAACTATAGAGTAGGCCTATACGGTCATGACGGTACATCATAATTTTTATAAAGTATAAATTGACTTTGTATTAGTTTTACTTTTAAACTAAATCTACATCACCACATCTGCCATTATCATTGCTACCAGGCAAATGCCAGGCCAACAGCTCGCAGATCCAGAGGAGTCGTGCTCTGAATTTTCGACTTACAAAGTTACATGACTTACCATACACGGCCATCTCGTGTGGTCCAAGAAGGGCATCTCCTCTCTCAGGTTCTTGGTCAACATTGTTTCTTACTCCATACTTTCTCAACAAACATCCTGATGCTGAATAAGATTTACCGTAACTGGGACTTGAAGAAAGCTGAGAGCATTTATCAAGCGAGTCCAAATTTTCGTTGGTGTTCCGAGCAACACTGAAGCCGGAAAATATCTCGAGTTCAACGCCCGTGTTGAAAAGCGATGGTAATTCCTCCAGAACCTCACTATCGGGAGTTTGAACTTGACGATGAATGTCAATGAGGGAAGCTTCAAACATGGTAGAATCTGCCATCAGAAACAATATTCAATCAGTCAATCAGATGAAACAGTAAAATACACACTAAATTGATAACCATAAACTGAGATTGGAGATATAATAAGGACGGTCAGAGCTTGGTAGGTATTTGAAAGCAACTCGGTAAGAATAAGATCAGGCCTAGGCCCCTACCAGTATTGCATATGTACTTGTGTACATGTGGTTAATTCACGTACGTACGTACGTACCGGCGCGGCTAGCTAGCTAGCTAGAGGTTTTATAAGAATTCCCGCCCGCGCCGCTCGAGCGCTCGCTCTCGATATCATATCTCGGCTGCCTGCATCCGTGCAGCGTGGTAGACAAAGTCACCTTCACGAATTCGTAGTAAAATTTGCACGTGGAGATGTTTACTTAGGCTTAGTCATAGCCCCGCTACTTCAATTTTTTCCATTACCGGCCAAAGAAAATAAGATATGACGAGAAATTTGTGCATTCCTGAATTTGAAACAACATGGGGATCTTTTTTACGGTTAGGAAATATGGGAATTACTTATTCATTTAAGTTTCTTACTTCTTAATAATCATATTTGAGAAATGTGTTTGAATATATAAACTAGAATGCTCGCATTGATATGAACGCTCGGCTAGCTAGCTAGCTAGCTGGCTTCGATAAGAGTGCCCGAAAAGTCTATGATTCAGACCCTATTATCAAATGTAAATTGTGTAAACGGTGGAATCTTTTTTATGTTCGTTATGTAGCGTGCATGCATGCCTTATTATAAAACGCACGCGCGCGCTTGTTTCATAATTGAATTACGTCATAATTATCGCTGCGATTCAATGCGTTAACGTTTAGAAATGCTCAGTCAAATAATATTATTAGTAACCCATTTTATAGTAGGCCTACTCATAATATGAGTCATAACCGCATGCAGTTCTACCTCCCTGGTTTAGTACTAGAGGAAAATGATATCGCTGTAGTATTGAAAATCCATTGGCTTTGGGTTGTTGTATGTAAATGTATAGCTATCTACTGAGCAACCTGCACGGTCCGACGTACCCTCCCGGGAGGGGGGGGGGGGGGGGGGGGGGGGGGGGGGGGGGGGGGGGACCAGTATATTATAGTGTACGTGTGCGGTGGGTATATATAGGCCACAGAAAGTAGGAGATTTCCCTTATTATAGGCATCGCATATATGCTAGGTAGACCCATGCCTGTAATTAATTCTTTTTCATTAAACCACGGAAAAAAGGTTCGAAAGTTGTCAGTGTTCAAAATCAAATCAGCTTCTCACACTTTCAAAAATGCTCCGCGGCCCCTAAGGGGGGGGGGGGGGGGGGGGGGTGCATGCCCATGTGCCCCCTCTTAATTGGATCCGCCTAACTGCAAATTTAAATCCAAACGCCGTACACAGGAATAACAAAAGTTTAACTAGCAATGTCGTAATTTCCAATTCATGCATGATGATGAAGAACAAATAGTTTTTCAAAAAAGAAGTTAAAAAAAATATGTATTTTAAAGTCCACTGGTGGGGGTTTGAAATTATTCAAAACTGGATGAACAAGGCCATTGCCCCATGGACCAAGCCTCCATCCAGGCTCTCCCAGACCGAGGCCATCGTTTAGCCTTCCTGGGGCCGGGCGCATGCTAGTACTTGTAAACAAAGCAGATCAAAATATGTGTCAAATTACAAAGCAAGATTGATACAGGCCAACAAACTTTTCATGTCTGCGGCTCATGCAAGAAATGGAAAAACCGGTACGGACCAAGGCTAGGAGTTATCACTCCTTGCATGAACGACCTTTCTGCTGTGTTTTCCACAACATGTGTGCACCGATCACATGCATCTAGCGGGCAGCATGGTCTTTGGAAGAGTCTGAAAATTCTCTTTTCTGATTGGATGGAATAGAACAGTCTCTGGCTTAATATGGAGGTCTTGTTTCCAAATATGGGAGCCTGATTATAATATTCGGCGTTGATTGGTCGATTGAGCTCAACCATCGTGTGACCGCGTGATCAAACTGTGAATGAACTGCAATGTTTTGGTTGATTTTTTTTTGTTCCCACGTTTATAGTCGTTACGCAAGACAAATTATTTAAATTTAAATGTCAACTAGAAAGGGGCTGTTCTTTGAGATAAGCTGATATTTCTCACATTTGATAGTACTGTGATGCAGTGATACAGTGACTTTAATTTTCTTAAAAGGCCCCTTCAGCCTCAAGGACATGGAAGAAATGAAGTTGAGAAAAAAACCCAAATATATTTATGATAATATGTACAGGAATTTATTTTGATGAAAGAACTTTGCAAGAAAAAAACAAACTAGAACATGACAATAACATCAATTACTCCATTTCTCCAACAGTGATCCTCTTGAAATTAAAATAATGGGAATTTAAAACATGATCCAACGACTGAACTTGTACTGTTATAAGACAGTGGAATAATGACATTTTCAATTGTTATTGTTGATAATGTGAATATGAGAATTATCTTTCAACATCTATAATTTACTGCTGCAAGATACTTACAGATGTCTCGATAGCTAGACTAACCTTTGTGTCTGCACGTGGACATGGTTTACCCGCGATCGATCGCGAAGAAGCTCGCATACATTATATATCTTGCATAAATACAAAAATTACAGCTGCAAAAGTGCAAGTCAGTCGAGTGGATGATGTTGGCGCGCTACTAATCGGCTCTATTTTCTCATCTTTTAGAGAAAATACATTTGCAAATGGTGTAATTTTAAGACTTTTGTCCAAGAATCATATCGGGAAACGCCACTTCTTGACGACCGTCTGCGGACTCTTTTGGCAATTTTGCATCAAGCTGTTGTGTTTCAGCTGGGACCGAAACGTCGACAACGCATCTGCGAGTGCGAGCGGACTGCCACTTCTATTGACTATTGTATTGATGAAAGTTCTGAAAAGTGTCAGGTCAGCCAAATTATCATTCTAATAACAAGCCGTAGCTGTTGCTTGAAATAATGCATGAAGTGTGAATGGATCTGACTTGTTAGTACTAATAATATTACTAGTGTCAAATAGGTCTAGACCTACTACCAGTACCATGCCTAGGCCTACTGACTGTAGCCCTACTGTCACTCCATGCACTCTGTTAATTAATGTTATGACTTATGTGAGGAAGAAAGTGCAGAATTTATTAATAATAAATAATAATATATGTTATGAACCGTGACTGTGACTGTGATGTCGGTCAGAGAAGGGTCAGAATGCTCCATGGCATGACAATGAATGGATGTGGACATAGGCTACAACCTAGGCCTAGCTTGTTTTTGTTGTAATTACTAGTCTAGTCTAATCTATTCTCTAATTAGACGGGGTAACATTATCATAGGCCTATATTATAATAGACTAGGCCTAGTCACTAGAATCTAACTTAGATCTAGGCCTAGGCCTAACTGTTAGGAGGCTAGGTCTAGACTTTATTTTTGTAACGGGTGGTGGGAGGGGTGTGCGATGGTCATGGCATGGCCCATGGGCATGCATCTTAATATTATCACAGTCAGACTCGGAGAAAGAGATCACAACATTGCACTTTGCAGCAAGTTTAGACAGTTTATTTTATGTTTTGATCGACCTCATCACCATTATTAATATCATTATTAATATCGTAATTGTTATATAATATGGTCAGAAGTATTGCTATTATTTATTTTATTTTTCTAAATTAGGCCTATGTTATTGTTATTATTTTGGCGATATCGTGAAATAGGTCCCCCCTCATTCACTCCGCACACTTTCGGTTTATTGCGTGCAATGCCAATGCTATGGCTGGGGACTTCATTCCCCCATCAATAGACATACACCTACACCTGTAAAGTGGTGCATACAAACTGAACAATGCGTCCCTAAAATGAGCTAACAGTTGGAAAAAGTCTCCTAAAATCTATATTTTTCAGAATATTCTCCAATATCCATAAATTTTCATTCCTGTCCTATGCAAAACACAACAAAATCTTATTTGTTATTTAGCTTGAGTGATCAAAAACCACTGTTGTGCAAGGGTGCAAAATTCAGACTTGACAAGATTTGGTATTATTTTTGTCCTGGCTGTTATGAATGAAGTTGAGAACCGTTTAAAATTGACAGTTGAAGAATGAGAATTTATAAATTATGGAAGAACAGACTTTGTTCACTGTGTTTACTGATATATCCCATCAAAACTTTATGGTTGAGTGAGCAAGCAAGGTGAAATTTAAAGACTCACCAAAAGTAACATTTTTTAACACTCAGCAAAGTAGTTAACGGTAATTGCTTACTCAAGCAACAGATGTTGATGGGATGTGTAGGGACATACCGTACATGTACTGAGAACAGTCTGTTATATCATAAATTGCCTTTTATTGACCAGAATATGGACATTTCTAAGCCTTTTCATGACTCTCAGCTTGGCTGATAGTGATACCAGCCAGAGCCAATTAATATCAATTCTTGTCAAGTGTGGGTTTTGCACCCTTTCACAAATTTGGCATTGCTCACTCAAGCATAGAAAATTGGTTGATATTTTGATGTCATTTGATAGAAGAGACCCTCCCTTGTAAAAAAGACCCATAGTACCCATGGTAATTTGATCAAATTAACATCAAATCATGCAAAGTACCATCAAATTAACATGACCTGGGGTACCATAGTGTCCCTGTCTTAAAGAGTTGCGACATGGACGTCTCACTTTTCTGGAAACAAAATGCCGTTCGAATTCTTTCTATTGAGAACACCCAGGTGCTCATCGGAATTGAATAGAAATGTTACGTAATAGTGGAAAAAATGGCGTTCAAATCCCCAGTTATCGCAACTCTTTAAGTAATACAGGGACACTATGGTACCCCGGGGTAACGCGTGGTGCATCATGTATGAAAATTTCCTTGGAATATTTTGATACCGGTACATTTATTTGGGTAGACTTTTTCCAACTGTTATCTTTTTTGTGAGACGCACTGTATACATGTACATGTAGGGCTGGTCAAACCTTTAAAATAATGATATTGTTATGTGGAAACTGGAAATGCATTGGAAATGTGGTAATGAGTCCCCTTTAACAATGTTATCACTTTGTTGGAATTGTTTGGCAGGCAATTTACTTAGGATGGTCCTCAAAGATACTATTTATGAGGCAATCATTTCATTCCTGTGATGTCATGTTAGATCAGCTGAGCCATGCAGGCCATGTCCATTGTGTGTGTTGTCCAGACAGAATCCCAACAATTTTATAATTGCAAAAATCCTCTGACCACTTTGATTGTTATTGTTAACATTACAAAGTTTGTTGTTATGGTTTAGGTTTGACTAGATCTTCATATTATTTCTCTGTTGGTGAATGACCCTATTGTACACGTTTTACATTGTACATGTACGTGTGTATGTCACGTGCATTGTCAACAAAAGGAAAATGTGTTTATGTGTTTAATACTAAAGGCCTATAGGGCAATGGAAGGGCATGGAACAGGGTTCCTTGCATTTTGACACCTTGTTATTTTGCTTCACGTGAGCAGTACGGTGGTTGTAGTGCACGTGACTCACATGTTATTTGATTGTGACCTGAGTATTAACAACTGAAGTCCAAACCCAGGGTCTGGTCTTGTCCAGGTCCCTGTATTAATCTGTTTCTCTCATTTTTTTCTTTTATTCAACTTTTATTCAAATCATGTAAATAACCAGGGTCGACTCCCCCTTTAACTATAATGTGATATAATATATATGTTAGTCTTATTTACCCAGCCTCTTTTCCTGAGGGCGCAGTTAGGAATTTTTGAAGTTGTAATAAACCAAATACAAATTGGCAACTCCGTGACGTACATGTAACTTGCGAGCTTCTCTCCCATTTACCTTGTACCCCCCCCCCCCCCCAATCTTTAATATAGATTTTCTCTAAAAGAAAATATTCAGTCATCCATGGACCTTAGATATAATCATTGTTCATGTGCTTTTACACAAAACCTGTATGAAACAAATATATTCCTTCATTAGATTAAGAGCTCGCAAGATACACATGTACGTCATACAGTTGCCAATTTGTGTTTGATTAAAACTTTAAAAATTTGTAACTTTCTTAATTTCTTATGCAGATATTGCTCAAACTTTCACTAATCTGTTTCTCTCATTGTGTTTCTTTTGTTCGAATTAACTTAATACCAGGGTAGACTTTCCCTTTAATGTGTAAGGATTGAAATGTAAGACTGTTGATTGAGCTCTGTACACGTACATGTATGTAGGCACTGTACTGTTAGGACTTGTTTATTTGTCAAACTAGAGTCTGTGCCAGCAGACTAGCTGCAAACAGTGTGAAGCTGGCTGTCTGAGACTTCACTCTAGATCTACATGTATACAGGGAGGTATACAATGCATTTTTGTTGAAGCAGGGAGGTGGAAGAGAGATTCCACCTCCCTGGTTGAAGCAAGGCGGTACTAGCCCAACATCATATTAGAGTCTGTGCTTGCAGAATATTCCCATCTGTCCTATACATGTAGATTGCTTTGCCCTGAAGAATTTCCTTGTTCAAGGTGACTGATAACTTTTGTAGCTTTGAATAACTGTCCTGAAAATGACCTGCAGCCTGGCCTTCTCAGTTCAAGAGTCCAGGTTATGGTTGAGGCCCTGGAGTTTTAATGGCTGTAGGCCCTATGTAAATAAAAAATACAGTCCCCTAAAATGCTGTTTTGAGATGCTTGTATGGTAAATGTCGCATTAGCTACATGTACATGTATGTTCATACGGGACTTGTGGTTTTGAAACTTTAAGCTTTGAAGCTAACAGTGAGGTGGGTTCACACAGCCCCAAAGTAAGAATGATGCTCGTTGTTCTAAGATTACAAGTCAAGCGATCTTAGTTTAACATGAACAGAGAGGTCATCGTTAACGATGAGTTTGCTATTAAAGCTTAAAGTTTATTCTGTAAACACAGTCCATAACTATGAGGAAGGACCCCTGCCTGCTTGTGGTTTCAGCATTAACTACAAGCTCCCTTGTGGTTCTGGAAACTACAAGTCCGTTCATATGGTCTGAAACTACACAATAACTTAAAGTTTTGAAACTACCAGCTAAACTTAAAGTGACAGTAAATTGAAGCTCCTAATGACTCCATCTTTCAACAGGATTTGATAAGTGTCTGTGCCTCTAATTTTCCCATCATGCCCCATTCTAGTTCGTAGAAGCTTAGAATGTATCTGTAGGCAATTTTCCGCATGTGCAACATCAAAAATATTAGTTTGAAATATAAAATGTGCCTATTTTCCAAACAGCTGTTTGTCGAAATTCAAAATAAAATGCAATTAATTTCAAATTATAATCTCAATTTAGCAGTTACTGTAAGGTGGCACGGTTCAAGTTTTGCCAGTTTAATGCCACCTGACTAGTATCTCTTTTTGTATCAAATCATGTTATAAACTCAGATGACTTGAATGATAATGAAAATGCAAAAATCATTGGTTTCATTTGTATAAATTACATTATTTTGTAATTATTTGCTGTACATGTACATTGTAACTTGCATTAGCTTCTCTATTGTATTACCTATAAAACTGTCATTAATCTAAGATCTGTACTTTATACATGCATCTTCCAACAGTAAGAGCAATGTAATTGTTTTTGTTTTTTGTTTTTTCTTTTGCATGATTTAAAAAGCCAACCTAGGCTTACATATGATTTTTTTCCCCCCACAGATCAGTCATCGGTTAACCATGGCATTACCCAAGCTGGACATTCAGACTGGCCTACCCCCAGCCCAGGGGCTATACAACCCAGAGTATGAGAAAGATGCCTGTGGGGTTGGGTTCATCGTCAACATCAAGGGTGAACAATCGAATAAGGTAAGTGAGGATATCAAGGGGGGGGGGGGGGGATAAGAGGAGGGGGTGGGATGAGTGAGGAGATGGAAGAGCGAGTGTAATAAAGACCTACATGTACCCCATCCATAGGATATATAACACTGAGTATGAGAGATGCCTGTGGGCTAGTGTTCATCGTCAGCATCAAGGGTGAACAATCAAACAAGGTACATGTACATCTGAGACCTGCTGGAGACTGGAAAAAGTCTCCGCCAATGAGGCCCTTTAGAGAAAATATCAAGGGTGTATGGATGGGGGTGGAGAAGGATGGAGGCGGGCCCTCGGGGAGGGGGGGGGGGGGGGAGGATAACACGAGTATGAGAGAGGTGCCTAAGGGGTAGGGTTCATTGTCAACATTGAACAATCAAACAAGGTACGAGAAAATATCAAAGGTGTAAGGATGGGGGGTGGAGGAAAATGACATTGAGATGGTTAGATTAATAATAATAATAATAATAATCAATTTATATACCGCAAATTGCAAAATTGCCTCTAAGCGGTCGAAAAGACAAAGGAATGAAAGTTGACTAGAAAGAAACCAAATACTTTGCACAACAAATTTCATCAATCAATACCCTCCAGTACACAATAATAGTAAAAATTACAAAGCACAACCAAAATATGAAACTTATCACAAATTAATAGTAGTAGTAATAGGCCTTGCATAACTGCACAAACATAAAGGATTGTGCCAGTTAAAGCTGTACAGGTATTTTGTAGGTCTATAGATAACATCTATGTACATGTAGATAACATTTCTTTGTGTACAGGCCTACGTGTATGCATGCATGCATGGCTAGTGGTTAATAGAGGTCAAGTGAATGTATACATTTAACATAAACATGAAACAATCCACCCTGGAGTACAGTAATTTGAGGTGGTGATGGAGATTAATTGCAGGGGACAGTTGTAAAGTCTATTGTCTAATTGTCTATTTTTAAAAATCCAAACACACTGTAAAATTAAACACAAGGTCAGAATACATTTGATCTTCATTGTCCCAATTTTATTCACTAAATAAGCGAAAACTCAAGGGATAACATGAAGACAAAAAAAGAAAAGGACAAAAAGAAAAGGAAAGAGATCCACCCCTATTTCATGCTATTGATTACTGTGTCAAAATATTTTGACTTTACTCAAAAAGTAATAGTGCTGGGACTAAAAACCGGGTACCCGGGTCCCGCCCGAGAGCATCGGGTCCCGGGTCAAAATATTACATGCCCGTTTCCCGAAAATAAGTATTTAATGATTACTCATGTATGTAACATGACAAGGCGGTAGATAACGTCGACCAGCCATTCAATATCTACATGTAAATATCCATGTAGCGCCCCCTGCAGTGATGCGCTTTCAAGTTTTTCCCAGTGTTAATAGCTTCTTAAGGGTAAATATAAGCTTGTAATTTGTGTTATATGATTTTCGGGTAACCGGGAACCCGCCCGAAAAATCGTTGGGTTCCCGAATTGAAAAAATACCCGAAACTCCCACCCCTAAAAAGTAATAATGGATCTATTTCTGTTCTTGAGAAATCAAGCAAATAAAAGTTGATGCAAAGTTTAGTGGTTGTGGATACATTAAACCTACTGAATTTCTGAAATGTTTGAGAGGTAAACCTGCTTGTGACATTTAGAATTTAGTTATTAATAACTGTATTACTCACTCAAAATATTCATACAAGTTGCACTTGTAAGTTGTGAAAAAATGATAATAAATTGCAGTTTCTATACATATAGAATGTAACAAAACAAAAAATGAGAAATGACACCATTAAAGTTAGTTGCGCTTTTTGGTAAATGAGATCCAGCAAGTTTTCATCAGATTGTGTAATTATTTTGCCACTCTAAACAGCTGACGTACAGCATGATAAGCAATTTAGAATTACTTTGAGCTTTTTCTTTTGCAATGTACATGTAATTCTACTTTCAGAACTTTCTCTCATCAGGAAATTTGTGTGATATTTTCTGGCATTCATATAGAATACAAGTCATGTAAGCCCTTCATGTCATTTGAGATTTTCTATTCTTTTCTCTTTCAGATCATCAAAGATGCACAGACCATCCTATGTCGCATGAAGCATCGTGGAGCTACAGGAGGGGACAATGATACAGGAGATGGTGCTGGTGTTATGACAGGCGTACCTCACAAACTCTACACTCGCCTACTCAGGTAGGTCAAAGAACACGACAAAGCAAGAGAGTAGAGTAGAGATGGGGATAGTGTCAGATAGTGCAAATACATGTACATTTATGTGTACATGTACATGTACATGTAGGTGAAAGTGTGGAGAGGGAGAGATAGGGGGGAGGGGGTGGGAAGAAGGGGAGAGGAAGGGGAGGGGGAAGAAGGGGTGGGATTGATTGGGGGGGGGGGGGGGGATAGGGGGAGAGAGAGAGATTCAGTGAAAGAGAGTAGACAGAGGTATTGGCAAACCAGCATTGCAAGATTAATATCAACTTTGAAGTGATACCATTTTCAATACCAGTGCATTAATGTTATACTGCAGTGTACATTGTTGTTTCTTTGTTGCATTTCAAGCTAAAATGTGAAGTTGTATTTTGAGATTGAGTATATAAGCTGTACATGTAGGCATTTTAAGAACTTGAACATATTTGCCCAGACCAACCTTCATTTTCCCTGGAAACAAACTATGCTATAGAATCCATACTGCATGTACAGTCTGTACTTCAGTGCCATGTTTCACCTTACCTGTAAATAATATATCAACTCGCCTCATTCTAATATGTGAGTCCCTGGAGGCAGTGTGTCTCCTTGGGAGGAGGTGCAATCCTTCCTCAGTCTGCCCCCCAAATTCATACAGATGACACTGTTGCCACGTCACGTCTCAACTTACCTCCTCTCATACATCCTGTTGTGTGGTAGTGACCTCGATCTTGCTCCATCTACACTCTACATGTACTCTATCTCTGCTCTTTCTTTCTCTTTCCCTCCATTTTCTTCCATTCTCTCTCTCTTTACCTACCATTAATTTCTCTCACCTCTCTCTATCCCCTTCCCTCCCACTCCCTCCCTCCCACTCCCTCCCTCCCACTCCCTCTTTCCATAGCCCTTTCCCCTTCTCCCTCTTTCCCTCTTTCCGTCTCCTTCTTTCCCTCTCTCTCCTACCCTCTCTCTCTCCCCATCTCTCCCTTTCTATCTCTCCCTCTCCCTCTCTCACCCTGTCCCTCTCATCTATCCTCCCGACACTCTCGCCCTCCCACTCCCTCTCTCCCTCACTCTCTCTACCTCCCCCGTCTCTCCTATCGCTCCCTCTCTCCCTTTCTATCTCCTCTCTCTCTTTTTCTCCATCTCACTTTTCTCTCTTTCTTTTATGTTTCTCTCCCTCTTTTCTCCCTGTCTGTCCCTGTTCATGTACTGCATGTCAATCCTGAATGACAAATGAAGGTTAAATTGAGGTAGAATTCCAAATAGAATTCCAACTGCACACTTTGTGCATGTACATGGTATGTTACATGTATGTAGTTCATTTTGAACCAAACAATATGTAAATTCTGCTCTTTTGTTTTAAGAGTGCAATGATGGAAATCTACAAAAATTGTTTTGGCTGGGGGAGGGGGGGGGGGGGGGGGGCAGAGCCATTTTCCATCAACTTTTGAATCTTATTATTTTTTTTAAAAACTTGATTGGAGTTTATTTTAGTATGACTTACATGTCATATTTAAACTTTTGGAGGCACAAGGATATATCACAGATTTGTTATTGACCACATTTCTTTTTTTTATATTATGACTCAAATTTACAATTCAGTGGCATGAAAGAGTTATCAATGTGCTGCAGACTGAACAGAATGTGCATCAAAATGATCACATTGGGGTGCCGTAGTCACATTGAATATGTCACTGAACTGTGAACCAAACGGTTCACTATTCGAGTCCAAGCTGCGGCAGTAATGTCTTTTGGTTAGACATTAAAGGGATACTCAACCGCAGATTGTGGAGTCTTGTGGACGTGTTTATGCCGCGAGAGGGCACTGTGATCGTTACCTGATCATGCCGTTGCCCCGCGGGGCGCAAACTTCGGACAGACTGTTCGCTGCGCAACATGCACGCTCCGCCTGAGCTCGAGCTCTCGTGCGAGATTTGGTGAGCTTCGTACAGTCCGAAATGTAATCCCAGCAGTCCGACGGACGCATTCGACGCACAAAATATGTGTACGAGTGAATGGGGCTTACGCAATCCTGACTTTCTCCACGGCTGCCTGGTGGCGTATCCCTTTAATGTATATTTCCCACTGTCAACCCAGGTGTAGGAAATGGGTATGTGGTAGGAAGTAATTCCTTGAATTTTTTTCAGCACCTTAGGGCAGCTTGGCTAAAGCCAGTTTATAATAGTGTTTAGGCTCCTTGAGCAGCCCTTTGGATGGATATGTTTGCAATGTAAATAATATCTATTATTTTTGTTTTTTTCCCTGCAGAGATGAGCAGCAGATAGAGCTTCCAGAGGCTGGACGTTATGCTACTGGTATCTTCTTCCTAGACCCCAAAACAGCCAGCCACTGCGAAAAAAAGTTTGAAGAACTCGCCATTGAGTGTAAACTTAAGGTGAGATAATATGGAAGAATATATTGCAAACTGGAAAATTACTATGTTAAAATACACTAATCAATTCCTAACTGTAACCCTGGACTAAACTCTATACCAAATCGTAACCCCAGCCCTAGACCCAACCCTAGACCCATCCTAGACCCATCCTAGACCCATCCTAGACCCATCCTAGACTCAAACTAGACCCACCCTAGACCCGATTGCAACCCTACTCCTATTCTTTGACGAAAGAAAGGTCTGAAGCATTTTACCGTAAATGCTAATTTGAAAACAATATGTACATATGCAATGTTAACCTAAATTTCTGTTTGCTCTTTTGCATGTATTAGGTATTAGCATGGCATAACGTACCACATGACAACAGCGTACTAGGTCATACTGCCCGAGCGAGGGAGCCGTTGTTGCGACAGGTCTTTGTCACAGGTGATCAGGAGAAGGAACTGTTTGAACAACGAGTAAGTCTTTTATCCGACAACTGTTATAAGCTACTGAAATCCTTGCATCTGATTGGCTGAGAGCAAATTTGTCGGATAAAATATCTGACAAGTCCTTTCATGAAACGCCCCCCTGGGCAGTGAATTGTTTGGTGTCTTAAGTAGGCCGCTTGGCTTCTGGTTTTATGTGACAAGAAATAAAAGTCTTATAAAGAGTAAAACAAAATTTATATCCAATATTAAATTGAAAACTACATGCAAATATTTTTGAAAAAAATATATATTACTGTACCTGGGAAAAAGCAAAATTGATACTTCTTTATTCTTTGACAATGTTTCCACAAGCCAATTGGTTTTGTAGAACATTAAAATGACAATAGAAATTGAAAATATGTTATCAATAGAGAATGGATACAGTTAGCAGGGTAACAGGGTACTAAAAGTGATTAAAGGTGTTGCCCTTTAATGTTTCATCGCAACTTCCATGTGTTTTAGTAATTTTATGTTTGTACATTATGCTTGGTCAATGATTGGTTATGAATAAAAGTCCAGGTCAGCTTCAACTTCTGGGGAAGGAACAAAATGATAAAAACAAAGAAGATTTGTAAAACTATCTGAAAGGAAGGATCAACCTTTGATTGAAAATGCATGTTTGTTTATGGTCCTTGAACTGGAAACAGAATGGGAAGTACATGTACATGTGTATGCCTTGTTTACCAGGGTTGTCGTCCAACAGGCTTATGGTTTCTACATTGAAGTGGAAACAGCGGAAAGTCAAATATTATTAGGATCAATAAAGTGGGGAAATATAAACAGAGAATGATGTTGGTACCAGATTGCAGTTCATGTCCTTTTCTGCTTTCTACATATTTGTTTCAATGCATTTTCCTTCCATGCCACCAGATTTTTCAGCAATTGTCAAAAATGAACTTTCAAGAGTTGAATATTAAATTTCACTGAGTCTTTTCATGAGCAAATTGGGCAAAGATTTATTGCATGGGAGTAAACGTCACAGATTTTTGTATGAGGAAGATTTTTCAAGCCATTCTGAGCCTAAACGAAATGTTCAACACTCCCATGTTTGGACGGGATATGCCGCCCCCAGCATGGAAGGGGTTAAAATATAAATTCTTGCCAAAAACATCAAGCTGTACTGTGGAACGGCAGGCTTGCTACACGTGCATGTAGGCCTTTGATCTTCCTTGTATTACAAGAAGTTATGTCACTGCAGTAGCATGGACATGAAGACACATGATACATTTCAAGACCATATTGACTTTGAAATGAACCTGCATGCAATGCAATCTATAGTGTATGGGAGAGCAATGCCCCTGTAGTCTGGAGACCTTTATCAGTAGCACTGTTCACACAGCAAGCAAAAATTAAAATTAAAATCATCAATCTTTGGATCTTGAGAGAAATATCCTAGCAGACTGCCGTTAGTGCCATGCATTCCCCACCCCGACTCTAGTGTTCATTACATGATTAAAAAAAATAATAATAATGGAATGGAATTGAATTGGAGGGGGAAGAGAGAGAGAGAGAGAGAGAGAAAGAGGATACATGTGTTTGTGTATAAGGTGGTACATGCATAATTTACATTTCATTCAGTTTTTGTAAATGGGGGCAAACAAAATACATTTATTTTCATTCTGCAATTGTCACAGTGTAAAAAGATTTGCTAGTTGAAATGTACATGTAACATTTCCTTCTGGCCATTTCCAAATATTACATTGTTCTTATTCCAGTGCTACATCTCATAAATTGCTCATTGCTTCCATATGTTATTATCTGTTACTTGTATTTTTATGTGTGAACCCACCCACCCAGATACATAAAAATATGGTTGTATAACCTCACTGGAACTTCCAAACTCCGAACTTCCAAACTCCGAACTCTGAATTTAATGCATGTACAGGTAGTTTTAAATGCAGTGCACAGACATTTGCACTAAAGAACCCCCCAACCCCGAAAAAGAAAGAAAGAAAAAGATTAATGAGCATGAGTGCCCACAGTGTTTTTCTGCAGATATTTCTTTAATAAGATTAATTTTATAGATTTTTTTCTTTCTAAGAATAAGTGGCCTTGAAAATATGATGGTATAATTCTCTGAAGTAACTTATGGTTCTTGACCTTTTAAAGGGAAGGTCTAGCTCTGGGAAAGGTGAAAAATTATTTGTGAGCTTTGCATTCCTTTTATGTTAGTTTGGAAGAACATCATAATTAGAAATTTCCCCTGAAAAGGATTTATCTTCAAATGCCCTTCGAAATGCCACTTCTGTGTGCCGTCCCATATACTCATTCCTGTGTGCAGTAGTGCATTTTGGGTTGATTTCTTACTGTATCAAAACCTCGCAGTATGCTCGTTGTTAAGACCTTAACCGCGGGGGGTGGGGGGGGGGGGGGGTGTCCTCAATCGAAGTCTCTGCCCATGTGAACGTAATAAACTTTAAGTTTCGCAAACTTGTGGTTAGGAATGACCTCGCTGTTCATGTTAAATTTCTGGGTCATACCCTTCGCGCAAATTATTAACACAGGATCTGCATGTGTACTGTACACACAATCGGCAGTATCTACTTCCGGGGTTAACCACGAAGCTCGCTCGGCTTGTAGTTTGAGCTTGTTGTTTCAGGCTCGTGTGAACCCTTGCTGCGGTTAGGGACTCATGGTTTTGAAACCACGAGTCCCGTATGAACGTAGCTATTGTAATGAGAAGGTTTTGTTGGAAATATGATCCCTGAGGTGACGTGAACCAAGACTATTATTATGAGATTCACAACCCCTAAGGAAAATTGCCGTCTTCACGTCACCAAGCATACCATACATGTAGTTTATCCAGAGACTCGAAGGTATGCAGTATGAATTTGGTTTATCTGTCATCTTTGAACTAAAGCCGAAATCTACTCATCTACACTGCTGATCATCTGCACCGTACACATACACAAACACTTTAGAAGAAGGGATGGATTTGCGCAGATATCAAAGGCATAATGATGACATCATCACACGCGGATGCCCAAAACTTACAAAAATGTCCTGTGGTAATACCACAGGACTGTCCCACAGCACTATACCACAGAATGTACCACAGCAACGGTCCTGTGGTAACGTCCCAATTTACCACAGGAATACCACAGGAATGGCTTAATATGTGGTAAAGGTTACCACAGAAGGGATTAGTATGTGGTATTAGATACCATAGAATTACCACAGACTACCACACACCAGTTACCACACAGATTACCACACAGATTACCACACACCAGTTACCACACAGATTACCACACACCAGTTACCACACAGATTACCACACACCAGTTACCACACAGATTACCACACACCAGTTACCACACAGATTACCACACACCAGTTACCACACAGAATTACCACACCGGTTACCACACACCAGTTACCACACAGATTACAGATTACATGCATATCATTAAATATTCCTGTCATATTTTGGGTGTGTAACACAAATATCACAGCCAGCCGTTTACACACAATCATCATAGTACACTGTACATGTAAACTACCACAGGTGTACCTGTGGTTACATGTATTCCTGTGGTATTTTGGTGTTGACAATGTGTACCACAGGAATACAACAGGACCACAAGAATACACACCACAGTCATCTACTTGCATTACCACACAAATATATGATACAGTACCAAAGGAATGCAACAGGACCACAAGAATACATAACCAAGGAGATTTAGTTAAAATCTCTTTGACATACGGTAACACAATCATCTACTTATATTACCACACAAATATATGATAAAGTACGACAGGTGTACTGTGGTAACAGATATTCCTGTAGTATTTCGGATGTTAACAATATGTACAACAGAAATACAACATCACAAGAATACAACTAGCAGTTGACATTACCACACAAGTATATGGTGTGGTAATATGTATCCATGTGGTATTTTGGATGTACCACAGGAGCACAAAAAGACCACAAGAATACAACAGCCACCAGTTGACATTATCACACAATTATATGCTAAGGTACCACAGGTGTACCTGTGGTAACCCTGTGTCAGCAAATATTCCTGTGGTATTTCGGATGTTAACAATATGTACCACAGGAATACAAGAGCACCACAGGAATACCACAGCTAGCAGTTGACATTACCACACAAGTATATTATGTGGCAACTTGTATTCATGTGAGATTTCGGATGTACCACATGAGTACAACAGGACCACAAGAATACCACAGCCACCAGTTGACATTACCACACAGGTATATGGTAAAGTACCACAGGTGTACCTGTTAACAGCTGTGGTATTAAACATATATTCCTGTGGTATTTTGTGTGGTAAAGACGAGTACCACAGAGAATACCACAGGACATTTTTGTAAGGGAAAACAGACGCGCAAATGAATATCATCACAATTTAGTACACACTTTTCGTGTGTGATGTTATACGCAATAGATAGTATCCGTGAATAGTACTGTACATGGATTGTGATATTTGCATAAAGCTAGTGGGAATTGTATTTATCACATGATGCGCATTGCACCAATCAGTTGCGCAGATTCTTTTCACGGGGGGATTTATAATCAAAACTATTCCTTCAAGGTGATGGTTGATCATATTGCGGCATATGTCTGAAAATCAATCTCACTCTCCTCTACATATTTAGAGTTTATTACTTTATTGGCCTTCGTTTTCTAAAGCTCTTCAAGTATAAACTTTGAAGGAGATTTGAGATGAGCCTGCTTCACAGTTGAACCTTCTGCATACATGTACGTACCAGCTCCCAAGATTGTTTCAAAAACTATACTTTGGTGTACAGGCATGACGTGAACTTTATACACAGAGCCTCAGAATTGCTTGAGCGTTGTACTGTCATCAAGAAATGAAATACGACGAGTTTACATTTATCATTTTACAATATTTGACAATTTTGATAGAGGTGATATGAGATCTCACATATATACACGTACAGGAAATTGGCTGAGCATGTCATTGAATGTTTCGACAGTCCACCTGATGCAAGCTTGCTTTACCATTCACTATGAAAACATAAATAACTTATTAGGGAGAAAACGAGTTGGGTAAATAAGTCTATAAACCTCCTTACAAGTTACAATACTTAAAACCACACACACGTACGTCACTGAGACCTATTATTACTTGTCATTATAGATTAGGAATGAAGGTATCATTCTACCTGATACTTCGGCATAAATATTTACAAGTACAATGTACATGTAGCTGAGTCGAATTGTATTAGGGTGAGTGAATGTATGGTATCAAGTTTATCAAATATTTTGACAATTGTAAAGTTCTTGTTGCTTGTTTACCATCTACAATCAAAATAATATGTTTGTACTGTACGCATGAAACAGTAAGATATGGGGTCGTAGTTCATTCGTTGTCATACATGTTTACGCCACTAATAGAAAATTCCACTTCAATGTTGACAGACTTTCAGGCATGTGCTGTTATTACATCTACCTTTCTTCAAGAATTTTTAGGAAAAAAAAGAAAGTGAAATGTACATGATAAAGAAAAAGCATGATAGAGAAAGTACAAAATAGATATATACGTGTACATGCATTTAAGTGTAAGACTAGCTGGCTGCTAGCCCATGCTTTTTTTTCCCTTTCATTTTGCAGGCAGATTTAGGATTGGGGGGGGGGGTAGGGGAGATGTAAATGGGGCACAACCACCCCATGCCCCCTCCCTCTTATCAAAGCGATTTGCACGTACTTGCTAACTGTCCCTATTTAACAGGGAGAATCCCAATTTTTGGTGAAAGAAAGAGCCACTTCTACCACTGCGTCCCTATTTTTGCAAAAATCTGTCTATAGGAAACTCAGAAATGTCCCCATTTTCAGCCTCTGCCTTGTCATTTGTCCCTATTTCTTGGGTTTCAGGGTTGGCAGGTCTGCATTTGGGGTACCTATTCAATAAACAAATTTTTGACCGCAAAGGTGCCTGAAAAATATGTTTCCAAAATCCTCTGGATCAGACCCTAAATGACATTGACCACGCAAACAAAAATCATGCCTGTAGCACATGCTAAAATTTTTTTTAATGAGACATGAAGAGGAATTTGATAAGGTCAGTAACCAAAGATAAGAAATGCTGGGCCAAAGTCCAAGGTCTGTGCATCATTAAAGTAAAGCAGTGAACACCGAACAGTAATGGAAATAACTGATGAATGTGGCACATTTACATATAGTGCCTACTCTTTAGGATTTGGAGAAACTGAAGAAAGAAAACAAGAAACAAAGAAAGAAAACAAGAAACAAAGAAAGAAAAAGAAGTTAGGAAGAGAAGCTGTTTGAGAAGAGGGAGGAAAATGTAAATGATGAAAAGAGAATAATATAAAGGATAAAAGAGGATGGAAGAAAACAACATTATAAAAATATTTCACATTGCAGTTGATTGGAAGTGAAGAAAATTGACAGTTTCACATTTCCACTACAATCACAAGTAAATTTCTATTAAAAGTCTATTGAATTGTGTGGACTTTACAGTGATCTTTATAAACATATAATCTATTGATAATAGGCAGTACAATGATGTAAAAAAGTAAACTAAATTTTTCGTATATGTTTTGAAATATGAAATTAACCTTGAATACTTATTGTAAAGTTACACATGTGACCTTCCTTCAACGACCATGTCAAGTACATGTACTTTATAGCACCTTTTTAAGATTACCTTTTACAACCCAGGGTTAGAAATTAGTAATTTGGTGAGATAGAATGCCCTAATGCTTTGACTCCTATTTTGTTTTATCTAAAATTGAGTACAAGTAGATTGCGAATTTCACAAGCAGTTACACGTAAACAAAGTGAACCAAAAAATAAAGTAATAATATATATTTTTCTTTATGAAGAAAATAATAAGTGTGCTCTACAAGAGAATGAGATGTATTACATCCAATACTATTTAAGTTAAAAGCACCATTCTTCTTAAACCTTTTACAGGTTTTTGCCCTGAGGAAGAGAGCTACACATACCATTCCAAAGAAGGACTTGCGCTTCTACATCTGCTCCTTGTCTTCAAGGACTGTTGTCTATAAGGTAAGTGATATTTGGATATATTCAGATTAAATTGGAAATTTAATGGGGTACAAAGTACATGTACTTCGTACAAAATTACCAGTCCGCAGGTATGTTTACTTGGTATGTGTGCAGTATGGAGAGGAAATCCTGAATTTCATTCTCTATCAATAGCTGTTGTCATGTAGGCCATTATAAGATTGGGTATTCTATTTTCCAGTTTCATCCCGTAAGGATGAGATGGTGGATGCATGCATGCATGCTGTGTCAACATAAAAAAGCAATCAATATTCAGAGGTTTACTAATGACGTCAAGATGTATGGATGAGATGGCAAGAGGAAAGGATTTGTGGATTAAAACTTAATGTAGGAGAGAGGAGAAGATCGAGAGTAGTCTTGAAGAAAAGGAAAGTTGTTGAGATGAAGAGAAGGAAGAAAATGGAAGATAAGTCAAAGAAGAAGAAGAGGAAGGTAAAGGAGAAAAAGAAGAGAAAGAGGATTATTGCACGCATTCTGTGTCAACACAAGATAAGCAATCAATATTCAATGAGACTGTAATGCATCCCTAAACCCTTAATGTAGTGACGTCAGGAGGAAGGGATGGATTCCAACTAATGTCAGGACTATAGATAGACCAGTCTTGAATAATTAGATTCATTACTGCACATGATAATTGTACCCACATCCATTGACTAGAGATGAGATTGATTGGGGGACAGTGAGTAGAAGAAAATGAGGGGGAGGAGGAGGAAAGAGGAATAAAGAGAAAAAGAAGGAGGAGGAGGAAGAGAGAGAGAGAGGGGGAGGGGAAGAGGGAAAGGAGGAGGAGGAGAAGAAGAAGAAGAAGGAGAAAGCAGGAAGAGTACAGGTAGAAAGAGAACGAAGCTAGGGAGAATGAGGAGAAAGTTGGGAGGAGGAGGAAGAGAAAGAGGAGGAGAGTGGTATGGAAAAGAAGACAGTATTTTACACTTTGAATGTACTGACAAACCATCAAATACATTGTACATGTATGTTGTCATCTTGGAAAATGAATGGATCTCCCGGATAGTTTTATTTACAGCTCTGGCCCAAATTCACAAATGTGATGAAAACCATTGATTTACTACTTGGATGGCCAAACAGATGTAAGAACGTTCCCCCCCAAAAAAACACCCGACTTTAAAAAAAAATCTTTTATTTTATGGTCTTCTTGGCCTTAGTTCAAGCCTTATAATCTGGATTTGATGATGATTAAAAAAAAAATTGCAATTTTATTTTTTCCATTTTTCCATTTTTTAATCAGATAAATAACTTCCCAATCCGCCCATGATGAAAACACCAGCTGACAACTGATGAGGTCAAATGTATCACAGAATTGTACCCGTAGATAAAATTGGTGTTGGAGTAGCATTACTTTCTCTAGGGATGATCAGAAGAGATAGGAAGCCTCTGAAGCATTAGCCATCAGTCTTACTGTTGATGCTGCAATCAAGTCACATGCTCTTTTCCTGATGAATGAAACTTAATGGCATTCCAATAGATTGGATTATGAAAGGAAATATCATCTGCTTAGAGTGAGAAAGGCATTGACTTTCACTTATATACCACTTTACATATGTAAAATTAATGCCCATCCAGTTCTGAACAGACAATATGTTTACACACTTCATCTGGGTGCCATTGCATAAAGACTTACTATTATAGTAACTTTGCCATCAATGGTAACTACCATGGTAACGTTGCTCAAGAGCCAATCAAAATCCAGTATTCCATGAAAAGTTACTATAATAGCAAGTTTTATGCAACGGCACCCTGTTGGGGCAATACATGTACATGTAGATGCACTGTGGTTGATCACACAGGCAAACTTTTGCATGTACCTTTCATAATGACGTGGTTAACCATCTTTAGCATTAATATGTTGTGACAAAATGAAAAAACATTTTAAAGCATAGCCCTATTCACATTTCTGTATCTTAAAACACAGTCACACAGACAAGTAATTTAATGCGTAGGGGTCCTTGTTGCATGCAGCAATTTTCTTCACCTTCAGTTGCCATTCATGTACTTACACATGTACATGTATAAAATGTTTTTTCTTTCACCACACCTAGTATTTTTACCGTAGTCGGTTTACTTTGTCATGTGTGAATAAGGCACCTGCTGAATCTTTAATTTTATCCCCGTTGATTCCATCTCATGATCCTCCTTTGTTTGTATTGATTTAATGTTAATCTCAGTATGCCTACTGCACTACTGCAGATACTCAAAGGAGATTTTGTTTCTTCATGGCTCTGTTCTGTGTACAATGTACAACCCTGTACCTGTGCGTAATAGAGTTTTCTAATGGTCTAAATTAATCAGATTTCCCTCCTCAAATTGGCAACAATTATTATTTTATTTTATTTTTTATTTTTTTTTTGGGGGGCGGAGGATATTCAGAGATTTTAAAGCAATTTTCTTCTGTGTGGCTTTATCTAGACAGGTACATTATGCAAGCTCATAAACATTTTGCCACTTTCTAGTTTATGTATCAAAAGACAATTGCAGGCATTAGGTGTTTCCTGGAGGACAGCTGAATTGATTTCCTGCTCACGGGGCTGGTAGACAAGAATGTGATTACAGATCAATCACTCAACACATTACACAGAGTTAATTGCTTTTCCAGATTACCATGCAAGCATTGCTTTTGAAGAACACCTTGAGAAATTGCATTTTACAATTTCCCTGTCACTTTTAATGTGCAATGTCACATTCAGTCTTGTGCAATGTGCATGTTTTGAGCAGTTTTACCAAGGTTTGTGCAGTGTGTTATCTTATGTAGATGTTGAACAACCCATTCTGATTTTAAGGCGACATGTAGGCTACATGCCATTGATATCAGCAGACAATATTTTCTCTATGTATCCCCAAAGATGAAATACAAACAATACTCTCATGATAATTATTCCATACTATTTTTATTGTTCTTGTTTTAAACCTTGAAATAATAATTCAATATGACAAGTACATGTAATTTCCTTTGTCCCATTGAATAACATATGTTCATTAATTACATGTACATGCACATGAATCATGGTTGGAATAATTGATGAGTGCAGAGCAATTAAGTGTTTTGAATATGTACAATGAAATGTACAGGAAATGAAGCTGCATATGTGTATGTAACAGTGCTCAGTCTAAATTGGGTGCACTGCAATTTCCCTCTTAATCAAGTAGTCACAATACATGTAGCTTGGATCCTGAGGATTGGTTGGTTTGAAGCTCTGTTTGACGTCAAATGCCACTTGATTATGAATGATAGAAGCCCTCTAGGGATTTGGGCTACTTTAAGGTGGCTGGTTAAACATACGCAAATCTGAAATTGATGGCATGATTTGAGTGTGTGTGTGTGTGCGTGGGAGAGAGAGAGGTAAATAATATGCGGGAGGATGAGGGATGCAGGACTGACGAGATGCTAAATTGAGATGGAGGTATACCGTATTATCTGTAGAGGTCGATGGGATGACGTGAGCAGTGTGCGTGGGCCAAGCGGATGTTTTGATTTAGTGATCATGCATCGGAAATTGCTACAGTGCAATGTTTTGTGAGTGCATTATAGGAATGCATGCATCTATATGTAAAACAGGATGCTTGAGAATATTGCTGAAGAATTGTCAGATGAAAAGGAGTGAATTCATGAACAATTTCTCCTTTTTTCACACTGCATAAATGCTGGAAAATAATGAATGTTAAATGTTTCAATGATCAAACCTCACCATGAATTGAACCCTGTATTATAGGAACTTTATATTTTGCAAACAATCTACATGTAGATACTGGAAACTTCAAAATTGAACAATGCACATGTAAATGTTCATGTTCATGTACATGTAAATATACAATGTATACTGTACAGCAACAACTGTACATTGACAAAGTATGTAATAATATTCCAGCTGCAAACCTCAATAGATCTCCTTAAAGGCCCAGTCCACCCTAACAAAAAGTTGATTTGAATAGATAGAGAAAAATCTAGCAAGTATAACACTGAAAATTTCATCAAAATAGGATTTAAAATAAGAAAGTTATGGTATTTTAAAGTTTTGCTTAATTTTGCAAAACAGTTATATGCACACCCTGCTCAGTATGCAAATGAGGGAACCAGTGACGTCACCCACTCACTATTTCTTTTGTATTTTATTATGTAAAATATAGAATATTTTAATTTCTGCAGATTTCACAATTAGGAAGCTGTCATTGAATTGTGTATAGGTTGCAACAATGGCAATTACACATGTTCAGCGAGGAATCAAACCTTGTTTCACATTATAACAAGGAAAAATTAAAATATTTCGTATTTCATGTAATAAAATACAAAAGAAATAGTGAGTGGGTGACGTCACTGGTTCCCTCATTTACATACTGAGCAGGATGTGCATATAACTGTTTTGCGAAATTAAGCGAAACTTTAAAATACCATAACTTTCTTATTTTACATCCTATTTTGATGAAATTTTCAGTGTTATGCTTGTTGGATTTTTCTCTATTTATTCAAATCAACTTTTTGTTAGGGTGGACTTGGCCTTTAATTTCTATTTATATTACATGTATGCATTTTCATTTACTACATGTATATATGTACATGTACATGTAGGGACTCTCTACATGCTTGTCATGTCATGATTAAACAGCCAGTTACATGTATATTTACATTACTGTAATTCAGAGAAACTGGGCTTTAGTATCAATACATATAGAACACCCTCTGTACAAGATAATCTCATCTTTATATTCTGACAGTGTCCACCAACATGTACAGCCAAGACTAAGGAAGGATTAATCAGATTAAGAAGATACACGTAGTATTTGACCCATGGTCTTGTTCATACAATTTAAGTTGAGTCATCAGTATTAAGTTGAATAGCTGGAATACTGAGATAGGGATTACTGAGTGATAGAAACTACATGTCGAGTACAGTAGTACACCCTTGTTCATTTAACTTTATTTCATTTTAAGCTAGCTCTGGAGGGTATCTGTACAAAGACAACTGCTTATGAAACGGTCATTATAATCAAACTACCCATTACCCATAAAATAAAAAGCAACAGAAAAATCAATCGAACCTAAATCACACTTTTCCCATTTGCTCCCTTTTTGGTGTAAAATTGTGGTTTTAAACTGGTAGATCACTTACATGTAAGACCACTGGCAGAAGAGTATAACATTATATCTGTTAAAACTCACTTTTTCAAACATCTCATCTCATGTATTTGTGTCTAGGGTTTGTTGACACCGCTCCAGCTATGGGAGTACTTTGGAGACTTCTCAGACCCAGACTACGAGACCCACTTTGCCGTGGTCCACAGCAGATTCTCAACCAATACCTTCCCAAGCTGGGAGAGGGCACACCCTCACAGGTATAGCACCGGTCTTTCTTTCTTTAACCCTTTTGTGACAGTTGACCACATTTTGTGGTTTGGCTTAATAACTTTTGATTCAGAGCTCTAAGAAATAACCAGATGCATGAGTAGAAAGAAAAAAAAATTATGCACACACTGAGTGTATTTTTGTTGCATGATCATATTGCGTTTTATACCAGGAATTTTAAAAAGGAGAATAAGCTTTAAAAATACTTCAATTGGCAACACTCTAAGGTTTTCAAAATAATTGTTTTTAAATTAAAATTGGCCATGTTTTCAACTTTTCAACAAAGTTTCTAATCATGAATATTGCTTCAAAGACATTTAGAACCATGTAGCTCTAAAAGAAAATGTTATTGTTGCCAATTTGAAGAACAAAATGTGATCAATTTAGCCCTCACCCCTTTTGAGACAATTGACCATATTTTGTGGGTTGGCTCAATAACTTTTGAATCAGCCTCGGAGCTCTAAAAAATATACCAGATGCATGAGTAGAAAGAGCAAATATTTCTGCAAACACTATGTCCATTTTTGTTGCATGACCATATTGCATCTGATGCCAGGAATTTTAAAAACAAGAATAAGCTTTGGAATCCTTAACTTGGCAACACAAGATCATTGATCATTGTTTTTTCATAAAAATTGGCAATTTTTTAAACTTTTCGACAAATTCCAAACCATGTATATTGTTTTCACTGACATTATACCTTATTAGGACCATGTAGCACTAAAAGAAAAATACTATTGTTGCCAATTTGAAAAACAAAATGTGATCAATTTAGCCCTTAAATAATTCCTGTCCTGAAAGGGTTAAATAATTCCTGTTCTGAAAGGGTTAATATTTAGACCACCTGCTCATAAAGACCGCTTCTGTTGTCTCCCTAGAAAGGTCTATGTGTATTTGGGGCTTTTGTACTTGCTGAATTAAAAGTCGGATAAAGTAAACACAAATATCCAAATCAACGTGATGAATTTCCACTCACATCATTAATCAATCCAAAAATCCATTGCATTATTTTTGTGCTCCCATCCTTATTATAATCCACACTAAAGATACCTGGCCCACAATGGAGAGATCAACACCATCCGAGGCAACGAGAACTTGATGCGGGCAAGAGAGGGCGTCATGAGGAGCTCCAAGTACGGTGACGAACTCAAGCAGCTCTACCCTGTGGTAGAGGAGGGGCTACCAGACTCAGGTCGGGTGGACAATGTCCTAGAGTTCCTCATCATGGCTGGAGGTCGATCTCTGCCAGAGGTAAGACCGACATAAACAGCGTTCCCAGCTATCCTGGAAATCTGGGAAAACCTGGAAATTGAGTTTCCTTTTTCCAGTCGGTAAAAAGTTAGGAAATTTGAGGAACAAATCATGCAAATAAGGGAAAATTCAGGCCGAAAAAGAAAGCAGTCATTTTCTTTGTATATATTGTCTTATGTCCAAACACCATATCCAAAGGATCATTGGCTATGGTAGCAGCCGCCTTATGTTTTCAAAGTTTATCTGTGTATCCTTACAAACAGACATGTATGGGGAAAATCAGAGAAATTGAGTTTCATGGTTAAGTTACCCCAGTGACTAAATGCATATACTTCATTCAAGAAGGAATTTTGATGAAGTACTTTGTCATTACAGATATAGATAGGCTTATACACATTCCACCATGTGAAAGTGCTATTATATGCCTGTCTGCCCTTTTCCCTGTCAGTCTTTTTTTCTTTTCTTTTTTACACTCAAACATATGTCCTTCTTGCTCTTAACTGCCAGAGAAACCTCAACGTGCACTATAAACAGAAGGTTAAGTTCTGGAGAGGTGAAAAATGATTATGTGAGCTTTCTCATTCTTTTTATGTCAGTTTGGAAGAACATCATACCAGTAATGTCCCCTCCAAAGGATAGCTCTTCAAGTGCCCTCATATTCGAAATATGATGAGAAATAGCTGAAATCTTCGAGCCGTACATTCATACCACTTGTGTGTGCACTCCCATATACCCATTTCTGTGTGCAGTACATGTGTCTTTCAGTGAGATTGGGACTATTTCTTAATAATATCATTTTGATGATTCCAAAACCTCACAGTAAAGCACAATTCTTAGTAGACGTGATCAACCTTTCCCAATTGCTTAGAGACAGTTCCTTTCACAATGTAATCGCCTGACCAGAACTGAACTTTATCTTTAACTGTACTCATTCCAGCATGCAAAAACATGATTCAGGAATCATGAAAGTTTTTTACCATTCTGAGAGTCATTTTTTGCAAATTTGAATTTGCCCCCTTCTTGCTCTCACCTGCAGGCTGTGATGACTATGGTACCAGAGGCCTGGCACAAGGACACTATGATGAGTGAGGAGAAGAGGAACTTCTACCGCTGGGCATCTTTTGCTATGGAAGCATGGGACGGACCAGGTACAATAAGGAATAATTCTTTCTTTTTGTCCCTATTCCTCAATGTTTATTTGTTTTAATTGTTTTACCTTATACAGTATCTGAGGGCTGTAAGCATGGGAAGCTTCCTGCTTATGCTGTAGTCCTCCTGTATGTAATTTATGTTCATTATACATCTAATATGTATTTATGTAATTTTGTATACTTTCTGTATTCTTGTATATGGATATGTTTTCGGAAAATTGTAACAGATCTTTATCTATGTTTGAAAGATGGTGCAGAAATGACTTAATCAAATAAAAATGTTATTGTTAGTTCTGAACCATATCTTTATGTCCTGTCCATTCTCAACAGCTTTATTCACATTCGCCGATGGACGCTACGTTGGAGCCATCCTGGATCGCAACGGCCTGCGCCCTTCCCGGTACTACATCACCAAGTCTGGTTTCATGGTGATGGCCAGCGAGGTGGGTGTATTTAATCTGAGCCCTGAGGACACCCAGTCGAAGAGCCGTCTCAAGCCAGGCAGGATGCTACTTGTGGATACAGAATTGGGAGAGTTCATCAACGATGTGGACATCAAGCACCACATTGCTACCCTTAGACCTGTCAAAGCTTGGATGGATAAGCAGGTATGTTCCTTTGCTTTGGCCATCTTGCTTCTTTCTTTTTAAAAAATTTAATGACCAGTATGACTCTTCGACACATGCTCCAGCGACAATTCGAGGGATCGACAATAAATAAATGATTTAGACGCTAGAGGGCGTAACAAATATCTATCAAATGCTTGCTTTTGATCGGTTGGCGCACACCACAGGAGCATTGGGCCCAGCTTTCAGTGGAATTGTCCACTTCCAGTCTTTGCTTACAGTACATTTCTATCTATGTATGATCATCAATTTACTTCAGCTACACTAAATATTAAGTTTTGCCAGTATTTTTTATCATTCCATCCGTGGCTGTTCCACAACTTTGTACATTCTTAACAGAGAGAGGCGTAACATGCAACACCAACGGTAAATGAAGAGTGGAGCTTGTCAGTCGTGCATCAACAACCGCGACTGTGTAAGACATGATACAGTCCCACTCTTATTTTCCTCCGACCAGCACATCGCTGCCTTGCAACGGAACCAGTATACCCACACAAACACTGTATGATTTAAATTAATGTTTAAGTCACTTTTCAATAGCGTTTTAGACCCAATCTTGACTAAGGCACATCAGCTGATCAATAGGAAAACTTATAACGCATGCCTGTAACGAAAGTAAGTGTCACAACCAAGTGATATATCGCCGCCATCGGCGAATGTCTTACAGGTATTGTCGATCCCTCGAATTGCTCCACAGTCAATATCCTACACTAACAGAATTCCCACCTTCAACCCTGGACCAAACACTGTACTTAACCTTCACCCTGACCCTAAACCTAACCTAACACACAATTGCAACCCTACCCCTAAGCCTATATCTTTGATGACATAAAGCCTGAAGCAGTTGTTGCAGGAGCAAATGTTGAATCATGGACCAGTACTCCTAAAAGTGGACCTAGTCACATCTGGCTTGATTTAGTCCACTGGAATACGGAGCTCCAATAAGCCAGTTCGTAATGAGTACATAGTACAAATGACCCTGAAATGACCCCAATTTGAACGCGCATACGCATCTGTTTTGGTGGACACGCTACTTGTTTAACACGTAAAATCATACTGGTGCGCGCATCATCGTGCGCACAGTATGAAAGCGTATAGAGGTCAATTGATCTTTATCTACACATGAGCAAATCATAATTACGAAGTGGCTTATTGACACCCTCCTGTTATTCTTCAACACAATGAATAAAAAAATGTCAACATTTTTAGTTGATTTTTATTTGTGCATTCATCAGAAGATCTTTGGTTTGCCTCTCCCTTTCTCCTTAGGCTGTCACTCTAGAGGATTTCTACAAGGCTCACATGGAGACGAGGGGTGAGGAACCGGAGATTGGTCCTCTCGTTCCAGTCCAGTCCGATCACCGTCTCTCCATGTTTGGCTATAGCGTGGAGCATATCAACTTGCTTCTCGTACCGATGGTGAAGAACAAGTAAGCCTGACCTGACCAGCTGCCCTCTCTCTTTCAATTCCTGTGGCTGTTGTCATCCCTGCGTCTTCAAAGCTCCGATATCAGGAACTTGAAGTCTGTGTTGGGGATAGATCTACAGGAATACTGGAAGACAGCTTTTTTTCTCTCCCACACCCATTTCTGTATTTGCTTGTGTGACAACAATACTTTTATACATGTATTTATTTCTGCATGATGTGTGAGATGTTTGACATGGAGTGTTTTCAAGGAATGCAAGAGTGAGTATAAAGTAGAAGGAATAAGAGGTTGCAAGTGAAAGAAAGAAGCATGTGTTGACTGTTCTGAAATCTTCTGTACTTCGTCTTACCCCATTGCATGTATTTTGCAGGAAGAAGACCTTGCATTTTAAAATGAATACCGGTACTCTCTCTCTCTCTCTCTCTACATAGTTTTGTAGTATTTCAATTTACAACAGGTTTTGTGGAAGCAAGATTGAATCGCTTGTGAAACAAAGAAATTACAGGCAAGGATTGGAGATGAATCTGGTAAGTGGACATTCTCTGATTCTGTGGAACATGACAGAAGGTCGTAATCCTGCTTCTCTTGCAATTCAGGATGCTCTCATTCCTTTCTCCTCCTGTTTCTTTAAATCAGAAAAGAGCCTCTAGGTTCCATGGGTAATGATGCCCCTCTGGCCTGCCTGTCTCAGCGTAACCCATTGGTCTTTGAGTACTTCAAGCAGCTCTTTGCCCAGGTCACCAACCCACCCATCGACCCCATCAGGGAGAGCATCGTCATGTCACTGGTGAGAAACATACTTGGATTTTACCGAATTCCTAACACTTTGCACCACAATGATCAAGCAGTTTCTCAAACATTCCTAGATGCTAACTTAGACTCGTTTAATTCAGATATGATCTGATACAAGTGACTGTTTTGCCCCATTACATGAATGTGGTTTAACCATAAATCATGGCCTAAATCTCACACCTCAGAAGTATATTCACTGTCAAAAGTAAGCAAATAAATGAAATTGTCTATTTCGTCATTAGGCATGTCCCATCGGCCCTGAAGACAACATCCTGGAGCCGAGTGAGAAGCAGTGCAACCGTCTCTTTCTAGATACACCTATCCTGACCTTACACGATCTAGACATTATCAAGGACACCACTCTTCGCTCATGGAAGGTAAATACAGTGATTTAATTTGAAATCCAAGTGGCATGTTCCCTCAAGTACACAAGTCTAAGAATGTGCATGTGCCCTCTTTTGAGGTGATGACTTTTGTTTTCAGAATTATTTTGGAATATATAGTGCCCCTTGTTTAACAGAATCGTGGATGTACCTCCGGAAGTGGGTACAGCACTGTGAAGATTCTTCCTTTGGAACATGGTCATGTTCACTTTCACGATGCAGCAGAGAATGAGAGCTCAAATATACTCTGAGCTCAAACACAATCTAACTGTAGACAGGTCAAGCATAATAATTGTTCGTAAATAGTTTGGAAATAGGAGGGGTTTAAGGTGAAGGTTGAGTTCTGGGAAAGGAAAAAAAAATTATTTGTGAGCTTTCTCATTCTTTTTATGTTAGTTTGGCAGATTATAATACATGTAGTAGAAATGTCCCATGAAAAGTGTTTCTCTTCAAATGCCCTCACATTCAAAATATGACAAGAAACAGCTGAAATGTTCAGGCCAAACATTTGTGTGTAGTCCCATATATACATTTCTGTGTGCAGTGCATGTGACTCTCAGCAGGATTGAGTCAATTTCTTATCATTTTGGTGATTCCAAAACCTTACAGCATATACAAATTCATATGTGCTATATAATCAACCTTTCCCAATTGCTTTGAGACAGTTTCTTTCACAATTCAATCTCATTACCAAAACTCAACTTTATCTTTGAGAGCATGTCATGTTTTCATTCTCTTGCACTGTTTTATCCTTTGTACTTTTGTTTCTTTGAAAGACCAAGACCATTGATACTACTTTCCCTGTGGAAGCTGGATGCGAAGGACTGGTCCCAGCAATAGACCGGATCTGTGCCGAGTGTTCAGAGGCAACAGAACAGGGCTACACTCTTCTGGTCTTGTCTGACAGAGCAGCAGGTCCTGACAGACTGCCAGTCAGGTATGGGACTACATTTGTAATATCATTTATAATGTGGCCAACAACTTCTGTTGGCTTTTGCCCGCAAAGGAAAAAGAATAGAGAAACCAAGACAACAACAAAAGTCAGCAGCAACAACAGCTACAACAGTAACCCCAAAATACCACACAAAACAACAACAGTGACATTAAAATTTGTTGATGATACAGCCATAGCACCTTACATGATATGCTGATTTGGCTAAATTAATTCAAGTAATGATGATGAGACATCTGCTCTGGGCTTCATTTCATCAAAGATATAGGGTTAGGGTTGCAATTAGGTTTTGTGTTATGTGTAATGTTTGGCCCAGCTTTGAAGTAAGGAATTTGACAAGTGTTGAAAATTGACATGGGATAATTGTCGCAAGTGCATGATAATTTGATAACATGAGAACGTTGGGCATTGATGTTATTATTTGTACACACACTATGATCGATGCTTCATCATCACACAGCTCTTTGCTGGCTCTGGGAGCAGCCCACCATCACATGATCAAGACCCGACAGCGCCTCCACGTGGGCCTCATTGTTGAGACGGGAGAGGCTCGCGAGATGCACCACCTCTGCCTGTTGCTAGGTTACGGCGCAGATGCCATCTGCCCCTACCTCCTGTACGAGTGCCTGATCAGCCTGCACGAGCAGAGTCTCCTGGGCGTTGACTTCGGCCCCAAGGAGATTCAGCAGAGGGTGATTGCTGCTACCGAGAAGGGTATCTCCAAAGTGATGGCCAAGATGGGCATCTCACTCCTGCAGAGTTACAAGGTAAGACGTTATGAAATGTAAAGACGGAGTGTTCTGGGAAAACACCTTAACTTATCCATACTACAAAGTAGACCTTAATCCCTAAAAGACTTAACACGGGGTGCAGAGGTAGGGAGGGAGGATTGCAGTCAATCAATGTAACTTTGACAAGCAGTATGTTGATAATAGTAGAATGGGAAACTACAGTCCTATAAAGGAGGTCTTGGAAAGGATCATGACTGCCACTGTGAAAGGTATCTTGTAGCCAAGAGAGGCATCTCACCCCTCTAGATTTACTATGTTAGACTGTGATGAAAGTAGTACGAGGATGTAGGAATGCAATAATTAGTTCTTTAATAGATTCTGGTACAGATTTCAAGTCAACTTGAACCCAAATAGAACAACTGAGGTGTAGGATGCCACAGAGATGGGTATGTCAAAACTCATGACCATCTCAGTTCTACAGAGTTACAAGTTGTGACTGGGAAAATCAAGGGAATAGTGTGATGAATAATTGTTGTAATAACAAGCAGTACACACTGAATGAAAGGGGGAAAAGAAATATCATGTTGTTTGGTAATATTACATCCATTAATCATTATTAATTACCCATGAATAACTTTTAGCAAATCAGATTACTGAAACCCTATATCCAGATGAATTTACTAACTCATGAACATGTTTGAGATCTCTTATTTGTTCTTTTCATCATCTCACTTCAGGGAGCTCAAATCTTTGAGGCGGTTGGTCTTGCTCAGGAGGTGGTTGACAAGTGTTTCGTAGGAACGGCATCTCGATTGGGAGGAGCCACCTTTGAAATACTGGCAGAAGAGGTAAAGTCGTGTCAAAGGCTCCATAGTTCATAAAAGTTTGTTAGAAGAAGGAAGAAATAGTACAACATGTGAATGAAAGGAAATTTTTCAAAAATATTGGGCCAGATTTTGATGCCACGTTCATTAAGGTTGTTCTTTGTCAACATACAGTGTACAGTCCATCGACTATAGCTCCTCATGAATGCTAACTGAACAATGTTCAATTTTCGACACTCGTTTTTTTGTGATAATAAAAAGCCCAGGCTATTTACAAACACGTACATACAGGCATGGCCAGCTTATTTCCATGGGTTAGATTTGTGAAAAAACACCCTTGTGAAAATAAGAGCTTATACAGTATATTGAGATGTGGATTTCCTTGTTCCTTCTGACTTATAGGCTTCCGAACGGCACCGAATAGCTTACTCAGACTCTCAAGGCGATATAACCAGCAACCTGGAGGGTGGATCATACCATTGGCGTGATGGGGGTGAGAAGCATGTCAACGATCCCGTCAGCATAGCCAACTTGCAGGATGCTGCACGCAACAAGAATCGGAATGCCTATGAGAAGTTCGTCGAGTCACAGAAAGAATCGGTAAGTGTTCCTTTCGCGGCCGATCTGTAGTGAAACTCGTCAGTAACTACAGATTGTATAATAAGCCAGTTCGTTTGTACCGAGTATCATCAATTTTTATGTGCTGTCATTTTTCCTCACCACGATGCGCACACCAGTATGATTTTACTTTGTTAAACAAGTAGAGCGTCCACCGAAACAGATGCGCGTACCGGTACAAATTGGAGTCATTTCAAGGTCATTTGTACCATGAACTAATTACGAACTGGCTTATTTGAGTCACTTGCTCACTGGAGGCAATTGTTGATAGCAGGGGACTTTGACATGGTTTCAAAAAGCTGTGCCTTTTCTCATGGGAAATAATGGGTTTCCAATTAGTCTGCATTTTACAAATACCCAGACATCTAAATGTACACCTAGTCAACCCTATGATCAATGGATTAACCACATTTGGGTAGGACTATTTGTCCTAGGTCGATGTTCTCCAGGGAGGGGGGAGGGGGGTGAAGAGGTAACCTGGATATGCCAGAGTTGCAGTAAGTTGATAACTAGAAACCCTTACCAATCCACTTCTTATTCCACAGGTGCGTATGTGTACCCTGAGAGGTCAGCTGGAGACGGTGAAGAGCAAGGAACCACTGGACATATCCCTGGTGGAAGAGGCTGCCTCCATTGTGAAAAGGTTCAACACTGGTGCCATGAGCTTTGGTAGTCTTTCCATCGAGGCACATACTACACTGGCTAAGGCTATGAACAGGTGAGTGGCCTCTTGTGATACTGATGATGAAATGTTACGTTAACAACAGCGCATTACATTGGAAAAACATTCATATGTGCAATCAGACAAATACCCCACCACAAATAACCCTAACCTTAACCCTTACCCCAGGGTGTAACCCTAACCACCAATCCTATTTCTAACCCTAAACCTAACCCTTACTCTGTTCCTAACCTTAATCCTGACCTTGACCCTGACCCTGACCCTAACTCAATGTACTGATTTGTGGTGGGGTGTCCAGCAGTTAAGCTAGTTTAGCAAAAAGATGAGTGTTTTATTCTATTTGAAAGAGGAATCCTTTTGTCCTCATCTCCATGCAGGATTGGTGCCAAGAGTAACACCGGAGAGGGCGGAGAGACAGAGGATCGATATCTCCACACCGAGGACCCCACGGACAACACTCGCTCAGCCATCAAGCAGGTAGCCTCGGGGAGGTTTGGGGTGACCAGCTCCTACCTGGCCCACTCCGATGATCTACAGATCAAGATGGCCCAGGGGGCCAAGCCGGGAGAAGGGGGTGAGCTGCCAGGTTACAAGGTAAGCATTCAAGCCTAAAGAAGGAGTAAATAACCTCTATTAAGTATGTTCTTGAATGATTAATCCATTATCATGGTCATCACTATTTATCAGATAATGCAGTTCTATGATACATATCTTTAATTTGTGAACTAGGTTTTAACTTATATGGTGCACCCATTATGCCAATGCAATTGATGGCTTATGGTTTCAGATTTATTGGCTGCTTTTCAGTGAACAAAATCTTGAATGCAAATTTAGAAGATGAAATATTTAATTCTGGTTTCTGATTTATTACGGGAACCATGCTCTATCACCAAACCTTAAGTCATTCAACTATTTAATAATATTTTCTAAAATACGATCTTTGATTTCTTTCACAAAATGCTTTTCAATTTTCCTGTTGACGGAAACGTTGCAGTATTTCTTTCTCAGCAATAAGGCTGGTGTCTCTGCCCCCTCATCATGGCATCTTAAATCTTCACCGTTGAGGATCTGCCTGAATCGAGTTATGAACTCCTGCACTATACATCACCCATTGATTTAACCATGTCTAAAGATGACCGCTATTAAACTTCTATACCAAATTTTCCATCGTTTCAACTCCCAGGTGACTGAGGACATAGCCTCCACCCGTTATTCCATCCCTGGTGTGGGGTTGGTGTCCCCGCCCCCTCATCATGACATCTACTCCATCGAGGACCTGGCCGAACTCATCTACAATCTCAAGTGCTCCAATCCAGAGGCTCGGATCAGTGTCAAGCTTGTGTCAGAGGTCGGCGTAGGGGTCGTTGCTGCTGGAGTGGCCAAGGTGAATTGTAGTTTGACTTTGGGTGCTCCACACTTGGCTAACAAAATTGTTCAACTCTTCTAGAAAATATATGAATACATAATTAACAATAAAATAACGATTGAAATGTCATATAAAAAGAACATCTAAATTTTGAACACTGTAAAAACTTGGCTTGATCCCAGCAAATTTTCTTGATAAGTTGTCATTTGGAGTCATTTGGACTACTGCAACTCCCTCCTTGCTGGTCTCCCTCTTTCTCATATATCCCCACTTCAACGTATCCAAAATTCAGCCGCTAGATTAGTCACTCTTAGCAGAAAGCATGACCATATATCTCCTGTTCTCCGCTCACTTCATTGGCTACCGGTCCATTTTCGTATTACTTTCAAGATCCTACTTCTCACATACAAAATCACACATAATCTTGCCCCCATATATCTTCAAGACTTGGTCACCCTTCGTTCCTCCTCTTCTGCCAGACCCCTCCGTTCATCTTCCTCTCTCCAATTATCTTATGGCCCACGTACAAAAACCCGGTATGGCGACCGAGCCTTTTCGTCCATTGCCCCCACCCTTTGGAACAAACTCCCATCCCATATTCAGAATGCCACATCTATTGAATCATTTAAAATCCTCCTAAAAACCCATCTTTTTAAGCAGTTGTAATTTTATGGAGGCGCATACATGTAGTTATTGTTTTGCTTTTATGTTATCTTGTTTACTAGTTTACTTACTTAGACAGACAACCAGTGCGCTTAGAAATGCCCGTATAAAGCGCCTTGTTGCAATTATTATTATTATTATTATTAAGTTGTCTTATTTGAGTTTCCCAACTTAAAATTATAAAAAGTTGGAAAAGTTATCATTTTCAAGCTACCAATATGAACCTTGATACTTGTACATGGAAGTTTTGAAATGGGAATGAAAGTGGGGTAGCCTAATAGTTTGTACTGCCTTCCGTCTTGGATATTGTATTATGCATCTATGTTTCCTCCTTCCATAACAGGGTAAAGCTGAACACATCACAATCTCGGGCCACGACGGCGGGACCGGAGCCAGCACATGGACAGGAATCAAACATGCTGGGTTGCCGTGGGAACTGGGATTGGCAGAGACTCATCAGACGTTGGTCCTCAACAACCTGAGGTCAAGGGTCGTCCTGCAGACTGATGGGCAGCTGAGGACAGGTTAGTGTCTAGATGAGAGAGCGAGAGAGAGAAAAGGAGTCTGAAAATACTGTATATGATCTGTTGAGAGGTACATATTGAAGGGCATTAACTCTGTTTAATGATATGATCTAACCTCCTTCTGGCTCTCAACGGATGATGTGATTTGTTGATTAACCCTTAATAGCCCCCCCCCCCCCTGAAATTTCACTATTTCTTTGCTCTGTGAGAAGATCTCACCGCACAGTGTCTCAACGTAACATAATACAAGATGCCTGTAGGAAAGCAAATGTACTTTACCTCATTTTGAGAAAAAAAATAAGCATTTGAGCAAGATTTGAACCTTGCAGGAAGAACATGGACTGAAATGTTATGGCTCATTAATACATTTTCACTGTTATTGACTCATATTTCACTATATCTCCCATTCCCAGGTCACGATGTTGTGGTAGCAGCTCTTCTCGGAGCAGACGAGTTTGCCTTCTCAACCGCTCCACTTATTGTGATGGGATGTACCATGATGAGGAAATGTCATCTAAATACGTGTCCTGTAGGAGTCGCTACTCAGGTCTGTATGTCAGGACGGTGGCAAATGATCATGATGGTTGTGGTGGTGGTGGTGGTGGTGGTCATGGTGGTAGTGGTGGTGGTCATGGTGGAGGTGGTGATGGTGGTGATGGTGGTGGTCATGGTGGTGATGGTGGTGATGGTGGTGGTGATGGTGGTGATGGTGGTAGTGGTGGTGGTAGTGGTGGTGGTAGTGGTGGTGGTAGTGGTGGTAGTGGTAGTGACTGATGGTGGTAATGATGGTGGTGGTGGTGGTGGAAGTGGTAGTGACTGATGGTGGTAGTGGTGGTGGTGGTGGTGGTGGGTGGTGGTGGTGATGGTAGGTGATAGTGATGATCATGATGATAAAGACGTTGATGAAGATGTAACTTCAAGAAAAAGGCGCTGTATCAAATGCCTTTTGGTTTTGATTGAATGATGATGATCATGATTAGAATTATGGCCTCGATGTTGATGGTGAAGATGATTATGATCATGACAATTGTGATGAAAATCCTCATTTGTAAGCCTGAGTCATATCGAATATTTCATAAACCGGGATTCGACGGCTTTGATTCGATCGAATACCGGTGCATCGATAAATGATGGGCGGTGAAAACAGAGTTGCACACAGTTGCACGCAGTGCATGCACCATGCACCTGTGACCGGTCCGCTGGCATCGCGGGCATATGTATGGGCTCTCGCTGCTCGAAATTAACGATAGCCCGCTAGCCAATGGCTAGTAAAAATCACAGCGGACGAGCCAAAATCTTAAGTTTCTAGTCCGTATGGCTAGCCAAAATATCAACAAAAATATCACTAGTGTCGCACGAAGCGATGCTCATTGTCGACACACCCGACATTGATTCAAATTCAAAGAATTAATAATCTTACTTTGTCTTTGGAGAGCTGAATGGAACACGTTTGTTCGATGCCAAAAAAAAAAAACAATACGAAATAAACTTTTTGTCGCTCAATATAGACTCGACTTCATTCAGCTTCAGAGATCGAGATCATTCAGAAGTAATTGCCAATTTGATGAGAGTGTGATATTAGTTATTGCGAATTAAGTAGGAACACTCGTACTCATGCCCGTATTTATCATGTTCAATTATACAATTGTCAAATTGACAATGCAGAGAGAGTGCAAGAAAATTATCGTAAACTTCAGTTCGTAACGACAAAACGATTTTTCCATAGAGAAAGCACAGCTAAAGCGCGACGTCCTCCGCGAGCGAATTAGCGAAAGTTAGCCAACAGTTTGAACTTTGAAGTCGCCTTCACGTTCTCTGCTAGTATATATGCTGTACGTTACGGAGTTTCTTTTTTTATTTGATTTTTTCATGGTGGCTACAGTAGTCAAAAATCTGGCGCACTACAAATCGATGCACCGAATTTGCCAAAACGTATTCGGGATTCGATGTCTTCGATCGAACACTGGCTAACCAATCGATTCGACTCAGGCTTACTCATTTGTGTAGTGCATATTACTTGTCTTCATCCACATGTCCATGTATGTTATCTCTGTGTTTTTAGGATCCTGAATTGAGGAAGAAGTTTGACGGCCATCCTGAGCACGTTGTCAACTACTTCTTCATGCTTGCAGAGGAGATTCGTTCTCTCATGGCACAGATGGGATTCAGAACCTTCCAGGTTTGTTAGCATTTAACCTTTAAGCCTTGTTTAGACATAATGTGGTAAACCGGCTTGAAAAAAACCCCACAGAAGTGTATTATGTGAGAAAGACCTGTATATTATAACAGGCAAACAGCCGAGTATGTGTAGGGGCCTTCATTACACACAAGTTTCTATTTTAACCCCCCTCTTGCCATTAATTTTTGCACTATTATTATTAAATATTTGGCGTCACCTGTGCCTGGGTGGGGAAAAGCGAACTGAGTCACTGTAACCCTTGGGTCTCCTCTAACGATATAACTGATTGGGATGTGCAGGTGTACCACAAGCCCGGGGTTTCCTGCTACTCTTCTCCGAATAGTGCAGTGCGTTCTTAACATGCAAAAGTGGCGACTCTCCTCTACACGGGTTTCCATTTAACATCCTATCTGAGGGAAGAAATGTTATTTATTTTACTTCAGCCATTTCTTTAAAGGGTGTAATGCGTTGTGGCTGAACAAGCCCTTACTGTGCCACCAAGTGTGCAAACAAGCATTAAAAGTATCATTTCGCGAGACAAGTTTCCTATCATTATGCCTCTTGTCATTATTAATTTTGATGCAGTTATTGTTCCATGATATTGTTCCATGCTATTTCAACTTTTCAATTTATTAACCCATCTTGAACTTTAAAAAGAAAAGCTTGTCTACAGAGCTAGTTTTAGGTTAAATCATTTTTCAGACTACAGAACACAGAGTAAAGCAACAATAAACAAGCAACTGAGCAAACAAGTGAAAAAGCAACCAGTGAATTTGATTTTCACGTACATGCAACACTCTGTAAAAGGAAGATCTAATTTTCTTTATGTGTCCTGATAATTTCTTCCCTTGTAGGAGATGATTGGTCACTGTGAAATGCTTCAGCCTGTCCAGGAGAAGACCAACGGCAAAAGCAAGCTCCTCAACTTTAACCAGATTCTGACCAAGGCATCTGACCTTCGACCTGATGCTTGTCACATCGGAGGGACTGCCAAGCAGGACTTTTCCCTGGAGAAAAGACTGGTAAGAAAAATATTATTCTTTTCTTTTTATTTGTTATTGATTTTATTAACCCCCAACAAAATAATATAGTTTAATTCATCCAGGAAACATTAAATTACTGCAGTGTGCATTGCCGACCTACTTTCAAACTGAAGAGGTTAATATACAATAAAGAATTTCTCTCAAAACAACATTTATTCTAGATTATCCTTAATAGCAATGTTTCCTCTTCATTCTTGCTATCGTACAGGACAACGTTTTGATAGAAAGAGCCAGTGATGTTCTAAATGGAACATGCAAGCATATTGAGATGAATATGGACATCACCAACGAATGCAGAGCCTTCGGAACTACACTAAGCTTTCATATTTCAAGGTAATAACAACAGCGGATTCGATGCATGGCTTTGCCTGATACTCCGAACTGATGATGATGATGATGATAATGATGATGATGGAGATGATGATGATGATGATGATGATGATGATGATGATGATGATGATGATGATGATGTGATAATGATGATGGTGGTGGTCACTAAAACATACATTACAAGGCTTTTATGCTAAGCCAGCAAACCTATCTAAGTTTGAAAACAAATTTACCTTTAAAAGAAGAAAAGGATGAGCTAAACAACAAAAACATCATTCTATTCTTGTTTTGCAGGAAGTATCGTGAGAGGGGCCTTCCAGACAAGTCCATTGAGATCAAATTGAAAGGGTCAGCTGGTCAGAGCTTCTGTGCCTTCTTGGCTAAGGGTGTTCATGTAGAGTTAGAAGGTGATAGCAATGACTATGTAGGAAAGGTATGACAAAACTCTGTATTATATGCATTAAGAGTTAAGTAGAATGTAACTTTGGAATCATCTGTAGCCTTTGTCTCGTTCAGTACCGTCTATGTTAACAATTACAATGTGCGCATGCATTATACTTTGCCAATGCTTGTCGGTGTCAAAATGCACACCCAACTTCATTGGAGAAATAGTACATTACACATAAAGGTCTCGTAGCCAGTCATTATTTTGATCAGTATTCACATGGCTATTTCATAGTACAAAATATCTCGAAGTACAGGCTAATAAACTTTATTCTGCATTGGTTGAAACTGATCCCATTTGAGGACTTCAATAATGCCACTGTCTTATTCTGTCCCAGGGTCTGTCTGGTGGCACGGTGATCGTTTACCCACCCCGTGACGTCCCAGAAGGCTTTGTGTCCGAGCTGAACATCATCGTAGGCAATGTGTGCCTGTACGGCGCCACCAGTGGCAAGGCTTTCTTTAGGGGTTGGACTGCTGAACGGTTCTGCGTCAGGAACTCTGGAGCACTTGCCATCTGTGAGGTAAGTTATCACCTTCTCATAGTGAATCACTGATATTGAATAATAAAAATGATAATAGATCTGGATTATATACTAGAGAATAATACAAATGTCTAAAGGGCCTTTAATCATTACCCCAGTCATCGGATTCAGCCAAATTTATTGGATTGTTTTGGATGTGGAATAATATTTTAGACTCCACCTATCTAGTCAGTTACCGGGTTCAGCCAAATTTATTAGATTGTTTTGGATGTGGAATAATATTTTAGACTCCACCTATGTAGTTATTTCAGTTAATTTCTTCAAATATAGAATGTTTAATTTTTATGCCTGATGTACATGAATGTTATGGTTTTTTTTTTTTTAATGTCCTACATTGATCTTCACACATTCTTACTATTAACTGATTCAATGCACAATCTTTACAATTAATCTGTTTTAATTGGTTTATTTGCAGCATGTTTTTTTATTTTGAGCTTGAATAGAATTGGAATTTTATTGAATTACTGGTTAATCTAATCTCTTGATATTTACTTCATGTAACTATTTCACACCTTTGATGCGATGTGTGTTTTCTAGGGTGTAGGAAACCACTATTAAATAACATCTTTTGATGTGATTTGTTTGATAGGGTGTAGGAGATCATGGCTGTGAGTACATGACAGGAGGGAGAGCCATCATTCTGGGGGCCACTGGACGCAACTTTGCCGCAGGCATGTCTGGAGGCATCGCCTATGTCTATGATGTGTGAGTAGGTTTTAATTCATGATTATGCGTGAGGGCTGGGGGGGGGGGGCTGTTTATCGGTTTTTGGGACCCTGATTTGGTCACTATCAATGTGAATATATCTACCCATCATTTTTATCCACTTGTTGTCCCTCAGTTGCACTTAATGTATGTTCAATGTGCACGTAATGTATGTTCAATGTGCACTTCCATTGAATTTTTACTACATTGTTTTCCATGCTCTTATTCACATTTTGTGCATGAAACAGGTGGAACGATTTCTATCCGAAGTGCAATACAGAGTCTGTCGTCCTGGAGCCAGTGGTCAAAGACATCGACATCACCTTCCTCAAGGAGAGCCTGGCCGAGTTCATCTCCTACACAGGGTCAAGGGTCGCGACACAGATACTCAACAACTGGGAAACAGAAAGCAAACGATTTGTCAAGGTAAATGGAACTTTTACATATTTCTTTATCGTATTCTTGAAGGAATTGTTAATGGTACAGTGTAATGTGAAATAATATTGAGAAATTATTGTAAACATGCATAATTTAGCCTCTGGCTGTGCAGTGTTGAAATGAAACAATTATTGAATTTGAATTGAATTTGAAATGATGCATTCAGAATATATCTCCTTATGCACTCTTCTGTGAGAATCAGTGCTCCTGCATGTGTTATGCTTATAATGATAAGGATAACGGTGACTTGATTATTTGAATGCTTCTGTTCAGTTATTGCTGTGCACATATAAAACTATATTAAAAGAATACTCTTTTAGTAGCTAATCCTAAGAATATTTTAGTTTTCTACCCAACCCTTACTTTGGGAGCATGCAAGATGAAGCACAAGTCTCTATTTTGTTAATGTTTATTGCTTTAGCAATGTTATGAAAATGACTACTTTAAAAGTGGAAATTTTCATGAGATTAATTTTTTTTGCGCTTGACCAAGATGCTAGGCTCATGGGCAAAAGAATACATATAAAAAACTATTCGCGTGTTTTTATTTTCGTGCAACTTTCATGCCTCGTGAAATGCGCAAAATTTCCACACCTCAAAATATTCCACATTTACAGTACTTCAAAACCAGAAACCAGAAACTTTCACAAAGTTTGCAAGTGGTTAAATTTCAAGAAAGTCTCGGAGAACTAAACAAATAAATCACAAAAAAGGAATTTTGTGATTTGTTTCTTGCTCAAAATATGGCCATTATGAACAATTGCGATAGTTTTGGGTTTACAGGTTTTCTCAAAAAAAAGAAAAATAGATTGTTCCGTTTGAACCTTGAAAAACGTGAAAACTAAAACACTAGCTTATAATGAAAATATAAGTTGGTGGATATGCTGTGTTAAGTTCAACAATACATGTTGTCTTCCCCCCTTTGACTATATTCAGGTGTTCCCTAACGAATACCGCCGAGCTCTGCGTGAGAAGCGAGCCAAAGCCCTTGCAGAGGAAAAGGCCAAGAGAGAGTCGGAACTTCTGCAGAATGGTCTTGCTAACGGCAACAATGGCCATGCCCCCAATGGCGAGGTGATCAATGGGTTGAATGGATCCGGGGATGGTACCCATGTGAAGGCGGAGCCTAAGGTGACTGATATTGAGTCCACTATCCCAGACCTGGAGCAGGAGAAGAAGACCATTGAGAGAGTCTTGGACAAGACCAGGTAAGTTCATCAAGGACTTTAACTTGGTTTAATGGTTCTTACCAGACTGCTAAGAAAGTATGTGTATGCTTGTAAGTAAGCAACCAGGGGACCAACAGCTTTAAGTGCTCTCCGAGGGACTTGGTAATGAGGGTCAGTGCCTTATCAAAGGGCACTACCGCATCCATTTGGTTTTAAACCTGGATCCTCCCAGTTACAAGACCACTGCACTTCCACTGAGACATCGCACCGCCTCCTGTGGAAAGCAAATCTCAGAAACCTGGAATCCATCATGCTAAAAAGTAGTTGTACGATACATGCTCTAGCAACGATTGGTCTGTAGTCGATATCATACACTAACCAAATTCCTAACTTCCACCCTAGACCAAACACTTTACCTAACCCTAAACCTAACCCTATACCTAATCTATATCAAAATTGCAACCCTAACCCCAAACGCGTAGAGCAAATGTCGCCAGAGTAGAAGTCGATCACTCAAAATTTGTTTAAAAGTGGCGGCTTCCTTTCCCTTATAAGTGATACAAGATCTGGATTCTACCCTCACTTGCTGCTTAGCTCAGTTCCCATGTTTATGATACAGGCTTTACTTTTTAAGTGTTCCCGTTGAGGACCCGAGACAAACCATAAAGCCTCTGTCTTGCTCACTAATCAAGATCTGACACTCCAACATGTTTACCATGCATAGGAAAAATACCATGGATTTGATATATTTTCTTCTGTTTGCTTCATGATAGACATCTCCGATTTTTCTTGTTAATGTTTCAGGGGGTTTGTGAAGTATGGGAGGAACAATGATCAGTACCGTGATGTGGAAGTCCGCATGAAGGACTGGGGTGAGATCTACAATCACAAAGGAGTGAAGAAGCAACTCAAGGTTCAAGCAGCAAGGTAAATAATGCTTTATATATTTTAAAGTGACACTAAACTAAGCTCCTAAATAGTGCCATCTTTTAACAGGATTTGAAAAGTTTCTGTGCCTCTCAGAAAGGGAGGCTGATTAAAAAAAAAATGGATATACATGTACTGCATAAATGACAAGAACAATTAATCTAAAGTTGGCTACAGAGAGAACCTTACTTGAAAGAGAATGGTACTGAGAAGACCTGACCACCATAGAGACCACCATAGAGAGGACCCACGGGGTTAGATGATGGTGGTGATAATGATGATGATAATGGTGGTGATGATAATGATGATGATGATGATGATAGTGATGGTGATGGTAATGATGATGATGATAATAATGATGATGATCCTCTTGCCCTTTTGATGATGTAGGTGTATGGACTGTGGAACACCTTTCTGCCAGGCGCACACCGGTTGCCCCCTGGGTAACATCATCCCGTCTTGGAATGACCTCGTCTTCAGGGACCAGTGGAAGGAGGCTCTTGAGAGGCTTCTTGTGACCAACAATTTTCCAGAGTTCACCGGGAGATGCTGTCCTGCCCCATGTGAGGTAAGGGATCAAAGATAATTTTTCAAAATTTGAATTCATTTATTCAACATTTCTCATGAATATGTAACATTTGTTACAATTCGCAAACAGAAAAATGTGCATAATGTATAGAAAGATAATTTATCACATTGTGAAAAGACACCAAAAACTTTAAAATGACAAAATCACTACAGTACATAACATCATATTATATCACTTGAGTATGTTGGAGTATTGGCATAGGCGCAGGGCCAATCAACCATTTTCGAGCGAAATTGAGGTAGAAATAGAAAATGGTTGAAATAAAAAAGAAAACAATATGAAAGAAAAGTTTTTTTAAAACCCATAAAATTTATAAGGTAAACACTTATGATCAATCGTCTAATTCAAAGCTATTATCTTGATGGAAAGAAATCTTATGAAAAGATGTAACAAAACTGTACAGGGGTTTTAGGATTGAGAGGGATTATAATGTAATTCAGTCACACTAAAATGCTATTGTTTCTACATTTATTCTTTCTTTTGTGCCTCTAGGGAGCCTGTGTGCTCGGCATCAATGCCCCTCCTGTAACCATCAAAAACATTGAGTGTGCCATCATCGATCACGCCTTCGAGCAGGGATGGATAAGCCCCGAGCCCCCTCTCCACCGGACTGGCAAGAGGGTAGCAGTCATCGGGAGTGGACCATCAGGGCTGGCCGGAGCTGCCCAACTCAACAAGGCTGGTCATCTAGTGACCGTCTATGAGAGGAATGATCGGTGTGGAGGACTGCTCATGTATGGTATCCCTACAATGAAGATGGACAAACGTGTAAGAAAACAAACTTTCAGTTCAGTTCATTTGAAACATTATGGTTATGAATTATTGTCATTATTGAACTCATTCTAAATTCAAATAAAATACATTTCTCTTTAGCTAGGGTATAAATTTAGCTACAAGAAAGTATGCATAACATTTATAGTGGTATTCAAATTTATCAAAGAAGTGGTTGTATTCTGTAATCTATATCATTTCCAAGAAAACTATAGATACAGATCCAGTATATGATGGAAGAAACTGAACATTAAACAACTAACTTTGAAGAAAAAAGGGGTTTTCAAATTATAGAGTAAAGTAACTTTAAAAACAAATTGAGAAACTGGAAAATTTCATTCTTTATCCCCTATTGCAGGCTGTCGAGCGAAGACTAAAGCTCATGGAAGACGAAGGTGTAAAGTTTGTGAATAATGCTGAGATAGGAAAGAATGTTAATGGCTGGGACCTCATGAAAGAGAATGATGCTGTCTTGCTATGTATGGGATCCACCAGGCCAAGAGATCTTCCAATACCAGGTAGAATGATGATGATGATAGGTGATGATGGTGGTGGTGGTGGTGATAATGGTAATGGTGATGATTGTGATTGTGATCATGATGGTGGTGATGGTGGTGGTGATTGTGGTAATAGTGATGGTGATTGTATTGGTGAATGATGTTGATGGTGATGTTGATGGTGGTGGTGATGTTGGTGGTGGTGGTGGTGGTGGTGGTGATGATGATGGTGGTGGTGATTGATGGTGGTGATGATAATGGTGATGGTGATGATAGTGATGATGATGTTGGTGGAGATGATGGTGATGGTGGTGGTGATGATGATGATGGTGGTGGTGGTGATTGATGGTGGTGATGATGGTGATGGTGGAGATGGTAATGGTGGTGGTGGTGATGGTGATTTTGATGGTGATGGTGATGGTGATGATAGGGATGGTGAAGATGATGATGATGATGATGATGATGATGATGATGATGATGAAGATGAAATTACCATGATAATAATGGTAGTGAAGGTTGTGGCATCAACTAGAGAAAAAAAATGAAGAGCTTTTTGAGATGAGTACCGTAATAGAAAGTACAAGTAGAGTAAAATATTCTTCTACTTGAATTCTATCATTGCTAATGATACTGAAGATTCTTGAAAACCTTTCCATCATTGCAGGTCGTGACCTCAACGGAATCAAGTATGCCATGCAGTTCCTGGAGCCTTGGCAGAAGAAACAGATGGGTAACCAGTCCGACTACATAGATGCCAAGGACAAGGACATCATCATCATTGGTGGAGGCGATACCGGTGTGGACTGCATCGGTACTTCGCTGAGAATGGTATGTTTATGATACTAATTATTATGATGATGAAGATGATGATTATCATCGTGATATTGATGATGATAATATTGACAATGATGATGATATTGATGATCATGATCATGATCATAGCATAATTATGATATTGATGATGATGCTGATGATGATGATGATGATGATATTTGATTTATGTTAAATTCTACAAAGTGAAATATCTAAAAGCTTAATCTATCAGTACAAAATTGCAAATTTCTACTTGATTGATATTGTGATTTAATATCATTTTTAAGCTGAATATGAAAAAAAAAGTTAAATATATGCATACAAGAACATTTTAACAATATTGTGAATAATACCCTCATTTTTCAATCCACTTTGTTTCCACAAGGACGCCAAATCCATCACCACCTTTGAGATCCTGACGGAGCCCCCTCCAAACCGAGCCCCGAACAACCCCTGGCCTACCTGGCCTCGTATCCTCAGGATAGACTACGGTCACTCAGAGGTCAAGCTGAAGCATGGGCAGGACCCACGCCACTTTGAGATACTTAGTGAGGTAAGTTGTAGTTTAGTGGTCAGATGGCTAGTCTTGGGCTGGATACCTTTATGTGCTTGTGGTATTGGAGACTGTGTCATTTCACCTGTAAACCAAAATTTGTTCTAGGTTTTATTTTATCAAAGATAGGGGATTCGGGTTGGGGTTGTGATGGATTTTAAAGTGTACCAATCACCTGAAAAAATAATTTGTGTACCGCTAGAACGTATAAAATTACCCTTAAAAAAAATTTATTGACCCTCTATGGGTTAACGCTTAGGTATGAAGAAAATAAATGAAAACATAAAACACCCTCGCGAGGAACCAAACTCTGAGTTTGGTTCCGCGCTGGCCTTATTTTTTTGCGAGCGGGTACGGGTCTATCGATTAGTCTACTCCAGGTCGCTGTAATGTTTATTTAGCGAATATCTAAACTTGCAATATCTCTTTATAGAGTCAATATTTAAAGCTCATACTTTGAATATCGTATGGCGACATGGAGCCCCTAACATACGGAGCAAAATCTTTGTTGGTGATTGATACCCTTTAAGTTAGGTTTAGGGTTAAGGTTAGATATACATGTACATGTAGTGTTGGGCCCAGAGTTGAGGTTAGAATGTATACTAGTGTAAGAAATCGACCATGGTGCACTTGTTCCCAGAGCATACATGTATGTCATACTATCATTTCACCAAAACAGTTAACAGTTGCTGGGATAGATTTCTTGCTGTAGGTTCCCACAGTTGCTTCTAGAAATTATTTGCTTGCATCCTCAAGTATGTAGGCTAATATAAGCAGTCTATTACATTTTTCATGAGGAATTTCGTGAAATTTTGGAGAGGTGATGGTCCATTGCCTACCAGCTTATTTGTTGAAATTAAATATCTTTCCTTAATTGTTTGAACGCATCATTGTATTATAAATGTGAATCACAGTTACATTTTCTGAATTGAGATTTAAGTGAAGAAAAGAAATTAATTTTTTTTTTTCAATTTGTAGGAGTTCCTCAACGATGGCCAAGGCAATGTGTCCGGAATCAGCACCATCCAGATCAAGTGGACCAAGGACGCAACAGGGCGCTACAACATGGAGAAGATCCCAGGAACGGAGAAGATCTTCAAGGCGGACCTGGTGCTGCTTGCCATGGGCTTCCTGGGACCAGAACAAAACCTGATTGAGGAGCTAGGAGTGGATCAGGATCCAAGGTCTAATATCCAGACGCCCAATGGGAAGTACCACACCAGCCTGGACAAGGTGTATGCTGCCGGAGGTGAGTGTGGTCTTGTGTGAGTTTGCTTTTTTGGCAAGTCCAGGTCTAGACTTCGGATCTTGTTGGAAATTGAACATAACATAGCCCTTTTCGTGATATGGCTTACTCATGTAAAACATAAATCAAGGAATGTTAGGCAGTGTAGTATACCTTTATTGACTGCTTTGAGGGGCACGGTTAGAACTATTGCCCCAAAGTAATCTTATAATTGTGTCAATTGTTAACTTCATGCACATTTATTGCGTCCATTCATTGTACACACAAGTGGAGCTGTGCCCAGTGAATATTTTTTGATGTACTGCCCAGCAGTCATTAGTGAATTTCATGCCAGTTTTGACTAATTAGAGGCCTAGAATCTTGATAAGCGGTATATGATAATGACTATTGCCTTATCTTGCCTTTTTCTCAGATTGTCGAAGGGGCCAATCCCTGGTTGTGCATGCCATCAATGAAGGTCGTCAGGCAGCTAGGCAGATAGATCTGGACCTGATGGGATCCACTACTCTAGCTGGACCAGGAGGTGTGGTCTACACCTCAGAAAACAAACTCAACTGCAAGGACAAGCTCTACAAGCCCATCATCGAAGCCATGGCCTAACCACGACCATCATTGCTATTTGCAGATGATCATCGCACAAAGAGAGGTATCTCAAAGGTGTTTGCAGACCTTCAAATCTCATGACTGTGGACTGATCCATTAGGACAGAGGAGTGGTCTTCTTGTATGACCTCAAGGTCCTAAAATTCACCATCAGTAGCCAAGGCTTGGGACTGACCTAAAATTTGGATGCGCTCCTGCATTCAAGCTCTGCAAACCAACATCCAAGCGATGGTTTGGGACAGATCCACTTGAGAAGAGGGTTGAACCGTAGTACACCCGTTGCACATGATGAAGCCTTAATGAGGATTCGTTTGTATTCTCTAACCCTAACGGAAAAGACAATGCCATGAGAGCATTGGTTCTTGACTGATCCATTTCAACAGAGGGATGATCTATCCCAATCTCTGCGTATACATGTACATGTAGATGCCAAAGACCCTACCACAGACAACATAATGTCCTAAAAGCATATTTGGTTCTGGACTGATCCATTTCAACAGAGGGATAATCGGTGCACATGTGTTATCAAAGGGAACATATTTAATTGTAATGAAATATAGAGTATGCTGATATGATGAACAAAAGTCAGATATGATCAGGATTCAGAAAAGAGGTAGCTCTGAAACAGTACCAATTGTATCAAAGTTTCAATCATAAACTTGTAACTGTACAAGTACATGTAATCGCCAAGTAAATGAGTAATTTACTCTGTTCGTGTGTGGTATTGAAACTTATCACTAAATCATTAGTTTGGATAATGGGTATTACAAGAATATATTTTAGTAAAAAAAATTCTACATTTGTATGACTGCAATATGTACATTGCATCATTAATCCATTAGGATAGAGTGCTGCAGTATTGTCCAGTGCAATTTATGGCTCTCATTTGAATAATCATTTTCTGTTTAACCTGTAAAGTGAAAATAAATATTAATGATCTTCGGCTGTTATCATTTTCTTTTATCCCACCTTTTCTTAGATTTTCTTTGCTAACTATGATTTGAGACATGTCACCTTTTATACATGACTCTGGCTTTAGATAGGTTTCCGCGTGTACAAGTAGGTCATGAATGTTCCTGTATATAGCATGCATTTTTTTCCCCACGTGTTTCACATGTACATTATAAAGTGTTGCTATCAATCGATAAATCGTGTGCAGTTTGTTGGTTTTTTTATTTGTTGCGACCTGTTAAAGAATTCATTTTTTTTTGTTTTATATCTTTTTACCTCCATTCCTTCCTGTTAATCTCAGTGTTAAGATGATTGACATGATACCATATACTCTCGTCATTTTATATAGGACATATTCTACCCACCCTTGGGCACGTACATGTATATGAAGTAGATCAATGTTCATACCATTTAGTATTTCAGAAATGACACATCTAAAATATGTAGTGGAAATATACATGTATCAATGTGAGATACTTAATCACTGGTACTAATGTACATGTAAGTTTCACCAAGAGTGTTCAGGAGAGTAAAAATGTTTGATGTGCCTCATTCTCAATCTACATGTAATATCAAAAGTGATAGAAAACCCTGTCAGAATGTGTTATGATAACATAATGTTTGTGTGAAAAATAACTGGCTAGATAAGCAAATTTTCTGAAATTTTTCTTTATTGACCTTGAATCCTACAATGTATAGTTGAAAATATATTTTTTCCTCTCTAAGTTTTGGTTTTAGTTTGTGTGATATTAGTCTTTTAAAATGTGGTTCATCTTAACATTTTAAAGTGGTTTTATCACATGTGTGCATTAAATTATTAATCATATATGAACTGTATAAACGGTTTTTAAAACTCTCTTATCTTCTAATGAAAGTATTTCTAGTAATGATGCATTATCTGATATCTGAGAGTTCTTTTGGAATGATGGTATTTATCATGATGGATAGTATAGCTGTCTGTGACTTTTTATGTGGATATTATGGGCAGTCAGAGATTTACAAGTATCTGTGTTTGACATGTTTTATAATCCTGCTGCCTGTGGACTTCTTTAGTTCTTCACAGTAATGTGTAATGATTAATTCTTGATTGCTGGAAATTCAAACCCAAGACTGCCCCTCATTGTTCAGTGCACATTGTGTAACAGAAGTTGACTATGGTAGTCTATTGTGTGTTCCATTAGTGGATCAAAGTGGGCACAAATTCTAGGAAGTATGTCTCATCTCTAAAATGATTCATTGTTTACCAAAATCATCATGTCTGAAAAAGTGATTGATTTTGCTACTGAATTTTAAATGTGCATACATGTTTGTACTTCCTAAAAGAGCTCATTTACATGAGCAATATTTGAATCAGTATTTTTCCACTCTATTTCCATGTATAATTACAGTATTGTCAAGTGATATGATATGATACAAGACAGTATTATCAGTGATATCATATGTAAAAATACCATTTTGAATTATGTGTGAAATCAAAGTGTTGCCACTTCTGTGCATTTTATTAACCGAACGTTACTCATTGTTTATCTCTTTCTATATTTCTATGATTTTGTGGTATAACATATATGAAGATGTTACATTTTATGAAGATGTTTGCCTATTAGCATTCAAATGTTGAGTCTTTTGTAGAAGTGGGAATTCTCACATTTCTATCTTTGGATTTAGTGTCTTGGTTGTAGCTTTGTGGAGTGAAAGAATCATTTTTGTTTAATTGTTCTAGAACAACATAAGAAAAAAAACAACTAATGTGGCTCAGTGCATGTAACCTTACTGTCCATTTAGTGACAAGTAAGAAAAGTAAACAGATCATGTGAATTATTACCCTACCTTAGGCTAATTTGATATAGGCCTACTGGGTGCAAAATTAAACATTTTCTGACTTTAGAACATAATAGGATATTGCTATGGTTATCACACTATTATGTTTTAACAATTTTAGCATGTTTTTCTTGTATGAAATGTAGGGTCGATATCAGATTTGCAGTGTTGTGAAAACTCATGCATGTTAATTGTTTTGTTTTTGAGCAGCAGAATATTATACTTGGCAAGAGTTTCCCCTAAGATCAATGTGTACTTTCCTGTAAAGAGAATAACAACACCCAAGTCTTCTCCCTTCTTAACCCTTTCAGGACAGGAATTATTTAAGGGCTAAATTGATCACAATTTGTTCTTCAAATTGGCAACAATATTGTTTTTCTTTTAGTGCTACATGGTTCTTATAAGGTGTAATGTCTTTGAAAACAATTTACATGGTTAGCAAGTTTGTCAAAAGTTGAAAATATTGCCAATTTTGATAAAAAACAATGATTTTGAACCTCTCAATGTGTTGCCAATTTAAGGATTTTAAAGCTTATTCTCGTTCTTAAAATTCCTGGCATCTAATGAAGTATGGTGACTGTCATGCAACAAAAATGGGCATAGTATGTGCAGAAATGTTTGCCCTATCTACCCATGCATCTGGTACTAGTATGTTTTTTAGAGCTCTAAATCAAAAGTTGTTGAGCAAAACCACAAAATGTGGTCATTTGTCTCAAAAAAAGGTTAAATGTTGTTTTGTGAATGGACTACTTGTACATGTACATGAAGTATTGATTGAATGAAATTGGTGCAGAATTTTAGATGTTTTGCTGTTCCATTACTAATGATGAATTCACAGTCAGATTCTAATAATGGATCATAAGATTAAATACTGCCATAATATGAATTATTACCTATACAGGGCATTTTAAGCTGCAAAATATAAAGCCGTATTTTAAACGCTACTCCGAATCCGTCACCGGAGCGGGCAATATTTGCCATATTGCCCTCTTCCGGGTTTTCCCCATTGACCAAAGTAATAAAAAAGAGGGCAACATTTTTGTCATATTCCACCCTTTCTCGTCAGTGCGATTTTAATCAAAGTGCGCATGCGCGCAGTATTGTGTAAGCGTTAAAGTGTACAAAGGTTTAAACAATGGATACGCGCGGTAACAATTTACGTCACAATTGCTTGGCCTAGATTACATATATGTATGTATGTATAACCTGAAATCAGAAGGACTGACAGGCAAACAGACATGTTTGTAATTGCTACAAAACAGGCATATAGATGATATAGAGTCTAGGTAATAATAATAATACTGACTGGCTCTACTTTCGGTGAATATCGAAAATATTGCCCTTAAAAGAACCATATTGCCCTCGTCTTTGACTCGGGGCAATATGATTCTGTTGCGGGTAATATATTCTGATATCCCCCTCAAGCCAGTCAATATTATATAAATATTAACAATGGTATGAATATAGGCCATTGTATTGGCATTGTCATGTTATATTATTAGTTTTGTGTTACATTTAAGAAGCAAAGTATGTTGTATTTACTCTTTTTCACATTAATTGCACTGTGCATCATACAGCATGTCATCAGAAATCTCCAGACTTGTCCCTTATAATGTACATCATGTGTGCATATTAACTGTATATGTTACATGACTGGTATCTGTATATGTATGAATCTGGTGCTGCTGAAGAATGTATACAGGTGTATCAGAAATGTACATTATTACAAACATATCCCCATATCTTGATGGAATAGTTATAATGTACATTCTCAGAATGTCTCAAATTTCTGATTGATTATAAATTTCAATGACAGCCAGTGCTTCGGACAGTATGATGTGTTGTAAGGATCTTATTTGCAAGCAACTGCCAAATCGCACACAAAAGAGTCATTTTAGGAACTTTGCAATAGACTATACTGTACATTGATCAGAGGAATGTGCATGGTCTTAGAACCACACATTTTGCCATTCAGTCATTCAGCAGAGCAGTAGGTTCAGTTGTTGCTCCTGAATTACTTTAATTGATGAGCCATAGGTCCCCTTGCTTGCTTATATCATGAAGCATGCCCTTGATTTTGTAGCAACACAGATGAAATATCAAACAAAGAAACTCAACATTTCCAAATAAATCAACCAATCAATCATGGTATCATTAATCATATTTACTAATTTATCCTATTTCAGCTCTTCTTTACAGCTCAAAATATACCAGTTACTAGATGAATGACCAACAGTAATATTAAGTATGACATGTACAATATATGCAACCCAAGTTGGACCGTATACCACAGTATTAATTACATTTGCACGTATGTAGTACATGTACTCTGTACCTCCCATTTGTGAACAATGTCAGTGTAGAAATATGGTTGCCAGATATTCAAATATTGTGTCATCCTTGCCATATGCATGTTCTTCAGGCCATAATTTTGCAAATTTTATTGTCCCAATTAACCAAACAGACAATTATTAAGCAAACAAAAAATAATTTTTAAAAATTCATTGTATATTTTGCTCTGCCATTTTTTTTTAAATAACTGTACATTGTGAAGTCTATGTTTTTACATGTACATGTAAAATAAAGCATAAATTTCCCTTTATACCTTTTGACAACTGCATGTGAAAATACATCAACAGGAAGAATAATTGTTGTCTATATACCTGGCTTTGAATTTGGGTGCAAAAATTACTTTCAATTAACTTTTTACTTTCAATATTTGTTTTGCTCTGACCACCTTTCATTTTGCCGAAAAAATTATTTTTCTTATGAATACTGTGTTTTTGGAGTGAATTACATGTATTTTGATGATTGAAATGGTAGAAAAATGTTGCTGTTGAATACATGTATATTGTGTAAGGCAATAAAATTAATTGTTGTAAACTTGAGTGTATTTGGGAGTTCTTGACATTTTGAGTTTCTTTAAGTTGCATAATGTTACAATTTGTAGTAGACAAAGTACAGAGTCATAATCTAATCTTTGTCATACCAACTCACTTAGGCCTGAATTTACAAAGAAGGTTTAAAGAGGTTGAGTTCTGGGAAAGGTAAAAATAATTTGTGAGCTTTCTCATTCTTTTTTATGTTAGTTTGGAAGATTATCATAGTAGAAATGTCCCCTGGAAAGGATTGCTCTTCAAATGCTCTAACATTGAAAATATGACAAGACACAGATGAATGTTCGGGCCGAATAATTGTGTGTAGTCCCATATACACATTTCTGTTTCCTGCATGTGACTCGCAGCAGGATTGAGTCAATTTCTTATCATTTTGGTGATTCCAAAACCTACAGTTTACACCAATTCTTATGTGTGATATAATCAACCGTTCCCAAATGGCTTTGAGACAGTTTCTTTAAACCTCCACCATGGACTTAAAATATTGCCTGGTTCATTGCACATGAAGCCACATGTGTACTATTATATTGGAGGTCCAAACCATAGTTCAAGAAATACCTATTTTGTGATTTCTGGTCATGTTTGCATGCTGTGCAGTCATGTCATTGGTATAATATCAGAGAATATATGTGTTCTACTATGTATACCATTTTTGCAGATGGTGATGACAACGACGACGATGATGAAGATGCCAATTAATGTATTGTCTCATTTCACAACGTATCAGTTTTCATTTAAAACTTCACTTATCTACGATATTCTTTTGATATCATTTAAAACATTCACTCGGTTACAACTTATCATCTCATTTAAGTTATTCTCTATTAACAACATGCTTTCCATCTCACAGTAAGCTCAACTTAGCATACTACTCTCGAGATCACACTACTGTAAAAGTGGAAATTTTCACGCGATATAATTTTTCACACTCGGCCAAGTAAGGTGAATTTCATGAGTTTTTAATTTCGCTGACACGCTAGACTTGTGGTCAAAATAATACATTAATAATATTTGTGTGTTTTTATTTTCGCGAAAATTTCCACACACCGCGAAATATTCCACATTTACAGTATATCTTTGTCTCTTTCAAATATATTCTCATTTAAACATATTCTCATTTAAACATATTCTTCTATATTCTCATTACAGGATAGTCTCTATCTCATACAAACAATTCTTTCATTTACAAGATAGTCTCCATCTCATTTAAAACATGCTTTATTCTTCTTTTCACTCGCAACATACATACTCTTATGTCAAACTATTGATGAAAGACAATTTATGTTATAGTGCATAATACCAAATGTACTTTATTTACAAATAGTAATTTCATGCAAAAACTCAAGGTTCAAAGTTGAATTAAATCTTTCTCTACAAAATAAACTTGGATCCACATTCAAAATAAAAATAATATTATACACTGTAGGTTCTATCATACACATTCAAAACAATATGAATTCTTTGTTTAATCAACTACATATATATACAAAGGCATGGGATAGATGTCTTTTATTCATTAAATAAAATTGATATACCATAGAAGCAGAAAATCAAGGTATTCTTGCAAGCAAGAAGGACGGAAATGGGACATATTTATCGATAGATATGTACAGATGTTTCCCCAAGTGAACTAATACTTAGACATCACAAGTATCAAAGTTATGCTTTAAATTCCTAATTCATGTAAAAACATTGAAGGAATCTTGAATTGTGGAATATTGTGATATTTATTGATATCTGATAATGTGGTGAACGAATATAACATTTGCAAACTTTTTGAAAAATGGCGAGCATAAATACTCTCTGAAATTACAACATGTACGTATATGTACATGGTTGTGTTTTTCTTCACTCTTCATTTTTGCCATGAACCCCACTTTCTCTCTTCCAACATTTGTTGCAAATATTCAACAGATCATTGGAATAAATACATATTAATCATGAAGCAGTTTGGGTGTTCACACTGCTTCCAGGGGAGCGTTTCATCAAGCGTTTTGTCGGTGATTTTTACTGACAAACTTGCTCTCAGCCAATCAGATGCAAGGATTTTGGTAGCTTATAACAGTTGTTGGTAAAAATGCTTGATGAAACGCTCCCCAGTTCTAGAATTGGGACAAGGGTTATGAGGATGATGGTGCTTGTCACAAGCAATCTCTGGTTGAGACGTATCCAAGTTGGAATGCATGCCATGATCATGTAGCAAGCTAAACGTCCAGGTTTTCTTGTGATTCTAAAGAAAAGAAAAGAAAGCAAACAAAGTTTGATAATAATGTGATAATAGTTAAATTCACAACGTGCATACATCCATCCAAATCAATACTTGAGGTGCCAACAAAAATTATTACCCTGGCTTTAGGAAAGTTGAGGCACAATAAAGCATTCAAGATATTTTCTTACTACCAGGTACCCATTTGCTAGACCTGGGTTGAAAGTGGCAAATGTAGAACGTTTGGCAAGAGTATTCTTTGTACACCTAGAACTTTACATTTTCTCTGAAAACATATCAAATAATACATGCACCCTACATGCCTACGAGATATAATTATTGGTGCCTAGAAACGGAGTATTACCAGTAGGTGCGTTAAATATGTGTCTTGTCATCGTAGGTTTTTAAACAACACCTGTAGGCAATACACCTATTCCTTCATCAATAACAAAAACAAAAAGGAAAAATGGAAAACTGCCACAAATCTATTATAACAAATTTGCTCTCAGCCTGCAAGTATTTCAGTAGCTTATAACTGTTATTGTAACTTGTTATTGATAACTAGTTTAACTTTACATTTTCTCTGAAGAACATATCAAATAATACATGCACCCTTTTCAATAAACAATCTTTTATAGGGGTGGGAGGAGAGGAGAAGATGAAAAAAATGAGAGATTAGGAGGAAAGAAAAGCAGTCATGCTCACGTTGTGGTATATCTCTCCTTGGTCTGATGATACCCTCTCTAGAGGGCGGTCTTGTAGCAATCAGCCGGACGCCAGCTGATGTCTTGGGCTGCATACCAGCATGGGTCCTGTCATCGTACTCTGCGGCTGTCAAGATATGTACTAGGCAGTCAAGGCCTATAACATTAATGCCTCTTTATATAATTACTAATAATGACTTAAATGTCTCACAATACATTGGCTTTGTCCAACAATAACTCACCGCCCTTCCCCACCAACTGACACCTCCCCCCCCCCCAAAAAAAAAAAAAAAAAAACCTACATATCTTGGCACATAACACATGAAATAAATTTCACTTACCTGTATCAATCGATGTTCATTATATCCACAAATATTTAGTAAATATTTAGGTATAATATAATTATTTTAATTTGTTTTAATTATTATATAACTGGGACTATGCAGCTCCTGGGAGGAGAATGCCAACTGTAGATTAATATCTTGCCAAAGGACATTAGTGCCATAGCAGGGATTCCAAGTAGACAATGTTAAGACATGCTTTGAAAAAGGATATCAGCTGAGACGGGGAAGTACAAGAGTTCAGTTTCCGTGGTGATCTCGAGATGATGATCGATGGAACCACGCCCACTGTCTCCTTCCACCCCAACAGCTATGGCGTAGAGGACGAGCTCTAACTTAGCCTTCATGCCTGCAGCCACCTACACAAGAAAACAAGGACACAGACATTTTAACTCTTTATGTGACACTGAAACGAGATCTATTGTGCCACAATGTTTTTAAAAGGATATTTTTTAACTCATTGCTTATGTGAACCAGGTGGTTTCTGTATTAAGAATCAAGTAGTCAACCGGTTAACGAAGCTTTGGTTCTCTTACCGGTCCTGGTGAGTAGACCACCTGTAGTCCTGTTGAAGGGGGAGGTTGTCTGACCTTGTAGCGACAGCTGTCCACCCCAACGTTCTTCAGATTGACCTGGAAGGCATAGGTGCAGCCCTCTCGCAGGGTGCCGAAGTTGACCTCTCCCGGCACCAGCTCAAAACCTCTCATCCGTGACAGATCAGCTGTACCTTTGGCCTTTGCCCCGGCGATGGAAGATGTGAAGACCTTCCGACGGACAGAATCCTCTAGCTCATCAAACTGTTGTGCGAGAGAACATGAGAGAGCAAAAGAGGGTGCTAAAGCTCTATCACTTTAAAATTCACATGAGATTTAAATACACAATGGATCAAGTCTTTTTGCTGAAAATTATCTGTAACATTTGGTTAAGTGTGATGCAACTGTACAATTTGTTTTAAAAATTGTAAATAGGACAGGAACTTAGTGGAGAATGCAGTGAGCAATCTACTCTATGAAAATCATTCCATGAAAGATCAAGAAAGAATAGTTTTTAAAAAGTGAATAAATTGAAAAAGAAAACAATTTGGGGGTAATTTGTACAATAACTCCAACAGTGACTTGGATGTGAAGAGCTCTCATACTGGCCGTAAATTTGTCTGTTGATTAGATGACCATCCCCTCCTGGGGCCTGTAACATAAAGAGATAGAATCAATCTTACGATTGATATCACTTGTAAATATATGGCAAACCATGTACGGAAGAGTTACAACTGATCGTTATAGATTGATTGTATCTCTTTATGTTACAGGCCCCAGAAAGAGGAAAACAAAAATTCATATTCTAATATACTGTGCTACATACAAGCACTGCAATGAATACTGAATGAACCTCACTGGCTTTGCTTCAAGTTGAGACCGCATAAAGGTAACTACAAGAGAATGAGCATGACACCTACATGCACCAGTATACAGTCCTTACCCTGTTGTTAGGCAATGCTCCTGGTTTCTGACCCAAGATGGCTGCCGGTAGTCTGACGGTGTCCTGTCTCGGTTCGCCATTGACATCAACCAACAGGCTGCGGGTGAGGACGATATCGCTACTGGCCGAGGGGATGACATTCGGACGACATTCCATCGGGACGTCACTGATGCGGGCCTGGACATCTGTCTTCACCATAGCGGGCGAGATGCTCCCTGATACATTCACAAAAAAAGAAGTGTGTACAACTGTTCTGACTTGAATTTCAAACATTGCTTTTCTTTCTTAGACATGGCTCATAATGCCAATTATAAAGACCCATTCCTAGATCCAGTCTGATATAAGGTAATTTAATAAACCCACGTTAATAGCTAAAATTAGTTACATTAATATAAATGTCGATCATTTTAAACTTTAACCCTAAACCTAACCTAAAACCCAATTGCACAGGAGGCGCGATGTCTCAGTGGTCTCGTAACTGGGAGGACCTGGGTTCGAAACCAAGTGGATGCGCTAGTGCCCTTCGGTAAGGCATTAATTCTCAATACCAAGTCCCTAGGAGAGGACTTAAAGCCATCGGTCCCCTGGTTGCTTACTTACAAGCATGCACATGATTTCCTGGCAGTCAGGTAAAATAAACCATCAACCTTTTCAAACCATGATGCTAACCCTGTCTTTGACTAAATAAAGCCTAGAGCAATTACTCATCAGAGCAAATGTCTGAGCATCTGCCACTCACCTGTCATATCAGAGCGACTGGTTAGGGGCCCTTCCTCCACCATCTCTGGGATGGTGGAGGGGTGGGCAGGGAAAGAGGCATAGCTGGAGGGGGTCTCACTGGGCAGCGTGGGGTTGGACTGAACCCCCTGCATCTCACTCGCACTCTGCGGGGTAGGGTTTACTGGGGTTAGATAAAAGCAAAAACAAAACAAACAGATGCAAAATCACAACAAAAACAACACAATGAAAAGTTTTAGTAGTTGCAAAATAAGGCACACATGATAATAAAGTCAAATGAAATAACATCTAAAATCCGATATAAATCTCAAATAATGTATAAAAGCAGACTTGAATGTGTCTGTATGTATATTAAACAGAAGAACTAAAAACACTGAATGTATATGCACACGTAGCTAAAGAACTGTTCCAAAAGATTAAATCAAAACAAAAATGAACACTCTTGCAACAAGTGAAAATAAATCTGTAATTTCTATCTCTAAGGCCAAACAATTCCAAGGCATGCTTTCAACAAGTCAAACTTTTTTTTCACAAACTTTTATGATGAACAATAATTGCATACTGAAACATAATTTTAAATTAATGAAAACTGATATCCCAAGCATACAGCACATTTCTAAAACAGTCCTTACTCATTCTGGAAGCACATTTACATGTTTAAAATAGAAAATAAAAGTAGGTAAAACAATGTAGGAAATAATTCTTGTTTTGTTGCTTAACAATAAATAAATTAACAGAAAAAAGAGGGTCTTTAAACAGCCCCCCTCCCTCCTCCCACTTGTTCATGTATCAAAGGAAAAAAAAATCAAAGGAAAAAAAAAATCAAAGGAAAAAAAAAATAAATTCTAAATAAAAGAATTGTTAGATAGGTGAGAGATTTTACCTGGTCTTCCCGTCCCCTGAGGTTGAGAAGCATGGGCCGGGGTGGGGTTGGTTGGTCTAAGAGCAGTAGGGGTACCCTGACCGGTAGCATGCCCTGGGGTGGGGTTGGTTGGTCGAGTGTCAGACGGGCTGGCGGGGACTATGCCTAGGGAGGTGGAAGAAAGAAAAAAAACATTGAACATTGTTAGTCTATAATATAACATTTGACATTCACCTTTAATACATCCCTCTTTAATGGAAGGACCATATAGGGTAAGATAAGCTACCGACTATCACTGGATTCAAAAAGAATTGCAAGAGGATTAGATAAGAAATTCCCCAGATAAGAACTGTATTTGAATGAGGCCCCAAGAGGTCACACACACATCAAAAAAGGAAGTGTATGGCATTTTAAATCTCCAAGTCAGAGAACAGGTCAAATCGGGTACCAGTCGGTGCCCGGTCGTCTAGCTAGTATGATATCACTATGATTCGCAGCTGATCAGGCACTTTCTCTGACCGGAAGGTTTACAACACCCTGCAAATCAATATCACTAAACTCACATGACATTTTGGGACCTAAATCTGGAAAACAATTTACATTTTTGCATTTTTTTATATCTAATCATATTTCAGTTTCTTTCAAAAATCCAGTGAATTGTAGCCAGTTTGTATAGTATGCTGAGTGGTCTTTATAGAGATGACCTATGATACCTTGCTGAGCTGAAGGAGTAGAGGACTGCAGTCCATCCCTGGCCTGGTTTGTGGTGGAAGCCTTCAGAGGTGATATGCTCTCGGAGGTGTCGCTCTGCTGGGCGGAGCTGATGGCACCTGTGAAATAATGGCACAGTGACATAATGGAAAGATGAACTTAGCGGATCGAACAAATGGTGATATCAAATGTTATTTTACATAGTCCTGAATAATACATACTTCAGAGATAATAACCTCAAGCATTGGATTAGCGTATTAGCACAATTGTAAAGACATTTCAACAAGCAACCGTGGAGCACTTCTAGTATCTATTTTGATTATTTTTATTTGGATTATGTAGGAGTTGATTGTAACATCACATATTTCCTATATTTCATGTTTATGAAGCTACAAGACCTTTTTGCATCACGCGCACGATCTCTCCTCTCCTCTTCTTTCTCTGCCTAACTTTCATCTGTCCTACATGTATCTGTAGTCAAGAATGTATCTTACAATGATTGAATATAAGTAACTACATGGCTCAAGTTTTGTTATGTATTAGGAGGGAATCATTCTCAACAAGCCACTTGGTTTTTTTCAAATTCCCAACTTCCCTTTTTATTATGAACATATTCATCTCCATACAACATTTTTATAACTGTTTATTAAAGAGAGTGACATATATGAAATGAAAAGAAATCTAGGCTCTATCTCACCTTGCTGAGCGGACGTTGCAGCCGGGGAGTCCGTCGGGGTGCTCGGAAGGCTCATGGCGGTGCTGACACCACCCTGGCGATTACCAGGGGGCAAGTCCTTGGTCAGGGCCTCCATGTCCGGGGCAGGTTCCCCGTTGGCTACGGCCTCCTCTGCTTTCTTGAATGCCTTACCCCAGTCGCTCTCAAAGTAAGGAGGCACGGTGCGGGTGAGGAGGGCATGACGGCATGCCTTCTCTTCTTCATGCTCTCTCCTAGTGACATAATATATAAGCATCGGGTGTTTCAAGGTTACGGTTTTAATGTTTCATCAGAAACTTGGTACAGATGTGTACAAATTGATACCAAAACAACAGAGTACCATGGAATAGTTCATTCACAGTGCACTTGCTTCTTATTTCAGAGGTTGAAGGTTCTTTCCTCTGCCCAATGCGTGTGTCCTGAGACAAGGCAATTTAGCTACAGTGGTCTCTCTCAACCAAGGTGTTAAGTGGATAATTGCAGGATTTACGTATCAAAAGGTTAATAATTTCCAAAGCACTGTGAAAGTGCATACTGACATCAAATCATAATGTCTTGTGTGTGCTATACAAAAACAAAATACTGTTATTATCACAGAAATATTCATATTGGTGTACAAGAAGAAATTTGTAAAGGAGATCTAAGAAGTTGACCTACTTGACCCTCTCCCAGTCTGCATCAGTGTACTTTGGTTTGGGTCTCGGTGGAGAGGGTAAGGGAGGCGGTGCAGTAGAGGTCTCGTAGAGGGTGGCAGCGTTGCCCTCTGTCTGCACATTGTGGGGTCTTATGGGCTCTGTGCTGGTGAGACCCTGGGAAGCAGGAGGTGCGTCAGTGGAGATGGGCTGGGTGCCATCACTTTCCTTGACACTATCATCCTCAAGCTGTTGTAAGGAAAATAAAGGTTTGAATTAGCAATTTTACCTAAAAATGAAAGTGGTTGAGTATTCATAAAACTGTTGGAAGAAAGCATAATTAATAACTAGTTTCATGCAAAAAAGATCATTACTAAAGAGTATTAAAAGAGGAATGGGTCTCCATTTGTTTATCTGTTTCTCAGTGTCACTGTGTTTCACGAATACTAAACTTATTAAAAAACATTATAAATATATTGACTACTTCATAAAAATTTCTCCTTTCACAGTAATAAGACACCAACCTGCGCTAGAATGTGAGCCAGAAGATCTCCTGATTTTACCCTCTCCTGCTGGGAGCGAGGGTCCTTGATGGCCCTTTGTTTTGCCTTTATCAACTTCCTTTTCATTTCTTTAGCATATGCTTCCAGTCCCTCCTTCATCTTGCCTCTCAGCTCCGGCTCCATGGGGCGGTAGGCCACAAATTGCCTCAGCTGAAGCTGTTTGGGACACTTGGGGATAGGTCCTCGTTGTGGAAGCCGCGGCACAGTGTTGACGGCCACGCCCCTCCCAACCTTGGTCCCAAACTTTGGACCGGCAGCCTTGACCTCCATAGCAGGGAGCTTGTCAAACTCGCGGGAGCGCAGGTTCCTAGGGATGATGTTGGGTTCATCAAACTGGTTCAGCCATTTCTGGCTAATGGTGGATGTATGAGGCTGCATGATGGTGATGCCATGGATCTCAGGGTGGTCAGGGATGGGGTCCTTGAGGACGGCCACATTCGGATCCATCCCAGCCTGGTGGAAGTACGGTGCGATGTCCTGCTGCCGGAGCATCTCCGTGCCGCTACCATCAGGGTGGATGACAAAGAACCTTGGGATAGGAGACATCTTCGGAGGAGCCTTCTCCTCCTCTTCTCCCTCTCCATCAAGTGTAACCTTTCTCTCTTCACTCGGGACAAGCGACGTGTAGATGTCGCCGTTCCACTTCACAGCAAACTGGTTTCCATCGGAGTCGCAGGTCTCTACAGCAACCACGTCATTATGCTGCATGGTGTAAGATCCAATCAAGCTTGGTTCACCGCTCTCAGCCTCCTTGGGCGTGTACCGCGCGGTTCCGTCAACACCAACGGCCAATCTGGAACCTTCACAATGCAGGATCTCAAAGGAACCATCAGGAATGGCAACAATCTCTGACCCATTTCCAAATATTGTTGTGGCCACGCTGTCTTCGCAGTTGAAGATGACCGTTGCGTATCCCACACACTCCACCTTGACGTGTTTGACATCTCTAATACCTGATACAGGCGTCTCTCCTGAATGAGTCACAGAGTAAAACAAAGAGTGTAAAACAACTCATAATATAGTATTTCAATAACCATTCTTCTTCAATAAAATTTGGTATCTGAGCCCTGTAACATCATATCAATACAATTTTTCTAACAAAAATCAACTTAATAATTCATTGATTTTAAAGACCTGGTCCGAAGCGATAAATCAAATAGGTGAATTATATATCAATCTGAAGCTTAGGGGACACAGAAGAGGAAAATCACCACTATTTATCCAGAAATTGCCATGCGGATGAGAAATAGTGGTTTGAAATCTGGAATTCCGGTGGAATTCAAGTGCTTCAAAACCCTGAAGTTACATCGCGAATAAGAGCCTTCGAGCGGATGACGTCATGTTATGTAGCGATCGATCGCGAGCCTGTGATCTTTCTGCACACAGTAGGCGATGTCAATACGGAATGGTACGTAACTCGATGAGACTTTGTGTCTTAATTTACTAATTAAAATGATTATTTTAATTAAAACTGAATAGAATAGATATGAATGGGGATTAATCGTCGTTCCATTTAATTTTGGGGCTGTTATGAGTCGATTATGCTCTTCACGTTTGTAGGCATGTCTCGCACAATAATGAGTGCATTGCTTGTGTTAGGTTTTTACTTTGTCATGTTTGTTAAACTTTAGATTTGGTTTAGTCTAGATTTAACAAAATTATAGCCATCAAAATGCGAAAGGAATCATTCTTACCATATATTTAGACGAGATTCTTCGATTCTTTGTAAAATATTTATTACAGGAATCTTGAAATTGCATTTTCGGATGCATGGACTGCATACGTGGCTGGCCTGCATCAGGGCTATCATAGCATGTCTATGCCGCCCGCGCTGCGGGTAACCTACCTACCGGGAGCTGCCGCGAACGCTAGGTTAGTAGGTATACTATAGCTATGGCCGCAGTTGTCGAAGTTGACAGTCGACGATGTCCTCGCGTTAAACTTACAGCCAAGCTCAAAATATTGGTTCATTTTGAAGAAATTAATACTTTATATATAAATCACAAATGGCCAAATTCGCTAAGCCCAGTCGCCATTTATATCCGCCAGATCAAGTTTAGTAAAGTGTCTTGCTTTATTTTGTGATAGTAGGCCTAGCAGTACTGAACGTCGATCAAATTTAGTCTTGCTCTAGCTAGGTGAACATGGTGAGAGAGTTTGCTGATTCTAAACATTCTGCTATAGTTTCAGATGATTATTGAAACCATCAATAAGAAATCACAAAACTTACCAATCTTCTACATTTCCATGCATTCTGTTGTCACGGTTTTGCAAATCTCTATCTCAGTCCTACATTTTCCCCCGGCCCTCCTCTTGCCTTGGCAGTGGCTCATACTCCCACGCTAATACCCCTAACCTTGCCCCTTCACATGCGGCAGCATCCCCGTCTTTATCACCGGCCAGATCACTATTGTCTTCGTCACTGTCACTACTGCCGCTGCCAGAACTCGATTCACTTTCATAGTTTCCCTCATCTTCTCCTCACCATCCTCTACCTCCTCGTATTCACAGTCCATCAGCAAATCATCCTTATCTTCTTCGATCACAACTGACGCCATGACAACTCAAAACTTTTGTAAAAAAACTTTATTATTCAGCGTTCAATGGACTCTCCCCGCTCAACTTGTGTTGTTTATGTACAAATACTAAGTTCAAGTTCTAGCGGGTCTTCATAACATGACGTCATAGGTTTGCGATTTATTTCGGACCGGCTCACCCGTAAATGGCGGGGAGGCTGAAAATTATTTTTTTGTTTTGCTTATTGTGCAATTACGAAATGTCTCATTGGTCTTAATCATATATTTTTGTATTCTACGTCCAATAAGCTTTCCATTGATGTATAGTTGTTCAGTCACCGGACCAGGTCTTTAAGAATGAATATGGTATATCAAAAGGAGGTACTTCTAACACATGAAACCATAACCATTTTGCTTGAAACTCACAATACTTCTTTCCAACAATTTAAAATATAGTTCAATGCCAAATTCATTCACGGGAGAAAGTTTCCAAAACAGTTAATAACACATTTATTAGAGTAAAGTCATCTTCAAAATATGAAAAAAAATTACCTGTTTCCTGAGCTTCATCACACTGCTGTCTGAAGATGACCTTCTTGTAATACGTTGTGATTCGCGTTCCGTCTTTGTGATCAACGATGCGCATCTTGTTTGGACGATCTACAGTGACCACTTGATCCTCTCTGGTTGTTAGTACCTGGCGGAAAAAGTATAAACACAATATGTACATTCATACTATGTTAAAGGGGGCCAACTACCAATAAATCTAAATATCAGTTTCTAATTACTTCAGTGTAGAAATATGTGAAGTTTAAATACCGTAATAACACTCTAAATGAATGGAGAAGTGACTACATTCATCAGTGTGCTAATACGCACTCATGCATTTGGAAGTTTAACCTTGAATTAATTTCCGGGCAGGCCTTGATTTTTAAGTTGAAAAGTTCAAAATCATTGTTATTCTGAACAAGTTGAAAATATTTTAAATTTTCGATATACTTTAATATGTGCTCTATAAACTTAACTCTATTATCATTATTACTATCATATTTTATTTTTATTTTATTTTACTTTTTATTTTGTTTTCTGGCCATGTATACCCTTTTTAGATACAGAATTTTTCAATGCAAATATGCAGCAATGTAAGAAAACTAGTAGTGTGGCCAATTCAAAGAAGAGAAACTGATCAATTAATATATCCCTCATAAAATTTCTGTCCTGGAAGAGTGAAAACATGACCCTAAATTTAATTCTCGGCAATTTTCTACGGATCAAAAACCAAGACTGCCAAGGTATTGGGAGTGTATGGGACATGTACACTATACATGTGGCAAAAGTCAACTGTGGCGGGCGGTCAAGTGTTTGTTCTGTTAGTCGACCAAATCTTGGAAAGTCTTAATGATCAATAAAGCCTACCTCTCCAGACACTGGGTCTGTTGCACTATAGAGGAGGCACTCTTTCGGCTCAAAGGAGGAACCATCTGGGCGTGTCCCTATCCTCTGACCAGTGGGCGTGGTCGTGACCCATTCCTGTGTTGAGGAGGAGGATTCTGGGAGGGGTTGGTCCTGGTCCAGGGGGTCGGAGCTTTTGCCCTTAGCACCTAGAAAGCAAGAAAGCAAAGGAGAGAGTGTTATGTCATGTTTGATATGCCCTTCACTGCAAATCCTAGTGTTGCACATTCAAATAAAGCAAATACTGTTTTGAAAGTCCAAATCCATAGCCATTGAAAGTTTGTAAAAATGGTGAGGAAATTATTTTTTGCTTGTAAGACAAAATTAAAGAGTTATTTCAAAGTGATAAAACATAAATATAAATATAAACAATGAAATCCATAGAAGATTTAAAGTGATTTTGCTAGGGACCTTGGCTCCATTTCACAAAATCTGGAAGCTCACTTACACATATAATTTACAACAATCAACACTTTCCAGCCCTAACTACTTCAACTTTATCTTTTAATAGAATATTGCCAGAACTACCATTCTTCATTCATGACTTCATATAGCTATTTGTTTTTCACACGTTGAGATTCAAATATCAGCTTCAAAGCAGCTACATGTAGCTCATTTTTCTTTCTAATTCTAATTAGATGAAGTAGGAATAGGGTCCCTAAGTGCATGTGCAAATGATAAGAACACTAGTGCTGGGACTAAAAAGCGGGTACCCGGGTCCCGCCCGAGAGCATCGGGTCCCGGGTCAAAAAATTACACGCCCGTTTCCCGAAAATTAAGTATTTAATGATTACTCATGTATGTAACATGACAAGGCGGTAGATAACGTCGACCAGCCATTCAATATCTACATGTAAATATCCATGTATCGCCCCACTGCAGTGATGCGCTTTCAAGTTTTTCCCAGTGTTAATAGCTTCTTAAGGGTAAATATAAGCTTGTAATTTGTGTTATATGATTTTCGGGTAACCGGGAACCCGCCCGAAAAATCGTCGGGTTCCCGAATTGAAAAAATACCCGAAACTCCCACCCCTAAAGAACACGCAACTGTCTTCAGGAACTCACTTTTCTTCGAGGGGCTCTCACTCCTCTGGCTAAGGGTGCTACCCCCTCGCTGGGGCGACGGGTCCCTTGAGGTGGGGCTCGACAAGTTAGCAGTGGAGGAGGGGACAGCTGGGCTGTAGCTTACAGCACCATCAGCAAACAGAACCTGCAGAGGAAATAAAAGATGAAAGAGCATAGAGGTAGGGAGCGTGGTGGTGACAACGAATCGCAAAAGGTACATGTATTAATCAGATATAAAAGCACTTTCAAACTGCATTTTGTCATTTGATCTCCTGACATTAAAAAAAAAACTAATTAAACTTCTCTCCAATATTGTAGAAAGGGTGTTTGTGCATAGAACAGTCCATGCAGTCAGAACATCGTCCAATCCTAAAGGGAAGCAGCAGTTTCAAAAACCATATTGTGTTGCTCTATGAAATCTGAGGCATTCCACTTTACCACTGTTAGAGGGTTTCCCCATTCCAAACATGTAAAATGTTAGAAAACTTAATAAGATGGGACTCCACTTGATGATTACAGGGATGATTAACCCATTGCAGACATTAAATTTTCTCTTTCATGCACTAACCATAGGTGTCATCCAGAGTTTAATGGGATAAGTCAGGAAAGGTAGTTGCAGAGCAATAATCCATGAAATTGGATGACTTAAATAACCATTAAATATAGGGTTGCATGACACATGCCAAGGTGAGATTGCTCTACGGCCAATAATTCTTAACTTTAACGTTTGACCAAACACTGTACCTAAACCTAACGCTGACCCTAAACTTTATTTCAAACCCAACTGTAAACCTAACCCTATATCTTTGATGACATCAATCCTGGGGAGCGTTTCATCAAGTGTTTTGTCAGTGATTTTTACCGACAACTGTTATAAGCTACTGAAATCCTTGCATCTGATTGGCTGAGAGCAAAAAAAAATCAATGACAAGACATTTGACGAAATGATCCCCTGGAGCAAATATTGAAGCATCAAAAATGGATGTCACACTTTTCTTGAAATAAAATCAATACCTGTGTACTGCCATCTTTCATCATCTTGATAACACTGCCCTCGCTTGTTACGAGCCTGGAGATCTCCTGCAAGGCAGGGTTTTCTCTTGGAGCCTCACAAGGTTGCTGACTGCTGTTCTTGGTCAGGTAACACTGCCTAATCAGCAGGCGACCTGGGGCATTGGGGTCACGAACCTCACCATCTAATAAAGTCAAAGTGGGAAGGTACATGTCAACAAGAACTGTCAAAGAAGGTCAATACTGAAGATTCAAAATGAGACAACATTCAGTTCTTTACTATCCTATTGCCTAGGAATTATGCAAATGCATGGACTGGCCATGATGCATGCACAAATTTGTTAAAAATCAGATAGTAATAATGCCTCAGACACCACCATCAGAGGGCGGAGGCATAAAAATTTAATTGTCAATATGATTTAAGAGAATTCAAGTTAATGTTTGCAGAATGAAGCTGAACAGATTATCTGAGGCACAAATACCAATTAAGGCATATTCGTGCCAAAGTGTACAACACAACAATGAAAGTTCAAGGTGCGAATATTGAAAGTTCAATCTTGATAAATGAAGTAATCATGGTGGAAATATGTTTGTATGAGGTTCCTTACCTCCAGTTGGCTCCAGCATATACGATACATGGAGCCCGTCTGGGCAGGAGACAAAGAGTTGCTGGAAGGGAGGGACCTCTGGTTCTGCCGATGCTGCCTCCGCCTCTAGCTCCTTCCTGCGTTTCTCCTCCTCCTGGAAAATGAAACAGTAGATAATATCCAAATTGAAACTTAATTTGCTCTTGCCTTAGCTACTACATGTATCTCTGTCGCTGTCTCTGTCTCTCTCTGTCTGTCTCTCTCTATTTCCTCTGTATCTGTGTGTGTGTGTGTATGGGCGTGTTTAGCCGTATGTCCGAGAACATTTTCGGACAGAGAACAAAAAAAAAATCATGAGAACAATGGTCCTCGGAAGCCGGACAATAGTCCTCGAACGTCGAACAATGAATTTGTGCCTTATTCCGTCGACTGTCCGAGGACGGAGGAACAATAGAGGAACAACATGTCCTCGGAAATAAAGCAATACAAGACCATATGTGTGTGTGTGTGTCTCTCACTCTCTCTTTCTTCTGCAAGTTGGCCCAGCCTTTAAAAGGGCAATGGCCTCTGCTGGCTCCTTTGAATTCTTGTATTATATTTATGTATTTTATATATGCATGACTATTTATTTGAATACATTATGGGCTAGTTATTCAGCCAATATTTATGCCTCCTGCTTGTTTTTGCTTGTTCTTGCTTGTTCTCTCTCTCTCTCTCTCTCTTTAAACATACATGTATCTTTCAATATCTCTACCTGACATGGAGCTCTACATGTACATACAGTACCTCTTTCTGTTGGTGTTCAGCCAGCAGCTGTGCCTGTCTCTCTGCTTCAGCTTGCTGCTGCTGCTGCTGCTGCTGCTGCTGTTGTTGCTGCTTGCCCTTCTTCCCCGATCCCCCTCGTTTTCCCTTGGGGGAGGGGGCCAGCGGGAGTGGGGTGGGTGTCTGTGCAGGAGGAATGAAGACCTCGATCTCCTTCTTTTCTGCTGAGCAGGAATAAGGTACATACAAGTAGGAAAACATCCGAAGCTTCACTGGATTCTAAGTCTTACGGCGAGTCAATTTAGAACCTTTTGGTTTTCAGTCAAAGCAAATGGAAGGTCTAATGCTAAACAGAAACTAATCGTCACTTTTAAGAAATGACAGAATTATTTCTGGTAACACATGGCATTCATTCATACCTGTACCTGGGAATGCTTACACCCTTGTGTGAATGGAACATGTAAATGTCAAGATACTGTGCAGAAAATATTTCTGCCGGAATATTGAGATGAATTTCTCTACTGCTGGTGGTATACACAGTTGCTATGCTCTTGAAAATTACAGTGTTTCAGAGCAAAAGTCTGAAGACCATCTTCTCATTTATACAAATAATCAGCACATGTGCATACCAATTGTTTCAACCTTTTTACCTTTATCAATACTCTGAAGTATGAATTACCTTTAATAAGCATGAGAAAGATTTTTTAAAGGAAAAAATATACAGCCCCGGAAAAAATTATTAGACCAAGCTTCTGTAATAAGGGTACTATAATATGCATACAAAATTCTAAAAATGATTTGTCTTTGTACTTCATTGAATAAAATACCATATTTCATCAATTATACCTTGTTTTTATGATATTTTATTTCCTTGTTACCACAAAAATAACACTATCAGTAACCATTCTTTGGTCTAATAATTTCTTCCATGGCTGTACTTTTCTTTTTCATTTCCATACCTCCTTTCTTTGTCTTTCCCTCAGTGCCATGATTACTGAATGAGAGAACCATTCCATCTCTCAGGTTAGCAGTGAAGGAGCCAAAGCTGGAAAGGGGTAGATCTTTCTTCTTTTTCTTTCCATCTGTTCATCAACGACAAACAAACAAAATAAATAAATGAAAGAACTTTTACACATACGTACAGTCTGGCACTTAGTAAGGATCTAGTAGGTGAATATGTTACATGTGATTCAAAGACAGCATCAATAGACTTGTAAATATTCATTCATTCATTGTTTTGCTCACATAAATATTTATACATAGTTTACGATTCATTATAGAACTGACACAAGATACCATAAGCGATACATTAAGGATTCTACTACTACATGTACATGTACCTAAATTTAATGTCCATCGGATGAGGACATTTGGTGGAATTTAATTTATGTGTGCACTGTATATTACTTTAGTTGGGCTAACATTTACTATAATTCTACTTATTTTTGATATCTGTTACCAAAGCATTGATAATATTCTATCTAATGATTGTATTCCTATGGACACATGTATATACATGTATACAGATAGCACAGTACTAGGGCATAAACCAATGAAGCATTATTTTATTTCTCACCTTCATCACCTTTCTGGTCCTTCTCCTGTGTCTCCTCATCGGCTTTCTCCGTCACGTTCTCCTTGTTGCTCTCCTCCCCACTCTCCTGGGGGTCTTTCTCTTCTGCCCCGCCCTCCTCCACCTCCTCTTTGTCCCGTGGGTCTAGGATGTGGACCACGAACACATGGCCATCCTTTAGAACAGAGGTTTTTACAAATTTGGGACCTGGAAAATGATTTAATAATGCATATCAAAAGTTGGAACAATCTCTCTTCTGAAAACTGATAGTCTTTGTGTCGTTTTCTCTGTGCTTGTTATAGATGCTTGTGCCTTACTAACAATCAAAACATAACTAAATCCAAATAGCAAATGTACATGTATTTCTAATCACATCACAGTTTTCTTTTTATCATCATTACTGCAGTAGATTGTCTCCATATTTTTGTAGTTAAAACCTGTAGCACAGAATAACACACCACAAACTCATATTTGCTTACCATTGATAAACTGGGTGTGTTCAGTCCGTATCTGACCCCCTATCACTTGGGAACAGGGTGGTTGTGATTTCATTAGCCTTTAACACACCACAAACTCATATCTGCATACCACTGATAAACTGGGTGTGCTCAGTCCGTATCTGACCCCCATCACTTGGGAACAGGGTGGTTGTGATTTCATTAGCCTTTAACGCACCACAAACTCATATTTGCTTACCATTGATAAACTGGGTGTGTTCAGTCCGTATCTGACCCCCTATCACTTGGGAACAGGGTGGTTGTGATTTCATTTTAACCCTTTAACACACCACAAACTCATATTTGCTTACCATTGATAAACTGGGTGTGTTCAGTCCGTATCTGACCCGCTATCACTTGGGAACAGGGTGGTTGTGATTTCATTAGCCTTTAACACACCACAAACTCATATTTGCATACCATTGATAAACTGGGTGTGCTCAGTCCGTATCTGACCCCCATCACTTGGGAACAGGGTGGTTGTGATTTCATTAGCCTTTAACGCACCACAAACTCATATTTGCTTACCATTGATAAACTGGGTGTGTTCAGTCCGTATCTGACCCCCTATCACTTGGGAACAGGGTGGTTGTGATTTCATTTTAACCCTTTAACACACCACAAACTCATATTTGCTTACCATTGATAAACTGGGTGTGTTCAGTCCGTATCTGACCCGCTATCACTTGGGAACAGGGTGGTTGTGATTTCATTAGCCTTTAACACACCACAAACTCATATTTGCATACCATTGATAAACTGGGTGTGCTCAGTCCGTATCTGACCCCCATCACTTGGGAACAGGGTGGTTGTGATTTCATTAGCCTTTAACGCACCACAAACTCATATTTGCTTACCATTGATAAACTGGGTGTGTTCAGTCCGTATCTGACCCCCTATCACTTGGGAACAGGGTGGTTGTGATTTCATTTTAACCCTTTAACACACCACAAACTCATATTTGCTTACCATTGATAAAGTGGGTGTGTTCAGTCCGTATCTGATCCCCTATCACTTGGGAACAGGGTGGTTGTGATTTCATTAGCCTTTAACACACCACAAACTCATATTTGCATACCATTGATAAACTGGGTGTGCTCAGTCCGTATCTGACCCCCATCACTTGGGAACAGGGTGGTTGTGATTTCATTAGCCTTTAACGCACCACAAACTCATATTTGCATACCATTGATAAACTGGGTGTGCTCAGTCCGTATCTGACCCCCATCACTTGGGAACAGGGTGGTTGTGATTTCATTAGCCTTTAACGCACCACAAACTCATATTTGCATACCATTGATAAACTGGGTGTGCTCAGTCCGTATCTGACCCCCTATCACTTGGGAACAGGGTGGTTGTGATTTCATTAACCTTAGTGATAAACACACCGCAAACTCATATTTGCTTACCGTTTATAAACTGGGTGTGCTCAATCCGTATCTGACCCCCATCACTTGGGAACAGGGTGGTTGTGTTTCCATTAGCCTGGATGATGTTGTTGCCCATGTCATATCCAACAAACTGTAATTTTAATTAAACAATTAAAAATGTCAGTCTTTTTTCAACGGAGGAAAAGTTAAGTCTAGCTTGAAGTAGTCCACAGATTTATGGAGAGAATATAGTTCCATAAAAATTTCCGTTATTCATTTCAGTTATCCATTAAAATTTCAGATATTCATTTCAGTTATTCATAAAATATTCAGTTATTCAGGAACCATATTACATGTACAGTAATACATAAAATGAATTTTGTGTAAAATGTACATGAAAAATGAATTTTATAATGACATGATTTTTGTTTAACAAGAAAAAAAAATTGTAAAATTAAATTGTATCTGCATTCTAACTACAATGGGTTGGTATTAACTATAATGAATTGCATCTATTGCTAACATAGAACTGATGGTAAGTTACTGTTGATTGTGAAGATACCATTTGTTGAGATACAATTGATTTTGGGGTAATACAAACTGCTTGTGACTCTTTATGTGACCCAGTTTGGGGACAACATATGAGCACTGGCTCATAAAATTGAACTCTGCTTTCATAGCATGTACCCCCTCTTTCCCTTGACGTGATTTCCACTCACCGGGTACACCCTTTCTGGTTCCTTTGGGGTCTCGGGTAGGGCCTCTTCTTGAGGTTCTGCAGGTGCCTCACCACCGTCCTTCTTGTCCTTATCCCCCTTCCTACTGCCATGCCCACTACCATCCTTGCCTGCAGAGCCAGGTTTCTTGTCTTTCTTCTCATCAGTATCACCCTGAAGGAAAGAACATGGAATAATTGGCAAATTAAAAGAATATAGAAGCAATTTTTTTCTGCTACTTAGAGGTGATTTTTAGATGTTTGGTCACACAAATGTAAGCCACATACTCCACCAACAAATTCTCTGTAGTCAATTTCATTATTAGTGCTCCTGTGGTGGGCTTGAAATCCAGTTACCAGTGGTCAAAATAATAACACTGAAAAATACCTTTACATTGAAGTATTGTGTTGCTCTATATAAATATAAAATATAATTATTATTATCATTGTTATTATTAACATTACAACATTATTTCCTACGTTAGGGGGAATCCTAACAATGTGGTTTATCCCGTCACAATAGAAATTCGACGTTACGGGGAAAGAAACCGTGCGTTAAGGGGAATGCTAACAATAGGCTGAGATAGGATTCCCCCTAATGCCTGAAAAAGAGTTATTATTAATATCACTATTACTATTATCATTATTATTATTATTATTATTAAGAATAATTAGAACAGTTTTTACCTTCTTCACTGGTGAAGCGGATCGGGACCTGGATCTGGCTGACTTGCGCCCGGCCTTCTTCTCCTTCTCTAGTCTCTTCCTCTCTTCTTCCTCCCGAATCTTATCCTGTTCTACCTTCCAAGCCTTCATGGATCCAGGTCGCATGAACTGCTTGCTGTCAGGGTCCAGGTGGTCCACGGTCTGAGCTGGACTCTCACTACGGCGACCTGTAACAAAACAAACAATGTACCAATTTGATCATAGGCAAAAACAGGTTATTATGCATAATGAAGTAATGCATTTCTTCTCTGCAAAGTAGTTCCAGATTTTAAACAGAGTCTAATATCTTTAAATTGGTCCCTTAAAGCCAAAGCACAGTTTTGCTAAAGCCAAATGGTTTCTTTGATCTCAGCTGATAAATAGCAAGACACTGAAGATTCTAAGCTGCTGTAAACATTTCGCCTCTCTAAGAGGAATATTTAACAAATGAAAAATGACTTACATCCCAGCCAGGGATGTGATGTAAATTCACATGTTTGACAGGCATCTGTAAAGCTAACAGAGAGCTTGTGCGTTGGTGTTCACCGGCAACTGCGGGCACTTTTATGAAAACACATCTTCAAACCAAGGACACACACAAGACCGAGAACCGTCCTCGTTTTGATTTACAGTTTGTTGGCTTCTAACTACGCTGTTGAACTTTCGAGCATAAATGAGCAGAGTCCACGTTTGGGCGGTAGTGACATTTTTTGTGTGTATAATTTTTTTTTTTTTTTTGCTTACGCACTCTATCCAACAGACGGGCACGCCCGGAAATTGAACGGGATTTATTTTTAGTCTTCCAGGATTATTCTCTTCAAAAACAATTGAAAAATAACTGTGAATAGTTAATTATGAATAAGTCCACGGTTGGGTAATGTTGACACACGGTCCTCGTTTTCCGGTGGAAACACGTATGTGTGTGTATGTGCATGAACTCGTACAGACCTCTGAGTAATATCTGGCATTGACAGCATGGCCTACCAGACATCCATTTAAAGATTCCCCCCCCCCCCCCAAAAAAAAAAATTTACACTAGAATTCATTAGAAATCTTGGACGGCATATCATAAGATAGGTTAAGACCAGTTCTCAGCCATGGTTAACCTCCTTTGTGAGTTTGAGCCATAGGCCCGTATTCTGAACTCCGGTTTAACTTAAACCGTGGTCTAAGTGTGGTTTAAACACAGTCTAAATCTGCCATTTAAAACAGACTTTTAGAAAATCACATTTTGAACACCGGTTTAACTTAAACTCCAGTCTTGTGTGGCGTAAATTTGAACAGAAATTTAGACTGGACTTACTGTTTAAATCAATTTTAATTAAAGCTCTGGTTTAACTTAGACTGCAGTTTAAGTTAAACCGGAGTTCAGAATATGGGCCATAGAGTCTACATGATGACTGCTCGTGAACTGGTAATCCAGTGAGGTAAGAGGCACCAAGTCACAGTTTATTCATTAGGACTATATTACAGTACTCTGCCCTAACCTTTCGGTGATTTGGACCTAGACTTCTTTGGGGTTCCTTTCCTGCTTCCCTTGGAGCTGGCTGGCCTTGACGCTGGGGTTGAGGTAGAGGCCCGGGATGCAGCTAGTTCCCTCTGTCGGGCTAGCTCTTTTTCTCTCATCTCGGCTTCATAGTTGGCCTCTTCTATATCCACCCAGTCTGAAATATTCTCTGCAACATGCTCCATGTAATTCCTGAATAAATAACATGAACAACAACAAAAATATTTCAGACATCAATTTGTACTAAGTTACGACTGTAGGTTTCCTTTGAAAGTGATATCTACAAATTGGTTTAAGAGTCCATAAATATATCTAAGGAGGACGGGCACATTTTGAGAAAAGCTCTGGAGTTTGAAATGAAGGGCCCGAGGAAGCGAGGACGACCGAGGAAAACATGGAGAAAACAGGTTGAGGAGGAGTGTAGTGGAGTTGGTTTGAGGAGGGAGGATGCCATGAATCGTGCGAGATGGAGGGCGGGTGTGAGAAAGATTGCTACAAAGTGAGGTAAATCCGGCCACTCCCGTCAAAGGGGAATATACCCGGATCAAAACTGGATTGATGATGATGATGATGATGCTTCAAAAAGCTCATTAATAAGTTTCATGCAATTAAATCAATGTACAGTCTCCCCAAATAGAAGTCCTCTTGAGTTCTTCTCTGTCCTCTAATATATTCTTTGTGAAATTTACATGGTCAAAAATACTTCATTTGGGGAATGATATTTCATTCTCTTTGTTTTTAAGTGTCCTCTTACTGTTCATGGAATACAAATCTATTTGCATGAAGGCCCAACAAAAGCAAAATGGCATCACCATAACTAGACATCAACCGATAGGGACTGCACGGTCAATGTATAACCCTTTCGAGACATTTAACCACATTTTGTGGTTTGGCTTAATAACTTGTTTCAGAGCCCTAAAAAATATATCAGATAAACAAGTAGAAAGAGGAAAACTTTTCGTTGCATGACCATATTGCGGTTGATGTCAGGAATTTCAAAAAAGGAGCATAAGCTTTAAAATCCTTAAATTGGCAACACATTGAGTGGTTCAAAATCATAATTTTTCATCAAAATTGGCAATTTTTTCAACTTTTCAACAAAGTTCCTAACCATGTATGTTGCTTTCAGAGACATTACAATTTATTAGAACCATGTAGTGTTCAAAGAGAAATATTATTGTTGCCAATTTGAAGAACAAAATGTGATCAATTTAGCCCTTATATAATTCCTGTCATGAAAGGGATAAAGGCGATGGGAATTAGAGAATCCAGTAGTAAATGGGTTAATAATGTCCATCAAAAACTGGTCTTACCTGAACCCAACATCTGAGTGCAGTTTGGTGTCCCAGGGTTGGGTGTTCTTAAGGTCTGTTCCTACAGGATTGTGCATGACCACCAGGAGGGTGTGGTCTCTCCTGTGGTAGTAGGTGTCCATGAAGGGGTACATCTCACGTGCCTCCTCAAGAATCTAGAGAAAAAGCAACGTAATTCCCAATCAAACAGCATTCATTTGACTGGTTTCTTCTCTTGACTACATGAGAAATTTGTCAATATGTGTATCTAATATCCTATTGTCAGCAGTTTTGACATACCTGCTGAAGGAGACAAAAAATATGTTTACAGATTGCAAAACACTTTCAATTCAGCATATTCCCAATATATGATTGGTGTGCTAAAAACATAAATCTGAACTTCCAACTGTTTTCAATGTACATGTAAGCCAATGCACGATAATTAAAAAAATGCAAATGCCGCCTGCCTGTATGAGTACATGAGGCTCAAAGTGCTCTGCATAGCACCACTCATCCAAGTTCCTGAGCTGTGTATCTCCGATCACGTCATGGATGCTGATGTTGCTCCTGCTAGAAACAGGCCTTGCGGTATCCTTGTTTCCCTCCATCTCGTTCAGGGTGTCACCCTGGGTTTCCCCAGGGGTGTCTGAGCGAGCAAGGGGGCTCTTGGGAGGGAAGATGGGCTGCCCAGATGCATCCTTTTCAAAGTGAACTATGCAAAACAAATATAGCAACAGATTTATTCTATCTACCCCTATATTTATGATAAAGCCTGACAACTGCAAGCAACAAAGAATATGATGTACTTTCTGTATTAGAAGTACATGTATATTAAAGTATACCTTATCAGCTGGTAAAAACATTAAAATTTCCTGAAGAATTTAGCATAAATGTTAAAATGAACTACTGTATGTTATTCTAATTTTCTAATAAGGAGATATTTGACTGGATAATTTCTGAATATCTCAAGACATGATGCAAAGCACAGACTATTAAACCAGGCTGCACCTTTAAGTTCAGAATTATGTATTACAAATGAGATATGTGAGACAAGTTTATGTTTGCTTTCTTTTTTCACCTCTTCATCTGTTCATCATGATAAGAAGAGTATTCCATAAAATATGTCATAATTATTACAAGAACCTGCCACTATTTTGAAGGAGAAAAAGGTACTTTCCTTTATCCAAAAGTATGAGATATAAATTCATGAACTGCGCAAATTAAAATGCTTACAGCACCACAGGGGTTCAGCATTTTGCACACATTGTAGTGTGCACTGCATTGCGATAAATCATTTCTTTCCAAACATACTCGTGGCTCTCAACTATGCACTTCTCTTTCACTTTGCATCCACACAGTGTACTATCAAATGTTTATAGGTGTGATATACCACAGCATACAACAGTTTGTGAACGTATAAAGCCCCACCATGAAACGCATGTGACTCAGGTAGATCGAGCACTCAGTACCACAACCACCATATTCATTTAAGATGTGACAAGTTAGCAAGAGGATTAGGAAAATGATAACTGCGTCATTCATTTATCCCTTCCTCTTTTAATGGAAACAGATGCGGCGGGAGGGGGGAGGGGGGGGGGTGGGGCAGAAGTGCTTAGAAGGGGATATCCAGGTAACACATGGAGAAAGTGAATTCTTAGTCTAAACATTACAATTAATTTCTAGTTGTAATACATATTTCACAAGAAGGGCATTACACTGGAAGCATTAGTTTATTTACACTCTTCTATTGATTGTTTACATGGGGGGAGGGGGAGGAGGGGGGAGGGGGAAGGGGGGGGGGGGGGGAAGGGGGGGGGAAGGTAGGAGAACATAATAGATATAAAGGCTTTTTCACACATGCTGCAGCGGTTTACCGTGGGTGTTCTTTAAGCGTACTGCGCTTTACAATTTTTGTCTCAAACACACAGAAACGTCCACAGAGGACCTTTGTTGCATGCAGCTATATGTACTTTTTTCATCTTCCCTTGCCATTCATTTACATATAAAAACAAACCCGCTGCCGTTTAGTGCGGCATGTGTGAATGAGCCTTAATGAATGTGTTAACACCAAGATGTAGACAATGTACTATGATCCAAGGATGAAGGCATCTAAATGTTCCAAACATAATAGCTGAGGAATAAAGTACCATCGTGCATGAATTACATCATTCTAGTTTTGGTGCACATGCTATTTCAAACGAGGTAAACTGGGTTCACAGACACTACAACTTGATCACGCTCATGATCGTCTCTTCGGGCACTCCGTCTTGGGGAGGAAAATGAATAGTAGATTAAGGACCAATGAACCCATTGTAATGAATGGAATGTAATATTGTGTTCGGACACCGCTTGAGGCAGAACACCAAGCATGCAGCGTTATTGTCTAGTACCGCACAGCTGGGGTATGCAAAGCACCAACTAAACCATGACAATCAAATCAAATATACCTGCACTTGAAGGTCGCCCTAGTGAAGTTACGATGAAAAGAACATAATAGAGACAAATGTAAGATCAGAAGAAATATAGTCACGTCACCCTAAAAATAGTCTGGACTTTATAGTGCTTCATTCAAATTTCTATAAGTGTTTTACAATCATTGTAATGTGCACATAATATACATTAAAGGAGAATTAACACTAGAATATAAATGTACTTATGTTCAAAGGTGTAATATATTCTTAATCAATGACCTGTATCACTTTAGAAATAAAATATCAGAAAAGGGTTTAAATCAAGACATTCTAGCACACGGTATCATCTGCTAACACTTCATGGGGGCTGCCATTTTCTTGATGACATGGAGTTGTACATGAACCATTAGAGACCGTTCCGGTCAGGAAGATATTTTTAATCCACTAAATTGCTTCTATTCATTATAAAAAAGCCCCATATATGATGGAAAATACATAACAGGTGTATACATTTAGTTTAAAATTTGAAATTTATAGATTTCTTTTTAAATTATCCGGTTTTGCTAACTAGAAATCAATTTCTTGGTCTTGCGTGGCAGAGCAGAACATAATTTATACAACACGCATTCTGACTTTTGAACTGCATTATCTCAAAGCAGGTGAATGCATAGTTTGTCACTATTGACGCTCGGGAAAGTCATCATCCATAAATTTGAATTAATTCGCTCCGTCAGGTACATGTACGTCATAGTATCAAGAAAATAGATTGATATTTAGTAAAATCGTAATTTTCAAAGAAATATAAAACACATTAAATATTTTAAATCTCAAATGGAATTTTGTATCAGGAAGAAAGACAATTTTGCATTCGGATTAAAAATATCGTTACGTACACATCAAGAAAATGGCAGCCCCCTAGTATCGCTAGCAGACGATAAATCTTGCTGAGAAAATCCTGATTTATACCCATCTTGTATATTTTAATGCAAAACTATGTAGGGCAACAAGAAGGAATAGATTACATCTTTGAATATGAGCACATTTATATTTTGAGGTTAATTCCCCTTTAACATATTTTTATTCCATTGAAGTAAGATCAGGATCTGTATATATGCACTAAAATGGAATTAACCATCATAATTTCTGAGAGATTTTTGTTTTTCACATTAAAATGTATCGATGCTAAGGGAAGCCTAAACGTAATAAATCCTAGATGATATTATCTTTGTCATTTTATCACTGTAAATATTTTGTTTACTCATTTTGTTATGGAATTACAGTAATTCCTAAAGAATAAAGAGTTTGACATTTGGTGCTCCTTAACCCTTTCCATGCCACCAGATTTTTGAGCAATTGTCAAAAATGAACTTTCAAGATTTAAATATTAACTTTCAATGAGTTTTTTCTTTAGCATACTGGGCAAAGTTATATTGCATAGGAATAAATATTATATTGACGGCACAGATTTCTGTAGGAGGAAGAATTTTCAAGCCATTCTGAGCCTAAACAAGATGTTCAACACTCAATTTTTTGGGCGGGATTTGCTGCCCACGGCATGGTAGGGGTTAAATCAGTGGACTACATTAAACCAGATTTAATCTAGTCCACTTTTATGAATATGAGCCGTCGTTGTATGATATGAACAGAAGACTACTTACCGGTGCTCTTTGCTGAGCGGAGACTGCTGGCTGAACCCTGGCGTGAATTGCGTCCTTCTAGCTTCAAGATGCCTGTGCTAGTGACAAGGGTTTGATGTTCTGTCTCTTTGGACTCCAGCTCATCTAATTCATTGAAGGATAATAGAATGTAAACACACAAATTAAAGAGATTATGGGTATTATAAAGTACATGTAAGAGCTAAGCATGTCAATTTCAGGATAGGCATCAATTACAAAAGAATCAATTTACAAATAAAAACTAGAAATATCACTGAAGATGATGATTAATACCCTGCCCCGTGACAACAGCCTTTCTTGACTTTTGGTCGAAAAGTGAGGAAGTAGTTCGATTCGCAAGGTGTTTCCTTGATTTTCTGCCATAAATATGCCGTTACCATGGCAACGCAGATTCCGACTCATCCGAAAAATATGTCTTGCACATCTTCCCATCAAGACCAATGTATGTACCAAATTTCATGACTTTCGGTCAAAAACTGAGGAAGTAGTTCGATCCGCAAGCTGTTTTCCTTGATATTCTGCCATAAATATGCCGTTACCATGGCAACGCAGATTCCGACTCATCCGAAAAATATGTCTTGCACATCTTCCCACCAAGACCAATGTGTGTACCAAATTTCATGACTTTCGGTCAAAAACTGAGGAAGTAGTTCGATCCGCAATGTGTTTCCTTGATTTTCTGCCATAAATATGCCGTTACCATGGTAACGCATATTCCGACTCATCCGAAAAATATGTCTTGCACATCTTCCCATCAAGACCAATGTGTGTACCAAATTTCATGACTTTCGGTTAAAAACTGAGGAAGTAGTTCGATCTGCAAGCTGTTTTCCTTGATTTTCTGCCATAAATATGCCGTTACCATGGCAACGCAGTTCCGACTCATCCGAAAAATATGTCTTGCACATCTTCCCACCAAGACCAATGTGTGTACCAAATTTCATGACTTTCGGTCAAAAACTGAGGAAGTAGTTCGATCCGCAAGATTTGCAACGGACCGACCGACCGCCCGCCTGACCGCCCGCCCGCCCAACCATCAACTGATTCCTATATACCCCCTTCAAACTTCGTTTGGCGGGGGTATAATTACACTGCCAGTTGGGCTACCAATGCACTGCATGTATCTAGGGTGATATATCAGGGCAAGGAAATGTGGGCAATTACAAGAAAGACCAATTTTTCCTATTAGGCATGTGACACCTCATGTTTCAGTAGTATTGTGCAGCTTGTGTCTCTAGTTTCACCACCTACCTTCGTTCTTTTGGACATTCTCTGCGGTCAATTTCTGGATGCCTCCTTCCTCCTTCTCCATGCTCTCACTCTCATCCTTTTCCCTCTTGGTGAAGAGAGGATAGGGGTCATCCCAAACGATGCCTTCTGATACCACCTGCTGTGAGACACGCCCATCCTCTTCTGTCCCCCTCAGGACCAGGCTCTCAAAGACAAACTGCTTGAAGGCGCGGTCCACTTCAGCAGAGTCTACAACACCTGAGCTGCAGTGAGAAGTAAGATATATTATTGAAATATATAACAAACTGGAATTAATGTGTTAAATATTCTCTTATTTTTCTACTTGTAACAAAAGATACATGTGACAAATATATTTTATTTTCATAGGGGATCTTGGATGATTAATTTGTGGGTCTGCACATATGAGCCCCATGCTAAAAATGTGGTCCGGACATGGATTTGGGGCGTCCATGTGTCCTGGGCACCTGCCAGTGTCAAGCCCTGCATAACATGGCACTTCTAAGCTAAAACCTCATACCTCAGATGATGGAGTAGCTCCTGTAACCTGGCAGCACGCTGCTTGATGATGCTAGACGATGGACGTGGGAACTCCCGTAGCTTAGCAACAGGGATATAGTCCAACATGGCAAGCTCCGCCTCCATGGCGTTGAAGCCGTTGATGGCCTGGAGGTGCTTGAGACGCAGTGAGATGTTGTCACCAAACGGGAAGAATTCGGGAGTGGTGGGTGCAAGCAGCTTGGCAGGAGAGACACCATTGGGTGGTTCTTTGGGCTGAAAAGTGAGGAGATCATGCAAAAAAATGTCACCAAGAAAGCAAAGATGCTCAATAGCACTAAAAGCATTTTTTCAGAAAATAGTCATACTTACACAGCACTGAAAACTGCAATATCTTTATGTTTATTCAAAATTAATCAATTGGACGGCTGTGAGACAAATTGCATCAATTTATGATTTTGGGGGTTGGTTGTATGATTTCAAGTGAACTTTGATCCATCGTGATGCAAGGAATAATCCCTGAAAGTGAATACTCTCCAGTTTTCACTGAGTTCTCCAATCCTCCTAACTGTTAACCCCTTCCATGCCACCAGATTTTTGAGCAGTTGTCAAAAATGAACTTTCATGAGCTAAATATTAACTTTCAAAGATTTTTTTCATGAGCAAACTGGGCAAAGATATATTGCATAGGAATAAACATTATATTGAATTCACAGGTTTCTTTATGAGGAAGAATTTTCAAGCTATTCTGAGTCTAAACAAAATGTTCAACACTCGACTTTTTGGGCGGGAACTGCTGCCCACGGCATAGTAGGGGTTAAAGACATTGATATGGTATGTTTAAAAAATAAAATCCCTTTTTTTTCCATTTATCCTAGAATTAAAAGTGGTAGATATCACATGACAAATATTTGCTGTTGCTAGATCAGAGAGTTAACGCAGGCTCTGGTAATTACGTCCAACATCCTTTTACCTGTTCATCATCCTTGTTGCTACCAGCATCGATGTGCAGCTTGGCGGCCATCTTGTCAATGTGAGCTGCTAGTCCTTGGTTTAGACCATCGTCACGTGGGATCTTGTCCTTATCGCTAGGTGGACCTCGCTCTTCAGATGTGGCGACAACCTAGAAAATATCACAGAGCATCATTGAGAATATCTAGCATCAAAATAATGATCTGAGCCTCTGGAAATAGCCTTTTGAAATGTCTGGCAATTTTTTTCCCAAATTTCCGAGGTTGTATTGGATCCAGTCGCTATATAGGCAGACCCTGCTCTTCAGATGTAGCAATAACCTAGAACAATATCACAGAGTGATTATTGAGACTTTCTAGCAACAAAATGATTTAAACTCAAATATATATAGCCTTTCAAACAAATTGCAAGTAGAATGAATTTACATTTTTGTTGTATTTCCATGACTGAATCAAACCCAGTCTAATGAAAGGGTGATGATTGACAAACAAATCTTCCCTGCTTTTTGTAAATTTGTATTCTTGTGATATAGCCATTCAGTAGATATACAACTTCCTAATATACAAACACAATGCAATTTACTACAGCCCAAGTAAAATGTGTTATTTACATTGCTTTTTTCTCATATTAAAAGCACATAATCAACATGGTCGCTTTGTCTTCTATTCCACATTACGTTGCCAATTTAGAGAATGTAGAGGAAGTAGATCCTTGGCATACCTGTTCCAACATGCAGTGCATGATAAGAGGAACGCTAATGCTCTCCTGCGGAACAATATCCATCAATTCATTGTAGTAGCGTTTATCAACGTCTGCAGATACCACAATGGGTTTGAGCTCAGGGGGAGCGGCACCAGCTTCTGATGGCGCTGCTTGGCCCGTGGCCTGTTGCTGTGCTGCCGTACCTCCCGCAGGGACTGCGGATTGACTGTCACCGGCTGTCAGAAGGATGGTACACAAAAAGGAATACACATATCTAGATAACAAAATCACTTTTACCTGAAAGATTGAAGAAACATAGTACTGAAGTGCAAAATAAACTCAATCTTTCACTGTCATTGTGTGTGTTAGATCTCTATGTTTCATAACCTAAGTGTGACCTCAAAACTCAGGCTGGGTCAAGCGAAATTCATCATGAGGATGGCTCTTCATATGCTCTGATACTCAAAACGTGAGTAGAAAGAGCTTCAAACTGGACCACATTTTTAAGCAGTCCTTTATTAAGTACCGGTAGTCCCTCATATACATTTCTCCATGCATTGATTTCCAGTGTATGTGATTTTGAGTCAATTTCTAATCACCTAGATGATTCCAAATCCCATGCACAGTATACATTAATTGTTAGGTAATTATGCAGCTAATAATCAACCCTTCCTAATAAATTAAAAACAGTTTCTTCTGAAATGTAATGACATGACCACACCTCAACCTTCAACCTATTGGCTATGGGACCAGGGGAGCGTTTCATCAAGCGTCTTGTCAGTGATTTTTATCGACAACTGTTATAAGCTACTGAAATCCTTGCATCTGATTGGCTGAGAGCAAATTTGTCAGGAAAAATCACTGACAAAACGCTTGAAGGAACGCTCCCCCGGTGATCCCTGTATTACACCTATGGGAATGAGATAGTAATACAGATGATTTATAATGCGCCAAATCCACTCTGTAGAGTGCTCTAGGCACAGTGTACAATAAAGAAGGGAATAAGAGTAGAAATACAAGAGAAGAATAATCAATAATAATCAATAATCAATAGTAATAAGTAAGTTTAGATAACTCAGTATTCAATGGGTTTGCTACATACCTTGTGGACCCGTCTCTACAACTGGCACCTGGATCAGCTTCATGTTGTCCAGGAAGTTCCTGTACTGTCTCTCAGAGTCTAGCAGATCATACATCATACATGCCACATCTTCAAACAGGTCTGTACCAAACTGAGTCTGGAAAGGAGATTGCAGAGAAACAGAAAGCTGGTGAAACCTATGTAACTCCATCAACAAAGGTATGATAATGAAAGAGTAACAATACGCTGTATGAGGTCTTCGAGCATCGAGTTTCTTTGACCACTCAGACGTCTAGAATTCAAATATGCAGTAATAACCTACACTACTTTCACAGCCTTTTAATTTCATCATAATCTCTGATGCTACATGTCCCATTTGATATCACCTGCTCATGCCCCTCCATTTTGTATTTATATTTTTCTATTGTTTGTACTCACTCTTTTCTCATTGTCCTTCATATCGTCGGGGACAATGTGGTTTTTGACGGTGTAGGTGAGACGGGCCACATCCTGGAGCTTGGAGCCCTTGGGGGGCTCTCTTCAGGAGGGGCTCATGCTGGAGCCAGAACTTTTCAAGCCTCTCCTTGGCTGCCTCCTTGGTCATTTTCTCTTCTTCAATGACTAGAATAGGAAGATGCGGGAAGATGGAAAGGGGTTAATGCTTTTAAATGAGCATCAGACAATATGGTTTGTAAATTATCCGGTGACACACTGATCTTAACTATCTTTAGCTCTAACAACCACACCCTTACCAACACCCACACCATGAAAGAGCAAATTACATCTTCATGATAATTAATCATGTTGGCTGATACTATGACTACAATCATAAAAGCTGCAACATTAGCCAACATCATCTTTATCATTAATCATCTTGAGAATGGCCAATATCATCTTCATTTGTGACTAACATCAGTGTAAAGAGCCCCCACCACTTTCATCATCATCTCCACCAATTCTCTATACTCTCCATCTTTTCCTCATCATCATCTTCATCATCACCATCATCATCATCACCAAAAACAACACCATCATCAATATTATCACCATCAACACCACCAACAATTATCATCATCACCATCACCACCAACACCATCACCATCAACATCATGACCACCTGTCCATCGTCATTATCATCATCATCGCGAACATCACCATAATATTATCATCAACACCACTACTGTCAGTCACCAAATTGCACCATCGTCAAGACCACTATTACATCAAATCAAGTCTCTACCATCACCATCATCATTATCATCATCTTACCTTCTGGGGGCCTATCATCCTCATCCATCTCTTCCTCTTCCTCCTTGCGTCTCTTCTCAAACAGGGAGTAGTCCTCCGCCTGGAGACGGATGATGCAGTTGATGTTGATGCCTAGGTCTGTCAGTAGAGAGAGCAGGGGGGCCTGGTCAAACCCCTCAATGACGACATAATGCTGCGGGCCATCATCGGGTTCATCGTCTGCATGAAAACAATTATCCATTTTTAACTCTATTCAGAAGTTTGAAAATGGCAGTGAAGAGAGACATACTGAAGCTTTTCGTCTTGCACTCATCAGAGTATACCGCAAGAATGAGCAGAAAGCAGAAATCAAACAATATAACCGGAAACTAAAGGAACAACCCCCAACCCCCTTGTGAAGATAGCGTTAGGACACTATATCTGCTTATGATTTTCTGATGGTTGACCACATTGTTCTCAGTCCTAAGATGACACCTGTCTTTTCTGAACACTGAACAAATTACTGTAATTCAATTAAAAACACAAAGATGATTAATAATAAAATGAAAATGATAAATGTAGTACAAGATCAAATAATTCTTGTTTATTCATTAGGTATGGTCTATCGTTTAGGTTGATGAGGTCTACCCTTGGCACTCCATAAATGACTGGATCATCCCAAATAATAATAGAATATATTTGAGCTCTGTCCTAGGCAGCTATTCATCTAACTGATGTTCCACCAGGGGCCGTATTCTGAAAACAATATTATCTCTTATGTTAGTAAAATGATATTAATTGTCATAACAAATCAAAATCAGGACAAGTCATTGGTTAATGATTGCGCAAAGATAGCTGGGTTCGCGTAAAGTTAACAGAGACATATTCGCAAGCACCAATGTTTAGTGTTTATTGCACGCAATTTCAGTTTGTTATGACAATTAACCATGTTTTCCTTAATATGAAAGATAACATAGTTTTCAGAATACGGCCCCAGGTCTGTACAACCCATATTTAAAAACAAACAAACAGAACAACATTCGTCTGGATTTAAAACTAGGTCTAAATTAAGTTACTAATCTTTTATGAATACTTGCCAATGACAGTACATTTTTTGTAAACCACCTCAGATCACGTTTACTGGATGTGTAACAATGAACTTACCAATGTACTTATTGTCATCATCTTCCTCGCCCCTCTTCTTCAATTTGGAATCCTTCTTGGGCGAGGGGACCTCTGGCGACTTCTTGCCCTTGCCCTTGCCCTTGGCGGGTGACTTGCTCCTGGCCCTCTTCCCTCCACCAGCCTCCTTGCCCCCTTTCACATCCTTGTTCTCCAGAGCCTAAAGCAGCAGTTAAGAGAGTGTTAGTTTAAAAGGTATCTAGTTATAAATACAGATAGACTCATAGATGGAATACACAGGGGGATAGAATGAAAAATGTACATACTGGTATACAGAAAAGAAGTATCATAGATTGTGTGGCTTAAATCTACCATCTTCATACGTAAAACATGCCCCCAAGCCCAAAACATTAAGTGAAAGGTCAAACTATCAATTATGCAGGAAGTTTAAACTAAAAAAGTACTAGGCTTCTTTAATAGTACATTTCAAACTCAGGTAAATATGTTTTTTAAAGCAATAATTGTCAGCATAAAAGTCAGCAGATACAAAATAACATTAAACAGACACTCTCGCTTTATTCTTGTGATTTAAGATTTGATCCGATCAAGGAGTGAAATAAGAAAGTACCCACCTTTTTCTCATCCTCCCTCCTCTTGAGATCTTTCTCCTTGATGGCAAGAAGCTTCCATTTGAGCAGCTTCGCCAGGAGTCCCAAAGGGATCTCCTCTCCTTTGTCCAAGTACTCGGCCTTCACCGTCTCACAGATCTCAAAGAACTGTGGCGCATCTTTTCCCTTCTTGACCTTGGGGTTGCCCAGCTCATTAACCTGTGGAGGTCAAAGGCCAAAGTTCACTCACAGACACTGCATACGCTTACACTGTTCACAATAATTCCCATCATATGTATTACGGTGTGCCTAGCTCAAGTGCTATTTAGGCACGGCCAAAAGTACCCATTACCAGATGCATGTATATATGCAGCTAGAGCTTTCTATTTCTACATCTACACTAAATATTTCAGTCCATACATGGTGAAATGTGGAAGGGTTACTTATAACCTCTCTTTTCTTTACCCTTTCATAAAAAAAAACTAAAAAATTAGAAATACTTTTTGCTGTGCCCTTCTGTTGGTCACAAGGAAGTATCATGTTCTTGATATAATATATTGTTAAAGGTATAGGGTTATAATTTCATTTTTCTTGCTTTTCAGTACAAAATGAAACTTGTGAATGATTCTACATGTTTGGATTTTTATTCAATGAATTGAATTTGAATTTAAATTTGCTTCACTTCTATTCAATAACTGCCACAAGCAAACAAAACTTATTTCTTAATTTTTCTAGCCGATCCCACGTAATGGGGTCTATAATAATAAGTCATACTGACCTCTCCTATAAGTGAATTCTTGTATATAACGCTGAATAGTCGCCGGAGTTTGGAATCCACAGCCGAAGAAAGAATGCTGGCGTATTCTTTGTCATCAAGTGCATTCCCAATCACAAAGGAGATACAGGCTTTCCATCCCTCCTGAATAAAGACAATGCAAAAAGTTATTACTTCCACATATCCATACATTTGTAAAGCAAATACAAATTTCATTTTGGTACGTTTAGTGTAACCAGATGGCACTCACTATTTTCACCTAGATGCTACTGGATGAGGAAATCTCAAAATATACAAGTTTGAAAGATTTCTAAATTTCATGAGTTGTGGAAATATATGATCTAAATGACAATGATTCTTAACTTCTTTTATGAAGAAGGTGCTACCAAATCAAAAAGGCAGTCTAGAACTGAAACTTTCATATATATTCAAACTTATTTTTGCCTTTTATTTCAGACACTGCTTTGCTTTTGAATTCTAATTATAACAAAATACTTAAACTCTTGCTGAGAGATGATTTGTTATTTTCCATTTTCACTGTTGTGCTTTCTTCCATGATAGGTCCATAAGATTTTGACATTTATCCATTATAATATTCTCATTGATTTCACTTCAGAATATGTAGAACCAAGTTACATGGACAAAATTCACATAAATATAGCATAAAATTATGATGGGGGGGGGGGGGGGGGGGGGTTGTGTGTCCGTACACTAAAAAAAAAAAAAAAAAATTAGGCTGTCAATTTTGCTGTTAGGTTTTTGAACAATATGCATCAAGTATATCTTTAACACTAAAATCAGTGAATACATGTATTTGCAATTCACATAATTTTTAACCTATCCTGTGAATGATTTGTGACAATTTTCCTGAAAAGTTGTAACTGTTTAAAAATGACCTGTCCGGATAAGCAACCTGTCTGAACACACAACATCTAGATCTATATGGCTAAAGTGCCCAAGTCTGTGCAGCTCCCTTGTCTGCGCACATGTTGTCCACACATCAAGCAACGAACACGAACCTTTCATCTTTATATAGCGATATTCATTAAAAGAAACAAGTCAAAATATTGAAAAAAGGGTCTTATTTTAGAAATTTTATGCACAGGCCTTAAAATGTTGTTTTTTCTTGTCAAAACTCCTGATCTGCGTGTAATATGAATGAGTGCGCAGTCATAGGGGCACCATTGTTTTCAATGTCAAAATGACACGTACGGCCGTCGTTTCTTGTGAAAATGACATTCTTGCTCTAGAAGTTCTAATTCGACAAGATTTTTTGCGCAATTAGAATATTATCAGGAATAACATGAAATTAAGCATTGATTTAATCATTAGTGGAATATTAAAGAAATTCTTGTTAAATTTTAGGTCGAATCTTACATGTAGCATTGTAGGTGCGCAGACATACTTTGTGCAGACATTTTTTGCTCACTTAGGGTGCGCGCGCCGGTATTCGGTCACTTAAGAGAAATCGCCGCTGATATGAATACTATCTCTTTAAATTGACAATCTACCATCAAAAGAACCGCAAAATTGTCCTTTAAATAATTATCAAAATAATTTAAAACATGGAAACTTCTTCTTCTTCTTCTTCCAGTCTGGTACAGACCGCCGCTGGCGTATTATCGTACCTTGTGCTTGTCGAGTGCCGAGTGTACTGTGCAAGTAAAAATTGCTCTACAATCAAACTATGTGCAGCTAAAAAACAGTCCTGAAGCTCAACGGAGCTTCACATGTTGCACCTTCTGCTTGAAGAGCTCCAAGGAGGTGCAGTTGACAACAGCAGGTGGCAGGGAATTCCACAGTCTGATAGCGTCTGGGTAGAACTTACCCAAAAAAATATCGCCGACAGAAGAAGGAGAAGTTTTCCACCCAGTATTCGGTCGGCGCCGCCCACAATTTGGTCACGCGATAGTGCGCTGCATCTCGGGAGAGTTATATAACCATTTTTGTCACATTTCTGCATTTTTAGGCATTTTCTGAGGCTTCTAATATTCATACTAAATGTATGAGAATTTGTATCCATTAAAATCCACAAATCGAAGCTCTAGGGTCAGAAATAATGCACAAAATGTATTTCTAAAAAGAGCAAAGCGCGTCAGCAAAGCGCAAAGCGACAAGTTGCACACAAAGCGCGTTGGCGCAAGGCACTCAATGTTGCCTGACCGAATACTGGAAGAGCGCCACCTCACTGGCAGGGGTGAGGTATATATGCTCTTGCTCATCGCTGAGATCGCCATTTGCAAATTCGTTGCGATAGAGGGAAGAACCGAAGCTCCTCTTCACACACATACTAAATTCATTGCACCTGCACACATAGTTATTTCACCATAGGCGTCTACATATGGCTATGCGTGTTAACTCACGCACTAACGGAACCCGGAAGTGCGGAAACTTGGGTAACACTGACCAGTTTCGAGGGTATTTGGAGATCTTTTCCAGGGCGTCCGACCTGAATTGCTTTCAACATTAGAGGTACCTTGTTTATGTGTCTGTTATGTACAGGTTTCGAGCCTCAAAAATTATTTATGAGTTCTTCACAGCTGTTCAAAGAGCTGCGTGACCGAATTCTGGAACATGACCGAATACCGGGCGCGCAGCCTAGGTCTTAGCGGCTACTCTTAGTCTTAGAATATTAGGAATATAAAACATTGATTTAATCATTTTTAGGTCAAATCTTAGGTGTGCAGACATACTTTGACCTTTGTTAGGGCTCCCCATCATACTTGCAATTTAGCAACTAAAAATAAAAACAGAGAGTCAGAGACAGAGGGCATGCCATAGCTTTTCATTTTTAAGTAGCCTACCCCCCCCCCCCCCCCCACCCCCCACAAGTTAGCGGCATGTGTCAGAACACAACATATTGCTGCTGGAACAATACAGATACATCATCAAAAGCAAATGCAAACATTTGAAGATTCGAAGGCTGCACTTTGCCTCCCAGACAATGATCGACTTCAGAGTTCAGGCTCAGATTCATCACTGACGCGGATCTAGACCCTGAAGAGCGGTACACACCTTGCGTTAACGCCACCTACACCGGGGCGGGTAGTGTCAAGCACCGCTGGAAATCGGAACTGCGAGTGCCTAGTCCTAGAAAGTAAGACACAAACATTATTCTTACCTCTTCAAGATGAGTCGATAACAGGCCAGATTCCCACCGGGAGACACCTGCTGAGCCAGCACCACTCTTAGCTCTTTTCTTAGACATATCAAATATTCTTTTAAACCTTCATCTTACATAAATATTACGACAAATTACAAGGTTTTTTGTTCTGTTTCGTGAGAATCTGTCCGGTCGTTGCCAAGGTACACACTGTACTCGACTCCAATAGCCGATGAGGGCGACATAGCGAATTTTCATAGATCCTATTCAAGTACTAGTAGTATAATTATCTGGAACATTATAAGCAGGAGGATCTCTATAGATGACGTATTACTGTCACAATAAGGCAGCGGTATGATATTTTTACTTCATTGTTTATTTTCTTATTAAATATTATATGGTGTAATAGAATAAAAAATAAATGACTTCATTACCTTAAATACACAACTACACGAATGTGTTCCCCTTTCTGGTTGAGGTGAATGGGTGATGTTTTTTGTTATGTATGTGTGTTGCTTGCTTGTTTCGGAGGTTTTTTTAAAGGCCAGAAGACCTCCTCCCCCCCCCCCCCCCCCCCCGGAACCCGGATACAAAAAAAAAAAAAAAATCCGAAGACCCTTTTCCTAAATTCTCGTGCAAAAATCTGACGATACGTTTTTTCAGGGTCCGCTCGCTATTCATAGGAAACCGCTATTCATTTAACACACCTTATGAATAGCGGTCCTTATGAATAGTTATGAATAGTGGTCCTTATGAATGGAGGTCCTTATGAATAGCTAGGTAATTTGTCTATGGCTTGCTCGCTATTTAGAAGGACCGCTATTCATATATAACCGCTATTCATTTAGTCACGCGTTATGGATAGCGGTCCTTATGAGTATGTGGTTCTTCTGAATAGCAGTCCTTACGACTAGCGAGGTTACCACGTTATTTCTTCTTTCCATGTTGTTAGAAAATTGTTGTCGGAATTTGTCCCTCTCTACCAAATCCTAAATGACATTAAGTGCAATTAGTTTTTAATTCCCCTTCTCTCTCTCTCTCTCTCTCTCTCTCTCTCTCTTCTCTCTCCTCCCTTCATCTCTTTCATTACCCAGTTTACTTAATCTATTCTACATGTCATTACCCTATATCTCTCCTATACAGTCCTACTCCAGGGGCGTATCCAGGATTTCCTAATAGGGGGGCGCCAGGAATTATTGATCGCCGTCATGGGGGAGGGGTCTTTGGAAAATTTTGCTTCTGAAGAAGGGCTGAGATGCAAAATAGTGCTATATGCAGAGCTGCCAATCTGTCACTTTCAAAAAACATATTATTCAGCTGGAAAAAAACAACATATTTTTTAGGTGATAAAAAACATATTTTGCCGGTTTTATATGTTTTTTCGCTATTTTCCTTAAAAATGCTAATGCGACTATGTACATTTCTTTAATAAGAACACCCTCAGTTGCATAAAGTCGTTTCATGTGAATGCATTAAAAAAATAAAAATACCGGTCAAAATTGTGCCCCGCACAGTTTGCAACAGGCACTGAAACTCGTCTCGTCTCGAAGCAGCTCCATTTTGCTGAGCTGCATACTCGGGTTTGAATGTTTGCTTCCTTCAGCTCAAAAAAATCCTGAAAACCAAGCCGGAGGTACAGGGGCCCGCTCAGGGCCCCTGATGGGGTCGAGGGGCAAAGCCTCTTTTGAGGGTTCAGGGAGCGAAGCCCCCTGAAGCTGGTACGTTTTCTTGTTCTTTAGAGGGCTAAATTCATTAATCTACAGTACATTATAAAGAAATATTGACATGATTAACTTAATATTTTAGCAATTGATCTGTTTTTTACCACACCACATGCAATTCACCTTGCCCAGTTGCCTAGTAAGATCTAAACTCAAAACCAGGAACTAATTTTTTTCGATGGAAAATTACTTTATCTTCATTCTATAACATTCCAGGAATTCCTGATCGTATGTAGTTAACCACAGCTAAATTCAAACACCCCAACATAAAGTTAGAGTAGCCCCCCCCCCCCCCCCCCCCCCCCCCCCCCACTCGGAGGTCGAAGGGACCGCATGCGTAAAGGGTAAAGGGGTATTTTTTGGGCGACACAATCCGGCCCGTGAATTGTAAAAAAAGGGGGTGTTTTTTATCTTTCACCGGAGATTTCATTAAAAAGGGGGGTGTTTTTTCTTTCTCTCTCTCTCTCTCTCTCTCTCTCTTCGACACCTGAGAAATTTAAAAAAAGGGGGGGTTATGAAATATCTTGAAAAATCGATCAAATCCCAGGATCAAATTCCTGAAATTCCTGCTAGTTTTGATAGCTCATTCAGCCAGGATTATTTCATTTTGAAAAGTAGAAACACTGCCCCCATCTCTTCCAAGGTATTGTAATGACAGCTTACTTGGGAGGGGGTTGGTGTCTGTCCTGAGATATGGGGTTGGAATGAGAGCTCACCTGAGAGGTACATTGAGCAGTGTTCTGAATTTAGGGGGGTCTCCAAAGCAGGAAAAGCCCGCGCAAAGCCCGCGATAGGGGGTTCAGAAATTTTTGGCAGCCCTGAGATAGAGGGGTGCTTTCAAAGGGAGGGAACAAGCATACGCGTACCCTAAATAATACTGAGTGGGGGGGAGGGGGGGGGGGCGGGAAGAGTAGAAAACAAGCCACAAAAGCCTAGTCATGAAGAACGATTCACGACATGCACGCACTGTACCCACCACACTACCAATTATCTAGGCCGCTGGTGCTGGGGAAGACCTGGCACCTGTATCCTTGTTCCTTGATCATAGTCTCTTGAAAAAATCCCTGCTGGAATTCACTTTCCAGCAGGGATTTTTTCAAGAGAATATTTCAACAAATTAACCAACAAATTAGACATTATCTCTCACCTGAATCATGAAAAATAGCGATGATATTCCATTTGGACTCATTTGCAAAATTTAGAATCAGTTCTCAGAGGACAAATGCCGGTTATTAGGGGCTGTGATTTCCCTATCTCGCGATAGCACAATCGTGCACTGCCATCATGCATAACATGGATTCACTGCACAGTACGTTATCTTGTCAATGTACACTGTTTGTTCTCACACCCATGCTTCGTATACACTGTACATGTTAGCACAAACAGTGCACATAGACAAGATAAGGTAGTTGTAGGGTATCTACGTAGAGTAAGTTCGAACAACAATACTCGGAATTTTCAAAAAACGGATTTTCGCACAGAAAAAACGTACGGACGTATTTTACTTTAAAAAACGTATTAATATGTTTAAAAACGTACTACTTGGCAGTTCTATATATGTGACCACTTTTGAAGCCTATTTAATGAACAATATTTTCAATTTGTATGAGGATTTTTTTTTTTTTTTTTGCTATTTTTTTTTTTTTTTACGACGGCCAATAGGGGGGGGGGGGGGCGCGCGCCTGTTGCGCCCCCCCCCCCTGGATACGCCACTGCTACTCCTCTCTCCTTTTTTTTTTCTTTCTCTTTCTCTTTCCTCCTTTCTTTCTCTTTCTATTTCTTACTAACTTTATTTTTTGTCCTTTTGTTTCTCTGTCTCTTAGCTCCCTCTATATCTCTCTCCTTCTCTCTGACACTCTTTCCATTTTGGTATCCCTTTTGCTCTTTCTTTTCTCTCTCTCTCCCTTTCTCTTTTTGACGCACACTTTTAAGTTCTCCTTTTTCACTACTCTAATTCAGTTTTTCTTTCTCACAGTGGGGCAAATTTAAAAATGATTTTATAATGCATTGTTATGGAAGCTTGCAATTGTCATATTTACAAAGCTGTTTGTGTATTTTCTCTTTATTTACGTTGGATGTATTATCTTAGTCACATATTATTATATTTCTTTGTTTTATGATCAACGTTGCATATTTTTTTGGTTAACAAAATTATGAGGCCCACAAGGCGCGAATGATTTTTTGAAATAAATAAATGAATAAATAAATAAATAAAATCCTGGATCCGCCGCTGGTCATGTACTTGTGACGAGATAAATGAAGAAAATACCGATACTTTGATCACAGCAAAAGGTTCTGTGTATGCCAGCCATAGCCTTAATTTCGATTGATCGTTATCGGAGAGAAAGGAAATGGTAGCGATGACAGAAAAGGATATACCAGTCAGCGGAAACACTTCGAATGGCAGTAAAAGAGAAAACATGTTTTTTTTTTATGGCAGCTGGTTTTCTTTTCACCTTTCATTGTCAGGGAAGCATCAAAATTTTTGTTGGCCCTCGTTAAAAAACAAGATACATAAAGAAAAGACAAGAGAGACAGAGAGGGGTGGCAGAAGGGGATATGATTTTTTTGTGAGGGGAGGGGAAGGGGCAAGAGCAGATCTTTCTACTTTTATTGATGAGGGGGGGGGGGGGGGTTGTCACAGAAATTTGGAATAAAAAGACACCAATTCAAATTCAAGTTCATTTATTCAAAATCCAAATATATATAGGATCATTCTCAATTTTCAGTTTACAAAGCATAACAGATATACAGAAATAACAGAAACAAAAAAGAAAACAAAAACAAAACAAACAAACTCATGTCATAATTCCAGTTCAAAGCATAATATAGCTTTAGGATTAAAAAAAAATAGAAATCAAAACTGTGGCAAGCCAATTCGGAACATGATACATTCGTATAGTATAATATATAACAATACTTACCAATATCTTTTGACTATACAGTATAACATAATACCAACATCTCTTAAATATAACACAATTATACAGGGGCCCCGGAACGTCTTGGAAGGTGGAGGGGCTTAATGGGGGGGGGGGGGGGGGGGCTGCGTGTATAACCACATTTTTGCACTGCCATACGCTTGCACGTGTTTACTGAAAAAGTGGGGGGGGGGGGGGGGGGGGCTGCAGCCCCAGCCCCCCCCCCCCCCCCCCGGGGTCCCTGTTATACCAACACCTTGCAGCAGATTAGCCTTGTGTTTGACAATGGGAGGGGATGTTGATTTTATGATTCATTGCTTTTCAGGAAGTCTGATCGTTTGTCATACATTTCGCTTATTCCTAAGATTATGATTGTGTTTGAGTCTGTTTCGTTATTTGACATAATTAGTTTAAATTTTCTTCTTCATATAGGTTTTGAAAATCAGTCAAAATCATGTTTAGTTTAGAGAACATTCTTAATCTGGCATCATTTAAGTGGGAACATTTCAATGAGAAGTGCATTATTTTCATCCTCTATGCCTACTTTTATCCTATATCTACTGTGCTACTTTCTTGTAACGACCTTCCTCAATCATTAGGTTACTATTACTTATCTTGATTTTGGTTATTTGATATATGTGTTTTTTCAATATCAAGCAAAGGGTAGTTTTGTAATTGGTTTTTAGGATTGTATATGTTTTCAAATTTGTAGAATATTCGGTATTGCTTTCATTAATTAGGGTGTCTTTCCAGGCTTTCACATATCTATCTTTTATTTGTTGTCGAGTATAGCTTCCCTTATAACCTTCTGATAGAAAAAAAGTGTCATGATTTCGGCAAATATGTGAAAATCCCATTGAGTTTTAAAATATTTCATGTGTTTGCAATAATTGGTGTTTATGTTCCTGCCTTCAATGTAAGTTTGCTTTACGCTTTTGTCGGCGGAGTTTTTTATGTGCATGGTGTGCCAACAGCCGATTGCATATTTTAATGTTGTCAAAGCAAGGGGGAATCGTCCGGTTTCCGCCAAGACGGCGCTGTTCATCGCCGATCTATTCGTTCCTATTAGGCTTTTTAAAAACTTCACTTGTAAGGTTTCTGGTAGGAAAGTTTTATAGCATTTTTCAAGTTCTTTAATCTAATTTATCAAATGTTTAAGTCCCCATATTTCAGAATTATAAAGAATGATCGGTTTTATACAGGTATCGAAAAGTTTAAAGTATGTTGTTAAGCATATTCGGTCTTTCGGGAAGATGTTTCGTATAGGCTAAACACGGCCTTTTAGGCTTTATTGATTAGATTTTTAATTGCGTGTGTGTAAATGTGCCCGATGGTTTCAAGATTTTACCTAAATATTTGTATTCGTTAGTTATTTCTATTTTGATTTTTATCAAATAAAAATACCTTTCTCTTCATCATTCTTTCCGCCTTATTGAAAATCATTATCTTTGCCTTTTCCGTGTTAATTTCTAAATTCCACTTTTCACAATATTCAGTACGTGCTATTTGAAGCTCACACTCTTTTTCAGATACGATAACAAGATAATCAACATATAAAGGCATGTATTTTTTTTTTCTCCTGAACCTAATGTCATTGGATGGCAATCATCTCCGAATGAATCTATACATTATCGTTCAGATACAGGGGGAAGAGGGTCGGGCTTAGTACACTCCCTTGCTTTACTCCTACCGAATCGGGGAAAGAAGGGGTAATTTTGTTTTGGAGTTTAATAGAAAATCGTACATCTTTATTATATACATAATTATTTACAATTACGTCGTAGAATGGATCGGTTATATTGTATTTTTTTAATTTGAAGAGTAAAGTTTTTCTGTTCACAAGATCGAACGCATTGCGGAAATCCACAAAGCATATGTATAAATATTTCTTACTTTTAAACATTTTATCTACTAGTGTCTTTAAGGTATTTATAAATATGTGGTCACTAGTTCTGCAAACTTTTCTAAAACCTATAGATCTGCTTAGAGGATATTCATATTGTTTTCTTGGAGATATGTTTGAAGTCTATTGTAAAGTATTCTTGAGAATAGTTTTGCAAGGGAGCTTGGGAGGTCTATTCCTCTATTAGAGGGTTCGCTACTGCAATCCTCTTTGAATATTGCATGTTTTATGAGATTATCCCTCCAAATATCCCTCCAATGAAATGTTGATGACCTGTTTTGTTTGTTTGTGTTTTTGTTGTTGTTGTTTTGTTTTGTTTTTGTTTGTTTTTGTTTTGTTGTTTTTTGTTGTTGTTGTTGTTTTTTTTTTTTTTTTTTTTTTGGGGGGGGGGGATTGCTTGTCAGAACATTTTCAGAACATTGGGCCCCTCCCTCACAAAATCCTGGATCCGGCACTGGAAGGGGCGGGGTGGAAGAGATAAAATGATGGATTCTCAAAACTATGTCAGAACCAGTGTCAGTTAGGCCAAAATATAGTGGTAATTTTGTCTCATGTGATTTAGGAAAACCGAAGTAATCAGTTTGAAACAAAAGTCACGAAATTCTGGAAAACCGAATATCGTTAAGACAGTGGTGGATCCAGGAATATGCAATGGGGGGGGGGGGGGGGGGGGGCGCCAGCGGCGAGGGAGCGGAGGGTGTGGGTAAAATAAAAAAGGAGAAAAATTAAAGGGGCGCGCCCTTGGCTGGATCCGCCACTGGTTAAGAGCATCAATAGCTTAACTCACTAAACTTGTTTTATAGAATAATGTTGATCTTTGAAGGTATAGAGGTTTACATGGTGGTACTGATAACGGTGAGAAGGCTTACGGTTCACCATGTGGTTAGTCCTGAAAAGGACTTTTGAATAAGAAGATGAAAGTGAAGAAAGTTAAGAGGAGAAGAAATGAAAAGGCGAGATAGAAAGTAGGAGAATATAGAAGTAATGTCTCTTGAAGTCCTGAAAAGGAAACCAGAAGAGAATAAGGCTGAGAGTAGAGAAGACTCGACGTTTCGGACAGGTTGACTGTCCGTCATCAGGGGTGAATAATGTTCTTAATAAGTACTAACATATTTTTCAAATATTTAGCATATTATGCGATTTATTTCAAAAAGGGTGCCCGGGCTATACTGGGCGTTTAAAAAAAGGAAACCCAACTCTGAAAATTTCCTACAAATGGAATATATACTTACCGGCATTTAATTTCATGTCATAATTATTAAAGAGTAATTAATTTGCTTTCCAATGGTACATTGTTTAGGTTTCCAGGGTCACTCATCAATGAACATCTTTGTCTTCAAAATTTTGTGCAAAATTCCAGTTAGTTCACTTTCTTGTAAAACACAATGGTTTGGGTGGAATGGCTTTGTCAACTAGCATGGCCATCCATTAGTAAGCAAATCTCTTAATCATAACAAAGAGTCTTATGAACTTCACAAAGCGTGGAAAGAATTGTTAGTCATAAAACTTTGACCAAGAAGAAGTGAGATCTTCAGAGAACACAGAGAACATGTTCGTTTTTCTTGAGTGCTGCAGGGATCTTCCGCCGATTTTCAATTAAAAGCTGACATTTTTGAAAATCAGCAAAGTAAAATCTTGAAACACACTTCCTTCCTTCTTTATGCTGTTTGTCTTTGATTTGCAATACTTTGTGATATTGCAATCATATTGGTTCGCACTGGTTTTTTGGCATGCAACCTTGTTAAACTTCACCGAGATTGTCTTCTTTGCAAAATGATTCCTATTTCAAAGCGTTTTATAAAGCAAAAATCCCGAATCATGGGTTAATAACATCTCATTAACACAAGTTTGAAAAAGAAAATTGTCCACAACGAGAAATAGAGCACCCATGCTATTTCACGAAAGGCATCTCCTAAAGATCGTGCCTATTGTGTTTGAAAAGAAAGTGAACCAACTAGATTTTTGCACAAAATTTTGAAGACAATGATGTTCAGTGATGCATGGCCCTGGAAACCTAAACAAGTTACCAGTGGAAAGAATATGAACTATTCTTTCATATGCATGGTATGAATTTAATTGTCAGTAAACATCATCTTTTACAGGATTTCCGACTAAAATGAACAATTGATTTCTTATGAATTGTTGTTGTGAGCTTATAAATGCAAATAATATCTCGCCAGCAAGTTGAAATAAATTTGTAAGGTTTTTTGATGAATCGCGCTTTACGCTATGGATTTATGTAAACCCACAGCGCGCATTGCCAGAACCATTGATTACGTCATAAATAATGAAATGCGCACATATACCATATCAACGCAAACAACATGAGATTGTTACACTGATCCTATACATTGAAGAAACATTAGCTAGCATCTTGAAGCTCTGAAAGAAATCGGTTATCTTCTGATATTAAACAATAAATAAAAGATGCCGCCAAAAGACGGATCAAGTAATAAGATGAAGAAAGGGGTTTCAGACAAAAAGAATCGGGGTGAGGCGCCTGAAGAATTACCTCCACTTGTTGGATGGAAGCCCCGCCCAGAAACGCCCCGCCCAGAACCTCAGCGTGCATTGAATAACAGCGAGGAGAGGCTGGAACTTCAAATACAGAGAGAAATGGCTCGTAAGTACACTGGTAAACTTGATTCATAATGTTGTTTCTTCCTTTATTTTGTTTGCTTTCTTACGGCTATCTATGAGAAAGTGAAACGAATGTTAAAATTATTAATATTATGTTAATGCTTTGCTTATGGGTGGTACATGTATCAAAATGAACTAATTTTATTCAGTGGACTACATCCAGTCGGGAGGGTATAGGTTTATAGAGGGCGCATGCTCCCCCTCCTCCATTAGATATTGATAACAAAATATTTTGTTTGTTGTCTTTCTGTTTTGCATGTCACTTGAAGTTTTGGACAAAAATTGGTGCCTACATTTACGCCAGCTTTAGTACATTTTGATAACTTGTTTTTGTTTTTGTTTCTTGCTAATAAGTAATATATATGACATAATTTAGGATGATGTTTAAATACCGGTCATTGCGTAGTGAATATATAAAAATAATAATAATAATAATACATTTATAAAGCGCAGTAACTATCCAACAATGTGTATATATTCTACTGCGCTGCATGAGTTCCTGATATGCTTGTTATTAATTGAATAGATACGCTTTGATATATCTGAAAATTATTGGGAATCGACGGTTATATGTTGTTGAGGAACAAGCTGCGAGTAATGAAGGTTTGTAATCACCGCCATTGTGTCATAGCAATAATGATAATTACAATAATAATAATAATAATAATAATGATAATAATAATAATACATTATGAGTTATAATGCTCCAGTGTAAGATAAAGAAGTAAGGAAATAAGAGAGTATAAGAATGTAATAAGCATTGAACAAGTAAGTTTTTAGACTGCTTTTGAATGAATCTGGAGAATTGCAGTTTCTAACATTATAATATAATAACTCTTTTTCCAGCGTTAGGGCAAATCCTTTTATCTCAGCCTATTTTTAGCATTCCCCTTAACGCACGGTTTCTTTCCCGGAATTTCTATTGTGACGGAATAAACCACATTGTTAGGATTCCCCCTAACGTAGGAAATAATAGTTATGTTCACACGTAGTACATAGCATCGATGCTATGTTAGCATCGATGCTATGTAAGTTTCAAAAATATTTCCAGTACGTTCAGACAGGCCGTGATCGACTTGCTTCTATCACCCACTCGTGACTATTCATCGCTCACCCGCTGCCAAAACAATAATTACTGCGCCACACAGAGTGACCCGAGTATAATTGGTATATGCATGGTCAAACGCGCGGAAGTTATATGTCTTCATAAATCAACATAATAACACAATAACAATTCATTTGTAATATCGATAATACAATCAAGTAGCAAATACATGTGTTATAATACTTAATTTTAAATAAACCTTGTACATGTCAAAGTTGACTGAACTCCAATCTTATGCCAAAATAAAACACATGCATGCACACTATATTCTCTGGTAAGCACATGTAAATCAATATCTAAAGACAACATCATACTTTAGTTAAGGTCTGATTCTGAAAGAGCAGATTCTCAGCTTTGAAATGATATATAACTCATTGGATATTCATAACTCAATGTACAAAGAGAAGAATGCACAGTCCCTCATAATGTTACTTCTTAATAAGGGTTTAAAGTTTGCAGTCTATTGAAGCACTCTGACTTGCAAAGTGTTGTGCTAAGGTGACAAATGGAGGATTAGAACTCAATGAAAATTTCTATGAAGAGATTATCAGATTGTCCTAAAACTTGGCATACTACATGGACATATCCTGTTTATCATAGTGCACAAGTATCAATGCAAGAACTTACTCCGGGAGATTTATGGGAGATTAAAATGAGACAAGTATTCAGGGTCGTGAAAAAGAAAAGTAATAGAACAAAATCCAGAGAAGACACACATAAGTCTGATAAAAAGCTGGCAAAAATACCACTTCTAGATTGTTTGGTGCCTCCACATTTTAGATTACTTAGAAAAAAGTATACTCTTTCAGGAAATACCCAAAACTAAAATTTGACCATGCATGCCAACCAAAACACATTGATTGATCTCTAACTGAAAATCACACAGTGCGACTTTTGGGTGGTTTTGTGGTGCCTGGTCACATATATAAAAAAGAAAAAGATAAAAAGAAGGAACCCCCCCCCTCCCCCCCCCCCCCCCCCAAAAAAAAAAACCCTTCCTTACCACAGAGTATACACATTACCCTATACCCCTATATACATCACATGAATACATACATTACATTACAGTACCAGATGAAACAGACAGAATGATAATAGAAAAAAAAAGTAGGGAAGAGGGTACATCACATGAATACATACATTGCATTATATTATAGCACCACATGGAACAGATAGAATTATAATAGCAGCGAGTGAAGATGGCAGCGATTGCGCTAACTCGACAAATAGTCACAAGCGCGGTGGGTGGTCTACCGCAAAGCGTCGATGCTTTGTCGCTGGATCCTGAGATCTACTCCTGCTAAACTCGCTGCAAGAATAGTTTGGAAACTCGCTTCTATCTCGTGACTATCTGCGTTCAGACAGCGTTTGATCTCTACACTATCTGGTCTTCACCAAAATAGCATCGACACCTCGATAGCATCGATGCTATCAATCTACGTGTGAACGTACCTAATGTTGTATTGACTAATCTTGCTGATAATAACAACCAATGAAAAGCACTAGAATTACATGAGATTGCGTAATCAAGTGCACTCCCAAAAGTTTGGCATACACACTTCCGAAACAGCGCCTCTAAGTTCATTGATCAGGAACTTGGAAATGGAAAGGCGCTATATTAACAAAATAATAATCGCTGTTATTTATGTTATCTATCATCTCTCATATACATGTAATAATATCAAAGACTAGATTCCCTCATGTTTCATCCCAAATTAGTTTGTCTTATCCCAACTTTAAAATGAAGGAATATTGATTCCCCCCTTTCTTTTGTTGAAAGTATTGAAGATTTTTTCCTATATTATTGTAATAATGCAGTGGTCATTATTTATGTTCCAATCATGTCATATGAAATATGAATTAAACTGAAACTGAAGCTACTCCAACTTCTATCTAGATCGGAGGTGGGTTCAAGATCAAATGAACAGACTACTTGCAGCCAAGGATTGGGAGGAACGTGGAGTACACCTGCCACCGGTGACCGAAGCACCTATCACCACCCAGAACCACGCCCCCATGACCACCGAGGCTGTGGTGCCTCAATCTAGCACTAACACCACCGCAAGCATCACCACCACCATCCCCTTGCCACACCCACCCATGGGACCACGCCCACCAAATGTCCCGAAGAGGAATGTTGGCAACCGTGAAGTGTTAGTCAGGCAACGGAGTGATGGCGCGGTAGGTTATTATATGGGTGAAAGTTTGGGGCAGTTAAAGGGTTAAAATTCGTTATTTATACCCCTCATGAGAAATTAGTGAAAACTAAGACAAAATCAGGCGATCGATTGCTTTAGATCTGTGGTTTTATTCGCTCTATTACGATCTGTGTGCGTCACAATCAAAGTATAAATAATTAAGATGCAAGGTATAAGTCTGTTACAGTATAAACTCTAGCTCTGTAAAAAATAATGAATCCAGTCAATCAAGAAAAGAAACCGGAAATCTTTTTTTAAATATCAATTTCACTTTTTATTACTTATTTGTTCATAAGAAGGAAACAACAATTGTGTTTTTAATCAGAATTATGATGTATATGTAAGGGATACAGGTTTACACTTGGCACTCCGAGTATAAATGGACAAAGCTAACCCACCCGGTCAGGAGCTAAATCTTGCCTTCAGTAATGATACAATACACTGATACAAGCTATCTTGATTATTCTCAGATGGTTATCGTCCCCAAAACGCCAGATCTGATTTCACTTGATATGCCTCCAGTCACAGCACCGAAGCCTCAGCCTCCACCGACGAAACCAGGAAGTAACCGCAGAAACACCAACAAGTTCCACAAAGTAGCTCAAAAGAGTGACAAGCATGGCCATGGTCGAACAACAAAGCCTTCAGGTATGGCGATCAGTGAAGGATCGGGTGCTAACATGTCAAAGCAAAAATAAGAATTATCATCTTCAAATTGGACACAAAAAATAAGCATTAAAATTGTCATTTTTTTCCATACCATGTGCTTTACATTTTTATTCAAATTCTTTTCTCTTTAAGTAGAAAAAAAAAATGATGTAAAAAAGATAATTATTGCCAATTTAGCCCGTTGAAAATATTGGTATCACTGTGACGTAAAAAAAAAGATATAACTGTTGCAAATTTGAAGAACAACATTTTAAATTATCAAGCGCTTTGAAAATCTCCCTGCTTCGTTTACAGATGAACAAAAGGTTCAGCAGACTTATGGTCCGAGGAAGCCTCACCCACCACCAAAACGCAAACCAGATCGTCTTCTCTACAAGCGTGCTCAAATCAGCAACACCGAGAACATCTATCTTGCCACTGATCAGGGTCAAGAAGCCAAAATCACAAGTGATCACGATGACCAACATCTCAAGGACGAGACTGGCCTTGAGAAGGATGTCGATGTCGACAAGAAGCCTGCAAAATTCACCGCCGCCTCCCGCGCTCACAGCAGCGAGCCGGAAGAGATTCCCGAAGAGCTAAGTGCTTAAAGATTTTCCCGATCTCATTTTTTGTTTTTCATTGGGTCACTAGGGTTTACTGGTTTCACAACTTTTGGTTTCATTTTTCAAAATTCTCAATCTGGATCCTTTTGTTTTTCGTTTTTCTTTCTTTTCGGGGATTTTTTTTTTATCAAAGAAAAAAGCTCGGCCTTTTCAAACTAGAATAGCTTCAATTTACAACTTTAAGTTGAGATTGGTCTACCTGCTTCATCAAAAACCAAACCACATTCCATATCACAATCATCAGATTGTATTTAATGTTAGCTAAGTCTACTTTAATAATTTCAACTGCCTTTGCAAGTAAGTTAGAGCTTGGATGCCATGTCTATATGTCACTTCTTCACATCCATCAACAACCTCTCTTTAGTTTTATAAGCAAATATGTAGAAACCCCCATCTCCATAAACATATTCATTACAACGTCGAAGTTCATGTATCAGGCAATCCCCGATCCAAGAAATCTTATTTCGTGAGGTCCGTCCCCCATACGTTGTAAGATATCATGTCGTGTTTCCTAGCACGCTGAGATATCTCACCCCATGTGGACAACAAAATGTCATTTCATTTTGCTCTCCATAATGGGTAAGATAATTTCGGCCTGCTTTAGGAACACATTATGCTGTCTGTTTCTTGTTATGTTTGTTCTTGTTTCGTTTGTCTCTGTTTATTTTTTGTTTTTTGTGTTTGTCTCTTTTTTGTTCTTTTTTATTCATAAGAAAAATGCATTCGGTTATAAAGGTTACTGCATTCATATTCTGGATTTAAGTTTCTACCACAAAGAAAAAGGTCACTGTGCAACTATTTTTAAATACAATACATTCTATGGGCCCTTTCGAGAGAGGAGTTAGCTTTGGAGGGAGCAATCCATTAGGAAGGAGGGGCTGCCGTGAGAGGCAGCAAGCCCTTTCGAGAGGGAGGGGGTAGTTTTCGAAGCAGCAAGCCCTTCCGAAGGGCGGGTTGGCTTTACAGGTAGAACGCCCTTTGTAGGAGAGGTAAGCTTTAGAGGGAGCAATCCATTAGGAAGGAGATATCTTTAGAGGAAGCAAGCCCTTTTCGAGGGAGGAGTTAATTAGCTTTGAAGGCAGAAAGCCCTTTCGAGGGACGTGATAGCTTTAGAGGGAGCAAGCCCTTCCGAAGGACGGGTAAGCTTTAGAGGGAGCAAGCCCTTTCGAGGGAGGAGTTAGCTTTAGAGGGAGCAAGCACTTTCGAGGGAGGAGTTAGCTTTAGAGGGAGCTAGCAATTTAGATGTGAGGGGGCCGCGTTAGAGGCAGCAAACACTTCAGAGGGAGGAGTTAGCTTTAGAGGGAGCAAGCCCTCCCGAGGGACCGGTTATGACTTTAGAGGGAGCAAGCCCTTTCGAGGTACGGTTTAGCTTTAGAGGGAGCCAGCCCTTCTGAGGGACAAGTGAGCTTTAGAGGGAGCCAGCCCTTCCGAAGGACGGGTTAGCTTTGGAGGTAGCAAGCCCTCTGTATGAAGGGGCTAGCTTTAGAGGGAGCAATCCATTAGGTAGGAGGGGGTAGCTTAAAAGGGAGCAAGCCATTTTGAGGGAGGAGTTACCTTTAGAGGCAGCAAGACCTTTTGAGGGAGGAGTTAGCTTTAGATGCAGCCAGGTCTTTCAGGGGACGGGTTAGCTTTAGAGGCAGACAGCCCTTTTGAGGGAGGAGTTAGCTTTAGGGGGAGCAAGCCCTTTGGAGGAAGGAGCGCCAGCTTTAGAGGCAGCAAACCCTCCCGAGGGAAGGGTTAGCTTTAGAGGGAACAAGCCCTTTCGAGGAACGGGTATAGAGTGTACCAGCCCTTTCAAAGGAACGGGTTAACTTGAGAGGCAGCCAGCTCTTTCGAGGAACCGGATATCTAGAGAGGCAGCCAGCCCTTTCGAGAGCTAGGGACGGGTTAGCTTTAGAGGTAGCAAGGGCTTGCTCCCGCTAAAGCTCCCCGTCCGACCTCATTGATCACGGGCGTAGACACGCATAATTATCCATTGTTAGTGGGGGGAATGATCTATTCATCATCCCCCTCACTAACAATAGAAAACGTGTTCGTATCTACGCCACTGTCATTGATTGCTCCCTGTAAAGCTAGCCCCCTCATACATATGCTTTGTATGAGGGGGCTATCTTTAGAGGAAGCAGTCCATTAGGTAGGAGGGGTAGCTTTAGAGGGAGCAAACCCTTTCAAGGGACGGGTTAAATTTAGAGGCAGAATGCCCTTTTGAGGGAGGAGTTATAGCTTTAAAGGCAGAAAGCCCTTTCGACATGTTCGAGGGACGGGTTAGCTTTAGAGGGAGCAAGCCCTCCCGAGGGACCGGTTATGACTTTAGAGGGAGCAAACCCTTTTCGAGGGACGGTTTAGCTTTAGAGGGAGCCAGCCCTTCCGAAGGACGGGTTAGCTTTAGAGGTAGCGAGCCCTCTGTATGAGGGGGCTAGCTTTAGAGGGAGCACTCCATTAGGTAGGAGGGGGTAGCTTAAAAGGGAGCAAGCCATTTTGAGGGAGGGGTTACCTTTAGAGGCAGCAAGCCCTTTTGAGGGAGGAGTTAGCTTTAGATGCAGCCAGGCCTTTCAGGGAACGGGTTAGCTTTAGAGGCAGACAGCCCTTTTGAGGGAGGAGTTAGCTTTAGAGGCAGCAAACCCTCCCGAGGGAAGGGTTAACCTTAGAGGCAGCCAGCTTATTCGAGGGACGGGATTGCTTGAGGGGGAGCAAGCCCTTTCGAGGGAGGGGGGGGGGGGGGGGCTTTAGAGGGAGCAAGCCCTTCTGTGGAAGGAGTTAGCTTAAGAGGCAGCAAGCCCTCCATAGGGGCGGGTTAGCTTGAGAGGCAGCCAGCCCTTTCGAAGGACGGGTTAGCTTTAGAGGTAGCAAGGGCTTGCTCCCGCTAAAGCTCCCCCTCCGACCTCATTGATTGCTCCCTCTACAGCTAGCCCCCTTATACATATGCTTTGTATGAGGGGGCTTTCTTTAGAGGAAGCAGTCAATTAGGTAGGAGGGGTAGCTTTAGAGGGAACAAACCCTTTTTGGGGAGGAGTTACATTTAGAGAAAACAAGCCCTTTTGTGGGGGGAGTTAGCTTTAGAGGGAACAAGCCCTTTCGAGGAACGGGTTAGCTGAGAGTGTGCCAGCCCTTTCAAAGGAACGGGTGAGCTTGAGAGGCAGCCAGCTCTCTCGAGGGAAGTGACGCTTGAGAGGAAGCAAGCCCTATCGAGGGAGGGGGAGCTTTAGAGGGAGGAAGCACTTTCGTGGGAGGAGTTAGCTTAAGAGCCAGCAAGCCCTCCCGAGGGACGGGTTAGCTTGAGAGGCAGCCAGCCCTTTAGAGGGACGAGTTAGCTTTAGAGGTAGCAAGGGCTTGCTCCCTCTAAAGCTCCCCCTCCGATCTCATTGATTGCTCCCTCTAAAGCTAGCCCCTCATACAAATGCTTTGTATGTTGGGCTATCTTTAGAGGAAGCAGTCCATTAGGTAGGAGGGGTAGCTTTAGAGGGAGCAAGCTCTTTTGGGGAGGAGTTACATTTAGAGGCAGCAAGCCCTTTTGAGGGAAGAGTTAGCTTGAAAGGGAGCAAGCCCATTCGAGGGAGGGTAGCTTTAGAGGCAGCCATCCCTTTTGAGGGAGGGGTAGCTTTAAAGGCAGCAGGCCCTCCATAGGGACGGGTTAGCTTGAGAGGCAGCCAGCCCTTTCGAGGGAGGGGTTAGCTTTAGAGGTAGCAAGGGCTTGCTCCCGCTAAAGCTCCCCCTCCGACCTCATTGATTGCTCCCTCTACAGCTAGCCCCCTTATTATGCTTTGTATGAGGGGGCTTGCTTTAGAGGAAGCAGTCAATTAGGTAGGAGGGGTAGCTTTAGAGGGAACAAACCCTTTTTGGGGAGGAGTTACATTTGGAGAAAACAAGCCCTTTTGTGGGGGGAGTTAGCTTTAGAGGAAGCAGTCCATTAGGTAGGAGGGGTAGCTTTAGAGGGAGCAAGCCCTTTTGGGGGAGGAGTTACATTTAGAGGCAGCAAGCCCTTTTGAGGGAAGAGTTAGCTTTAGGGGGAACAAGCCCTTTCGAAGAACGGGTTAGCTTTAGAGGGAGCAAGCCCTTCTGGGGGAGAAGTTAGCTTTAGAGGCATCAAGCCCTCCCGAGGGACGGGTTAGCTTGAGAGGCAGCCAGCCCTTTCGAGGGAGGGGTTAGCTTTTGAGGTAGCAAGGGCTTGCTCCCTCTAAAGCTCCCCCTTCGACCTCATTGATTGCTCCCTGTAAAGCTGGCTCCCTCATACATATGCTTTGTATGAGGGGGCTATCTTTAGAGGAAGCAGTCCATTAGGTAGGAGGGGTAGCTTTAGAGGGAGCAAGCTCTTTTGGGGAGGAGTTACATTTAGAGGCAGCAAGCCCTTTTGAGGGAAGAGTTAGCTTGAAAGGGAGCAAGCCCATTCGAGGGAGGGTAGCTTTAGAGGCAGCCATCCCTTTTGAGGGAGGGGGTAGCTTTAAAGGCAGCAGGCTCTTTTGAGAGGGGCGGGGGTAGCTGAGAGGCAGCAAGCCCTTTCGGGAGAGGGGCGGGTCAGCTTTAGAGTTAACTGGGGGTGGACACATCTGTATGTAAGCCCCAGTCATATATTCACGGATCACCTATACGGATGACTATACGGATGACACTAATGAGGGGTTTACGGTATTCCTACGGTCAATCGGGGAACATCCGTCCTTTCATCCATGTAGATCTGGCTACCTCGACAGACGTCCCTGGCAATCCGGCAAAATGCACGGAATTTTTGTACACTTCAAAACTTTCGTGCAGTTTGCCGGATTGACAGGGACATCCGTAGAGGTAGCTAGATCTACACGGATGAAAGGACGGATGTTCCCCGATTGACAACGGAAACGCTGTAAACCCCCCATCCGTGGTCATCCGTAGTCATCCGTAGGGTCAGCCGTGAATGTGACTGAGGCTTATGATTGCACACTTTGGCCTACTCTGTTGAGAGTTGAGTTCAGACTAAGGGGGTAATGGATGGAACCAAAAGTCACTGGTGCTTGCACCCATCTCTCCTGTCGCAGGACTGAGTCAATGACTCTCAGGTTCTCCCAGGTCACGTCAGGGAAGTCTCCTGTAGGTGGAAGGGATGTGTTAGTGACATGGTGAAGGGTTACGTGGGAGTGGTGACAGAATGACTGGGGGTGACTGGGTGATCTTTATCTCTCCGTCTGCCAGTGTGAACGGCGCTTCTAGATGCAAGTGATGATGTCTCTCCGTGTCTCTCGTATATGAACATGCCCTCTGCGGTATGGACTGTGTTGAACATAGGGTGTGCTTTGAAAGGGAAGAGGTATTTTTCTGTGGCAGTGGTGTCTGGTGTAGGATGTGTGGTGTTTGCAGATGTGCTGCGGATGTTGATCTTCAGAATAAATGGTGTGATTTAGCCTGTGTAAGGAAGGGCACTTGAGGTTTTGAAGTCGATTGAACTTCAAGGTTTTGTTTCTTCTGCAGCTTGTATTCAATTCTGTGCCCTTACAGAGGGAATTTGACCTTCATAAAATGTTGGAATGAGCAGAAAAAAGACATATAAATGCAAGTTTGAAAAAAGACGAACTAGAACGTTCGACAACCCCAAAGATTTGAGATTTCTAATTATATGAACAATCTTCAATTGGCAATGCAGTTATGTGTGTGATGTCATACATGGACTGACACTCGATTTGTTGTGCACTTGAAATCAATACTCAAAATATCCATTTCCCAAGTTTTTATTGGTGGAACAGATATTTTTCTTTTTGCGATGCATTTGTGGGTATCATATTCATATTGTCACCCCATGATGAAAATACGTTTGTTCCGTGAATAAAAATGCGAGAAAAGAGATGTTTCTAGTAATTTCTAGTATCCACATATCGTTTTGAGAGTTGACCGTGTCTGACATCACATATCATGATCACATTACTAGTAGAAGGTTTTTCGTGTGATCACCTGAACTCTCTGAAGATTGAATTTCTAAAGTTTGGTACTATTCTTAACCTAATCTAATCACTAATCTGTTTTTCTTGTCTTCTTCCAACTTTATTTGGTGAGTCATTCCCTGATTGTTTGTGTGCTATTCTATCCATCTTTCTGTTACTCATCCTTCTTTCAGATCAATTCATCTTTCTTTCACTTACTCTAATTTTCATTTCCCACTAACTTTTCTTCCAATTTCTTACTTTAAAATGATTATTTTTCCTCCTCTGTACCTTTTTTTTTTCCAGATTAGACAGATATCTGCGAAAGTGATCGGAGCATATATACTTGATTATTCTTTATTTTCTCTATATTTTTTTTCAATCACTCCCTTCATTCGGAATTTATATTGATTCTAAGGACAATTATTACTCTTCAATTCAAGACATGTATTAATGAAAGAATGACAATGTCTAACAAACAATTCCTTTCAAGGGTCAGCATGGTCAGATGCAAAACCCATCTGACTCTCACATACCTGAACGATCCTATCTTATTTTCATCGTATGGGCAGTTTCAGTGTACGAAGTTATGTCTCCGCCCTTTGACCATTAAATCGTCTCTTTAAATGATTCGACTAACATCTATAAATACCCAGTAGACGGTATCTCGTCTAAGTTTTAGGTTGACAATAAAATCTGGAGAAACTGATAGCAGAAGAGTTCTTCAAGATGTTTTAGTGGAATATTATTCTTATCGTTTTTCTATCATTTCTTTATTCTGGTAAGTTGCTCTTGCTTTCCCATCTGTAAGTCTGCCCCTTATTTGATTTTATTGTTTCCTTACATGTTAACTACCCATTTGCATTTAAATCACATAGCATTTTGAAGTGAAAGTACACTTAGGACATTGCATCCGTCTTTTGAAGCACCATTAAATATATATCAAAACTTATCAAAATATGTCCCTTTTCACTATACTATAAGAATCAAATGCCATTATCTCTTCTAAAAATTGTCTTCAAGGTACACAGGAAATGCGCATTCCATTTCTCGCAAGTTGCCAAAATAAGTGAATGGCCGCTAGAATTATTGGTTCAACATGTTCAGTGTGGTTTTGAAAAGGGAAAGGAAAATAGATAATACGTTACTCATTTATCAAAATCGATTATCCATTATACAAAATTGCATGATACAAAGCAAAATTTTCATTTAAATAGCTTTAACAGCTTTACATAAACATAAGCTTGCCCGACTATGTAGACAGCAAAGCGACGAGGTTCTCTCGTCATTGAATGGGCTCGCTCTTGAAGCTTTCACCAAGTTGCTGTAGCTTTCCAGTTGCGTTTTCCTGACCGAGACGTTCTCCCAAAGTTTTCCATAAGTTTGATTATTGAAGGTTTTCGTAAGAGTTAACTTTTACAAGATCATTAATGGCAGTTGCCATAATTTGGGGAGGAAAATACATATAAGGCACATGCAAGTCTAAAAACTTAAACAAAGTCAGGGAGAAGAATGACTGGTACAGATGAAGATGACATCCAAGAAGTCTAAGGCGTTTTTAATAGAGAGAGAACCCTAAAGTCGCCAAGAGAATGAATGACTTGGAAATATCTTAAACATTCTTCCATCACAAGATATAATTGCATGGTCATTCATTGGTATTCATTCAGGATGTTCTGCTGCCGCCAGCTAGTACGAACGCAGACCTCCCGGCCCAAGGTAACTTCGGTAATGACAGTGGCTATATATACTTGATTCCAGACCAAGATTCGTGATATGAAACGAAGTGTCTTTTTTGGAGAATGCAAGATCCAACTTGTAACCAGAACGTGTGAGAATGTGCGCCAGTCCTTAACATCATCCTCCCTATTTTTACTTCGACAGGAACGTGAATCGGTAAAAAGTATCCGAATCGATATGTATGTGGAAATAGCACACTGGTGACATGGTCCGTTTATCTTCCACGGGAACATAATGGTGAAGCCTACGTGCGCGTGATCAAAAATGAAGTGCTACTTCCCGAACACCTCTTATATAGACCGCCAACAAATACATAGCTGCAAATGTTCTAGTATAGTTCAATAGAAGAAGAACAAGAACCATATGAACAAGAACAAGAAAATGACGAAAGAAGAAAAGAAGAGAAAACGAAGAAAAAGAAGAATAACAACAAAAAGAAGGAGATACAAATTTCGAAGGGACATCGTGGGTGCAAGATTGAGAACCTACGAGTTGCCGTAAGATATAGGCATAGGGAGCTCTTTCACCACCGTATTGTTGCCTGGTCATGGATCCCTTCGAATGGATGCCAAGATCACCGGGCCTGACTCCATGCAATATTCTTTATTATCTAAAAAGAAAGCACTACTCGTGATATTGGAGCTTTCCGTTACAGATGAGTTCCTGCTGCATCAGAGGAGAATGATCCGTCGTACCATGATGACAATGAGAACAAGAATGGTGGATATGTAACAGGACACTGAACTTTGTCTTTTGACATCAAGCACATGAGCTGACAAAAGCCTCTGCAATGAAGGGAGTGGGATGGAGGATAGGTCATATACCTCCATACTATTGAAACACTTAGGCCCTTTGACCAAAACTACCCATTCGAACGAATAAAAATAGAAATAGACCGAAACCTTTGTACGGTTTGTTGGTACTTTTTTATAGGACCTTTGTTGTTTTTACTAAACTTTGTCATTCTTTCAGTAAAACAACTTGTATGATTATTTCGATACATACTACAGGTAATAGTATTTTATTTAGAAATATAAGAGAACATTTAGGCGATCTAGTAATGGGGCATTTTCGATTCATTTTTGGCCAGGAAGTTTGTATTTCCTCGAAATTGATATATCTTACCATCGGTTGGTATGTTATGTCAAACAGATTATTGACTGGATAGTCATTAGAAATTTAGAATTCTTAACATTATACTGTTAATACATGGTTGGGAGTGCGTGGGTGCGATCTGGCAACACAAATGTTTTTATCGTGGTGTACTATACGCACGAGGCGCAAGCCGAGTGTGTTTGACACCACGATAAAAACCTGCGTGTTGCCAGATCGCACTAATGCACGAACTCACAACCATGTATTAATAGTTTTATAAAACGGGTCGGCAATATGATTATGAAGTCTATAAGTATAAAAATGGTTACGAACCCCAGAGAAACGCGAAGAGTCGCACAGCATAGAAATGGCTCAACAGCGTATCTACCGTAACTCACGTTGGGTGATGGTGGATAGGTCCGTGCGACTGAGTTTAGCGAAACTTTCAAGCTTTGAAAATCCAAATTTCACTGCTCTTTTCGTACTGTTGGAATCCTTCCCATTCAGTAGATCTTCCTCCGTGAGAAGTGCAAAACTGAGATTCGAAGATACAGCCATTTTTTACACGCTGCTATCGTCAAAAATTACACTTAAACTTTCATTTGCGGTACTGCACTGCACCGATCGCGATCGGACCGCGGTAGCGCTACAGCTGTAATTTTGTTGATTTGTTGACATTAGCGTTTACATGTTTACATGTGCAATAGACCCCTTTGCCGTATGTTATCACTTTTTTTTTGGACAGTCACGTGGTGTTATTTGATCAGGATGGCTACATTCTTGAACCCGTTTTATAATTCTTAATTTCTTATTGTCATTATTATTATTATGAGGATAGTACAAAGCTGCGCCGAAATAATCGCTCCCAAATAGTGTCAGGCCGTTTGGTCAAGACAAAAAGTGTGAATAATGAGAATCGTTAACATTTCCCTTTTTTATTTATACATTTAATTTTATTTGTCATTATTTTTATTTGTTTCCATTTGTTTGTTTGTTTGTTTTGTTTTGTTTTTTTGTTTTTTGTTTTGATTTTTTTTTTTTTTTTGTTGTTGTTGTTTTTTTTTTTTTTTTTTGGGGGGGGGGATTTTTCTTTTTTTCTTATTTCAATAAATGCATGTTCAGGGGCGTCCCTAAAACCGTTTTAAAGTGATGGAGGGGGGGGGGGGTCCGAACCAATTTGCTGACAGTTGACAAAATTTTTCAAACAAGCAAAAAAGTTCTTTTTAACATTGTGTTGACAAGGGTAAAGATACAAATTTGCAACCGATATGAATAGGAGGGGTACTGGGAGGGGCGTCCCTCCCATTAAAGCAGTAGTACCCTCTCCCCGGCCTAAGCGTCGCCCCTGTTCAAGCTCCTTGAATGTTTAAAGTATGATATTTCATTCTTCAGTTTTCCATAGGTACTATTTCCACAGATCCCCGGGGGTCCCATCAAGAACTTGACTTCAGCTTTTCTCTTCACTAGTTTCAGCACACTTAAGCAATCGCGAGGCAACAGGATCGCATACAAGTTCGAAAAACTTTGTCCTTTGAATTTTCAACTACTTCATTATCTTCCTGTACCTTTCCTTACATTGTGTCCATCACCATGTTCTGAAGGAAGGCTTCTTCAGGACATTCCTGCTAGCATCACCCATTCTGCTCCAGTAACCACTGACACAGAATCTCGCCTTTTCCTTTTTAAAGGACACCTAGTGTTCATCACAGCCCCTACCGCAGAGGACATTTTCATATATCAGGAGACAGGGAAAGACTACATCACATGTATCAAGAAGTACCATTCACAATGACAGACGAAGGGGTCCAAATCATCCAGTTATTCCCAGTCATTCTGCCATCATAACCCTGTAGCTCTTTACTGCGTCACTTAGCTCATCTCCCCCATCTACAGGAGTCATTCTTGACATAATCTGGAAGGATCTGGGAAGCACTGACATAATTCTGTGCTGTGAGAGATGGGTGCATATACCAGTGGTTTCTGTTTCTATCTGTTCCTTCCTCACCCGAATCCAGCTTCCAGCTAGGTGTGGTCAAAGTGTGCAATCTTTCGTATGGACGACCATCAGTCCACCCTTATGAGCTAATGCATACCCAAAATGGATGGCTATCAGTCAACCACTATGAGTTAATACATCCCTCATAATGCACGACCATCAGTCCAACTTTATGAGCTAATGCATCCCTCATAATGGATGGCTATCAGTCAACCAGTATGAGCTAATGCATCTCTCATAATGGACGACCACCAGTCCACTCTTATGAGCTAATGCTTGCCTCACAGTGGACGACCTTCAGTCCACCTTTATGAGCTAATGCATCCCTCATAATGGACGACCATCAGTCCACACTTATCAGCTAATGCTTGTCTCACAATGGACGACCATCAGTCCACCGTTATGAGCTAATGCATCTCTCATAATGGACGACCACCAGTCCACTCTTATGAGCTAATGCTTCCCTCATAATGGACGACCATCAGTCCAACTTTATGAGCTAATGCATCCCTCATAATGGATGGCTATCAGCCAACCACTATGAGCTAATGCATCCCTCGTAATGGACGACCATCAGTCCACCTGTATGAGCTAATGCAGCACTCATAATGGACCACCATCAGTACACAACTATGAGCTAATGCATACCTCATAAGCTCATAAGAGTTGACTGGTGGTCGTCCATTATGAGGGATGCATAAGCTCATTCTGGTTGACTGATAGCCATCCATTGTGGGGGATGCATTAGCTCATAAAGTTGGACAGATGGTCGTCCATTGTGAGACAAGCATTAGCTCATAAGAGTTGACTGGTGGTCGTCCATTATGAGGGATGCATAAGCTCATTCTGGTTGACTGATAGCCATCCATTATGAGGGATGCATTAGCTCATAAGAGTGGACTGATGGTCGTCCATTGTGAGGCAAGCATTAGCTCATAAGAATGGACTGGTGGTCGTCCATTATGAGGGATGCATTAGCTCATAGTGGTTGACTGATACCCATCCATTATGAGGGATGCATTAGCTCATAAAGTTGGACTGATGGTCGTCCATTACGAGGGATGCACCAGCTCATAGTGGTTGACTGATAGTCATCCATTTTGGGTATGCATTAGCTTATAAGGGTGGACTGATGGTCAACCAGTATGAGCTAATGCATCTCTCATAATGTACGACCACCAGTCCACTCTTATGAGCTAATGCATCTCTCATAATGGACGACCACCAGTCCACTCTTATGAGCTAATGCATCTCTCATAATGGACGACCATCAGTCCAACTTTATGAGCTAATGCATCCCCCATAATGGATGGCTATCAGTCAACCAGTATGAGCTAATGCATCTCTCATAATGGACGACCACCAGTCCACTCTTATGAGCTAATGCTTGCCTCACAATGGACGACAATCAGTCAACCCTTATGAGCTAATGCATCCCTCATAATGGACGACCACCAGTCCACACTTATCAGCTAATGCTTGCCTCACAATTGACGACCATCAGCCCACCTTTATGAGCTAATTCATCTCTCATAATGGCGACCATCAGTCAACCACTATGGGCTAGTGCATCCCTCGTAATGGACGACCATCAGTCAACCACTATGAGCTAATGCATCCCTCATAATGGATGGGTATCAGTCAACCACTATGAGCTAATGCATCTCTCATAATGTACGACCACCAGTCCACTCTTATGAGCTAATGCATCTCTCATAATGGACGACCACCAGTCCACTCTTATGAGCTAATGCATCTCTCATAATGGACGACCATCAGTCCAACTTTATGAGCTAATGCATCCCCCATAATGGATGGCTATCAGTCAACCAGTATGAGCTAATGCATCTCTCATAATGGACGACCACCAGTCCACTCTTATGAGCTAATGCTTGCCTTACAATGGACGACAATCAGTCAACCCTTATGAGCTAATGCATCCCTCATAATGGACGACCACCAGTCCACACTTATCAGCTAATGCTTGCCTCACAATTGACGACCATCAGCCCACCTTTATGAGCTAATTCATCTCTCATAATGGACGACCACCAGTCCACTCTTATGAGCTAATGCTTGCCTCAAAATGGACGACCATCAGTCCAACTTTATGAGCTAATTCATCTCTCATAATGGCGACCATCAGTCAACCAGTATGAGCTAATGCATCTCTCATAATGTACGACCACCAGTCCACTCTTATGAGCTAATGCATCTCTCATAATGGACGACCATCAGTCCAACTTTATGAACTAATGCATCCCCCATAATGGATGGCTATCAGTCAACCCTTATGAGCTAATGCATCCCTCATAATGGACGACCACCAGTCCACACTTATGAGCTAATGCTTGCCTCAAAATGGACGACCATCAGTCCAACTTTATGAGCTAATTCATCTCTCATAATGGCGACCATCAGTCAACCAGTATGAGCTAATGCATCGCTCATAATGTACGACCACCAGTCCACTCTTATGAGCTAATGCATCTCTCATAATGGACGACCATCAGTCCAACTTTATGAACTAATGCATCCCCCATAATGGATGGCTATCAGTCAACCCTTATGAGCTAATGCATCCCTCATAATGGACGACTACCAGTCCACTCTTATCAGCTAATGCATGCCTCACAATGGACGACAATCAGTCAACCACTATGGGCTAGTGCATCCCTCGTAATGGACGACCATCAGTCCAACTTTATGAGCTAATGCATCCCTCATAATGGATGGGTATCAGTCAACCACTATGAGCTAATGCATCCCTCATAATGGACGACCATCATTCCAACTTTATGAGCTAATGCATCCCCCATAATGGATGGCTATCAGTCAACCAGTATGAGCTAATGCATCCCTCATAATGGACGACCACCAGTCCACTCTTATGAGCTAATGCTTGCCTCAAAATGGACGACCATCAGTCCAACTTTATGAGCTAATTCATCTCTCATAATGGCGACCATCAGTCAACCAGTATGAGCTAATGCATCTCTCATAATGTACGACCACCAGTCCACTCTTATGAGCTAATGCATCTCTCATAATGGACGACCATCAGTCCAACTTTATGAACTAATGCATCCCCCATAATGGATGGCTATCAGTCAACCCTTATGAGCTAATGCATCCCTCATAATGGACGACCACCAGTCCACACTTATCAGCTAATGCTTGCCTCACAATGGACGACTACCAGTCCACCCTTATGAGCTAATACATCCCTCAGGATGGACGACCATCAGTCCACCCTTATAAGCTAATGCATCCCTCAAAATGGATGGCTATCAGTCAACCACTATGAGCTAATGCATCCCTCATAATGGACGACCATCAGTCCAACTTTATGAGCTAATGCATCCCCCATAATGGATGGCTATCAGTCAACCAGAATGAGCTAATGCATCCCTCATAATGGACGACCACCAGTAAACTCTTATGAGCTAATGCTTCTCTCATAATGGACGACCATCAGTCCAACTTTATGAGCTAATGCATCCCCCATAATGGATGGCTATCAGTCAACCAGAATGAGCTAATGCATCTCTTATAATGGACGACAACCAGTCCACACTTATCAGCTACTGCTTGCCTCACAATGGACGACAATCAGTCAACCCTTATGAGCTAATGCATCCCTCATAATGGACGACCACCAGTCCACACTTATCAGCTAATGCTTGCCTCACAATGGACGACTACCAGTCCACCCTTATGAGCTAATACATGCCTCAGGATGGACGACCATCAGTCCACCCTTATAAGCTAATGAATACCCAAAATGGATGGCTATCAGTCAACCACTATGACCTAATGCATCCCTCATAATGGATGACCATCAGTCCAACTTTATTAGCTAATGCATCCCTCATAATGGATGGCTATCAGTCAACCACTATCAGTCAGACCCAACTCCGTAATACCAAGCACAGGTATATACTCCGAAAACGGCGTATAGAACAAGATGAATATAGAGCCCTCATCGTTCAGTATGAGACAGTGTGTACAAAAGGCATGTGGATAATCTTGCAAAATCAACCTGCCAACGATATACATATTCTTAAAAATAATGCTGTGTGTCGATTATCTTCAAAATCCTTCAATGATTCGTCATATGAAGTGAATCTCAAATGACAAACATTTGAAATAAATATATCCGCAGCATTATTTTTGAAAAATATATTATCAACAGCAGGTCGACACTGCACGATTTTCCCTATGCCTTTTGTACACACTGCCTCGCACTGAACGATGAGGGCTCTATATTCATCTTGTTCTATACGCCGTTTTCGGAGTATATACCTGTGCTCGGTATTACGGAGTTGGGTCTGACTATGAGCTAATGCATCCCTCATAATGGAGGACAATCAGTCCAACTTTATGAGCTAATGCATCCCTCATAATGGACGTCCATCAGTCCACCTGTATGAGCTAATGCAGCACTCATAATGGACGACCATCAGTTCACCACTATGAGCTAATGCATACCTCATAATGGATGGCTATCAGTCAACCAGTATGAGCTAATGCAGCACTCATAATGGACGACCATCAGTTCACCGCTATGAGCTAATGCACACCTCATAATGGATGGCTATCAGTCAACCAGTATGAGCTAATGCATCTCTCATAATGGACGACCATCAGTCGATCTTTATGAGCTAATACAGCTGATTCATATGGGATAATGGAACCCCCGTAATGGACAACCATCAGTTCACCCTCAAAACCTAACGAATTCCTGGTACGGGACGACCAACAGTCTGTCATGTAAAGCTAAGCCAACACTCATAATGGACGACCATCAGTCGATCCCTAGGAGATAATGCACCCCTAAAAATGAACGACCATCAATCCATCACGAGCTAATGCATCCCTCATAACGGACGACCATCAGTCAACCCTCAAGAGCTAACGCATCCCTCATAATGGACGACAACCAGTCCATAGTTATCAGCTAATGCCTGCCTCACAATGGACAACTACCAGTTCACCTTTATGAGCTAATGCATACCTCATAATTGATAGCTATCAGTCGACCAGTATGAGCTAATGCATCTCTCATAATGGATGACCGCCTGTCAACCCTTATGAGCTAATGCTTGCCTCATAATGGACGACCATCAGTTCACCTATATGAGCTAATACATACCTCATAATGGACAACTATCAGTCCACTTTTATGAGCTAATGCATCCCTCATAATGGACGACCACCAGTCCACTCTTATCAGCTAATGCTTGCCTCACAATGGACGACCATCAGCCCACCTTTATGAGCTAATTCATTTCTCATAATGGACGACCACCAGTCCACTCTTATAAGCTAATGCTTGCCTCACAATGGACGACCATCAGTCCACCTTTAAGAGCTAATGCATCCCTCATAATGGACGACCACCAGTTCACCTTTATGAGCTAATGCATACCTCATAATTGATAGCTATCAGTCGACCCTTATGAGCTAATGCTTGCCTCATAATGGACGACCATCAGTTCACCTTTATGAGCTAATGCATACCTCATAATGGACGACTATCAGTCCACTTTTATGAGCTAATGCATCCCTCATAATGGACGACCACCAGTCCACTCTTATCAGCTAATGCTTGCCTCACAATTGACGACCATCAGCCCACCTTTATGAGCTAATTCATCTCTCATAATGGACGACCACCAGTCCACTCTTATAAGCTAATGCTTGCCTCACAATGGACGACCATCGGTCCACCTTTATGAGCTAATGCATCCATCACAATGGACGACCACCAGTCTCATAATTGATGGCTATCAGTCAACCAGAATCAGCTAATGCATCCCTCATAATGGACGACCATCAGTCCAACTTTATGAGCTAATGCATCCCCCATAATGGATGGCTATCAGTCAACCAGAATGAGCTAATGCATCTCTCATAATGGACGACCACCAGTCCACACTTATCAGCTAATGCTTGCCTCACAATGGACGACAATCAGTCAACCCTTATGAGCTAATGCATCCCTCATAATGGACGACCACCAGTCCACACTTATCAGCTAATGCTTGCCTCACAATGGACGACTACCAGTCCACCCTTATGAGCTAATACATCCCTCAGGATAGACGACCATCAGTCCACCCTTATAAGCTAATGAATACCCAAAATGGATGGCTATCAGTCAACCACTATGACCTAATGCATCCCTCATTATGGATGACCATCAGTCCAACTTTATTAGCTAATGCATCCCTCATAGTGGATGGCTATCAGTCAACCACTATCAGTCAGACCCAACTCCGTAATACCAAGCACAGGTATATACTCCGAAAACGGCGTATAGAACAAGATGAATATAGAGCCCTCATCGTTCAGTATGAGACAGTGTGTACAAAAGGCATGTGGATAATCTTGCAAAGTCAACCTGCCAACGATATACATATTCTTAAAAATAATGCTGTGTGTCGATTATCTTCAAAATCCTTGAATGATTCGTCATATGAAGTGAATCTCAAATGACAAACATATTTATTTCAAATGTTTGTCATTTGAGATTCACTTCATATGACGAATCATTCAAGGATTTTGAAGATAATCGACACGCAGCATTATTTTTGAAAAATATATTATCAACAGCAGGTCGACACTGCACGATTTTCCCCATGCCTTTTGTACACACTGCCTCGCACTGAACGATGAGGGCTCTATATTCATCTTGTTCTATACGCCGTTTTCGGAGTATATACCTGTGCTCGGTATTACGGAGTTGGGTCTGACTGACTATGAGCTAATGCATCCCTCATAATGGAGGACCATCAGTCCAACTTTATGAGCTAATGCATCCCTCATAATGGACGACCATCAGTCCACCTGTATGAGCTAATGCAGCGCTCATAATGGACGACCATCAGTTCACCACTATGAGCTAATGCATACCTCATAATGGATGGCTATCAGTCAACCAGTATGAGCTAATGCAGCACTCATAATGGACGACCACCAGTCCACTCTTATCAGCTAATGCTTGCCTCACAATGGACGACCATCAGTCCACCTTTATGAGCTAATGCATCCCTGGTAATGGACGACCACCAGTCCACACTTATCAGCTAATGCTTGCCTCACAATGGACGACCATCGGTCCATCTTTATGAGCTAATACATCCCCCAGGATGGACGACCATCAGTCCACCCTTATGAGCTAATGCAGCTAATTCATATGGGCTAATGGAACCCCCGTAATGGACAACCATCAGTTCACCCTCAAAAGCTAACGAATACCTGGTACGGGACGACCAACAGTCTGTCATGTTGAGCTAAAACCAACACTAGGAGATAATGCACCCCTCATAACGGACGACCATCAGTCAACCCTCAAGAGCTAACGCATCCCTCATAATGGACGACCACCAGTCCATACTTATCAGCTAATGCCTGCCTCACAATGGACGACCATCAGTTCACCTTTATGAGCTAATGCATACCTCATAATGGACGACCACCAGTCCACACCTATCAGCTAATGCTTGCCTCACAATGGACGACCATCGGTCCACCTTTATGAGCTAATGCATCCATCACAATGGACGACCACCAGTCTACCTTTATGTGCTAATACATCCCCCAGGATGGACGACCACCAGTCCACTCTTATGAGCTAATGCTTGCCTCACAATGGACGACCATCAGTCCACCTTTATGAGCTAATGCATCCCTCATAATGGACGACCACCAGTCCACACCTATCAGCTAATGCTTGCCTCACAATGGACGACCATCGGTCCACCTTTATGAGCTAATGCATCCATCACAATGGACGACCACCAGTCTACCTTTATGAGCTAATACATCCCCTAGGATGGACGACCATCAGTCCACCCATATGAGCTAATGCAGCTAATTCATATGGGCTAATGGAACCCTCATAATGGACAGCCATCAGTTCACCCTCAAGAGCTAACGAATTCCTGGTACGGGACGACCAACAGTCTGTCATGTTGAGCTAAGCCAACACTCATAAGGGACGACCATCAGTCGATCCCTAGGAGATAATGCACCCCTAAAAATGAACGACCATCAATCCATCATTAGGAGCTAATACATCCCTCATAACGGACGACCATCAGTCAACCCTCAAGAGCTAACGCATCCCTCATAATGGACAACCACCAGTCCACACTTATCAGCTAATGCTTGCCTCACAATGGACGACTACCAGTTCACCTTCATGAGCTAATGCATACCTCATAATTAATGGCTATTAGTCGACCAGTATGAGCTAATGCATCTCTCATAATGGATGACCGCCAGTCATCCCTTATAAGCTAATGCTTGCCCCATAATGGACGACCATCAGTCCACCTTTATGAGCTAATGCATCCCTCATCATGGACGACCACCAGTCCACACTTATCAGCTAATGCTTGCCTCACAATGGACGACCATCAGTCCACCGTTATGAGTTAATGCATCTCTCATAATGGACGACCACCAGTCCACCCTTATGAGCTAATCCATCCCTCAGGATGGACGACTATCAGTCCACCCTTATGAGCTAATGCATACCCAAAATGGACGAACAACTTTCCACCAGTCTGAACTGATGCATCCCTCATAATGGACGAACAACAGTTCACCGTTATGTGCTAATGCATCTCTCATAACGGACGACCATCAGTCCAACCTTCTGAGCTAATGCATCCCTCATTAAGGACAAACAACAGTCCACCCTTCTGAACTGATGCATCCCTCATAATGGGCAAACATCCACCCTCATGTGCTAATGCATCCCTCATCATGGATGACCATCAATCCAATCTTCTGAGCTAATGCATCCCTCATTATGGACGAACAACGGTCCAATCTTCTGAGTTTATGCATCCCTCGTATTGGACGAACAACTGGCCACCCACGTGAGCTATAGCATCCCTCATAATGGACGGCCATCAGTCCAATCTTCTGAGCTAATGCATCCATCATACTGGACGAACAACTGTCCACCCATCTGAACTGATGCATCCCTCATAATGGACGAACAACAAGTCCACCTTATGTGCTAATGCATCCCTCATTATGGACAAACAACACTCCGACCTCATGAGCTATTGCATCCCTCATAATGGACGAACATTAGTCCAACCTTATGAGCTAATATATTCCATGTATTGAACGACCATCGGTCTAACCTCACGATGCTCAGTTAAAATAATAATTTTAAAAAATAACCTAGTTCCCTTTTAGGAACTTTGCTTACGAACAAAGTTTTATTAAATTTCAAATGAAAAAAACTGTCTTGAACTCTAACAACACTTTACAAAACCCGTTATGACAATACCCCGTCTGTCATTCATAAGAACTTTTTAAGTTATACTAGCACTATTGTCAGTCTTGTTTAGGCTTGTTGAATATTTGTTTTCGTTTGTTTTTGTTTGTTCGTTTTGTGTTTCTTTTGTTATGTTTTGTTTGCAATGTAGCGTTTCACTGTACGTTTTGTGTAATCCACTTTGAAATAACAAGGCCTTAGACGGCACCCAATCCTGAATCATGACCTCTCTAACTAGCAAACCTCGATAAAAGTGAAAGATCAGCACTATGTGTAGTCCAACCAAAAAACAAAAAAAAAACAACAAAAAAACAACAAAAAACCGCAACTCAACAAATTCTGCAAAAATAGGGAGATTTATCAGCGGCTACTGTTAGGAATTAATTTCTCTCTTAAGTATTCTGTGTTAATCAGACTGCAGTACGAACAGTATAAGTTGAATTGACATAGTGACATGGAATCACAGCTTATTGTCACCCTGGATAGCAATGTATAAAATTACCCCACATCTTCTTCAATCATTTTTTGATTAACCGCCTCTTTAAACCACTTGAGCTAGGTAGACCAATCTCAACTTTAAAAAGTAAAAAAAAAATGAAATAAAAAAGGATCCTTAATTGTATTAAATAGGGTTATCTTCACAGTTTTAAATCAGTATGCACTGCATTCAAGTTTATAGCTTGGACTCTGCACAAATTTTGGTTACACATAGGGGAATTATAATGGCCGAGTATTTTTGGAAATAGGGGTTGGTCGCAAATTTGTATCGTGGGTTGGGTTCAATCGATCGGGAAATCAAAGCACAGTCAAAGATGGCTGTCCGAATTATGACAAAATGCTCTCTTTATTCAAACACCGGTGATGTCACTGCTCATCAGAGTAAGGCCGTTTGGTAATAACTCCTATCATCACAGTAACACCAAACGACAAAGCACTTCAACACCAGGGTGCGTTTGCCACAGTTACACTAGTGGGAATAGCTCTTCAACACCAGGGTGTCTTTGTCTCAAGTTAACATCAACAGCAGCAACACCTCTCCACTCAGTAGCATTAGTGGTCACGATAACCTAATAACCCGGTGTTTACTTTTTGTAACATCAAAGGGAACAACACCATGTTAACACCAGGATGTCTGTGCTTACAGTTAGATCAGTGCCAAAAGCAACTCACCACCAGAGTAACTTTACTGACAATAACATCAGCGGTAACACAACTGTAACATCAGGTGTATTTATAACTGGAATCCTACATCTCCATCAACCAGTTTACCTGCCGTCATCATCGTCACAAACTCACCTTGATCGCCATCCTCTTTGCCCCGACGCCGCCCCCCCCCCCCTTCGCTTGAATTTACATCTTGCTGACGAAGAAAGAAAAGACATTGATTTTGAGGATCCACCGTCCACACAGCCTTCGTGACCCATCATTAAGCAACGCACAAAATGACACCTATTTTTCAACAAATGCAATGATTTTGTTTACTGATTGATGATTGAATGATTATCTGCTTGAATCTCACAGATGATATTGAGTGAGAAAATGAAAAATGAAAATATTGAATATCCGCTTATATTTAACATAAAAGGGAATCTCGTAACTATGCAAACAAATCATGAAAAATGTATTAGTGTATCTGCATTGAATTATTCTATCGACAAAAAATATATATAACTGGTTTGAGACCTGTGAGTTCATACATAACACAGGTCTTTTCATACCCAACATTTTACTTCACTTAACAAACCCGGACGTAATTCAAATATTCTCCTATAACAACTGCAAGCAATACTGATACTGCTGTTTTGAAATACCTTTTGAAAGCTACTGAAATATAACTAACTTTCAATTATGACTATGAAATTATTGTATGGACAGCTATTATAAGAAAACTATATTCAAATAAAATGAGCTAAAAACAAATTTCCTCGCCACGGTCTGTTATTTCGAGTGTTCAGTTTTTTCATGTCCGGGGACGACTTGGAAATAAATCCTCACAAACCAGCTTTTCCCCAGTTGAATAGCCGTATACTAGGCGGCGGGCTTGGAACTTCAGTATGGATTCTGTACTTTGATTGCAACTCTCACAGTATGCACGTTGAGGGCTCCCCTCTACATTCCCGGAGCTATATCCAGACTATAAAAGCCTGGCAAGATATAGATGAATGTAGACACTTCGAAAAGAACAAAGTCAATCCGATAATTTTTAATAATAGAAGCATTTGTTTTCGAAATAAAATGATCTTTGATGCTGATCTTTTTCATAAAGGAATATTTAAAGCATCAGATAAAACCGTTGGAAGTAATTTTAAACCAATCTCTTATTTTTATAACTTAGGTTTTACCACCGACAGCCTGATCATGATTCAAAAAATATTTTCAGTCATTGAACTGGAATGGATACAGAGTGATTTTATACATGTAGATACTGAACATTTTCAAATAGATCTGAAGATTTTTGGTGATATACAAAAATTTAGCGATTTAAAGTCTATACGGTTATATAATCACTTTATTGAACAGTTTCAAAGAGATTATACATTAAAGATAACGGATGGAAATGTTCAACATGATTTTGGAACTGGAATGTTAAAAGAAATATTTACAAGACTGAAAAATGCATTTGTAATTAATAAACGAAGAGAGTTTCAATACAAACTATTGTATGGGGCTATATATACGAAACAGAGACTCTTTCAATTTGGTTTCGAGTTGGACAATCTATGTTCATTTTGTAAACATCAAGTTGAAACATACCAACATTTGTTTTTAGAATGTCCTAAAGTTAAACAATTATGGCAGGACATTAGTAAAAAGCTACATCTAAGAGAAATTAATATAAATGATTGGAAATCCATTTTTATGGGACTTTCGGGTAAAACTGTACGAATATATTTAATAAATTGTATAATTTTTCTTCTAAAACACATAATTTTTTCTTCAAGAAAACAAGGCGAGCTGCCATCTCTACAAAAAACAGTTACTTTGATAAAAGATCACAGAGACGAAGAATATAAGATAACAAAAAGGGGAAATTGGGGGCGCACTTAAGGAAATGGGAACAGATTGATGCGTTTCTTTGATTTTGTTTTCGTTTGTTTTTGTTTGGTTTTTTTTCTTGGTTTGCTTTTTTATGTTCTCATTACGGACAGGCAAACCGGAACTGGATGCATGCATGGGTGTTGATATGTTGGGGGAGGGAGAGGGGGGGGGGGGGGGGCAAGAAGTGGGAGTGAGAACGAGTGAGTTGTGATTGGTAGGAGAATGGTGAGGGGGAAGGGGGATGAGATGAGTGTCTAAGGGTGGGTTCGGGTGGGCTATGTATATCTTCCTCTAAGTTTTTTTTTTTATCTTATAAAGAATCGTTTCAAGAAATAATGTATAATTTGATATTTTTTCTAAATGCATGTTCAATGATCGATATATAGTTTTTTTTTCTTTCTAAAAAGAGCCTTTGTTCCGTTATTCCATATATTTTGGAAGACCTTATATTGTTTAAAAGTATAATTGGTATTTGTAATCTTTGTTCTTTAATTTCTTTTGTCTGAATATTATATATTATGATTTAATGTGATATTAATGTATCTTTCTCAAGACGATTATTTGGAACAAAAGTTCTTTTTATTATTACTATAAAGTATTACATGAAAGAAAATATATTGATGTCTAATGGTTGATGTATTGTATATTTTTTTCCTTTCATCGAAAAAATAATCCTGTTTAATCATGGATAAGGTCAGAGAATTCTACTGATATTAGTGTATTTCATTAAGTTTCCTTGTATATGCAAATTATTTTATATGTGACTTATGATTGTTTCTTGAAATGTAATATTGATCTTGAGAGGGAGCAATAAAATATCATTCAAAACAAAAAAAAAAATACATTATTAGATCTATAAAGGGGAATTCCACCCTGATTACAATTTTGTTTTAAAAGAAGCAGAAAAAATAAAGAAACAGATTAGTGAAGGTTTGAGCAAAATACGATAAGAAGTTGTAATCAATCAAACACAAATAGGCAACTCCGTAACGAATCTTACGAGCTCCTCTCTCATTTGCCCTCTACCCCCCAAAATTATTAATTTCCATATTCTCTAGAGAAAGTATTCAATCATACAAGCACCTTAGATATAACCAATTCTAATATGTTTTTTTTCTAAATTTACAAATAAGTGGTTTAAACACTGGACGGGAGATGGGAAGGTCGTGGGTTCGAACCCCGGCGCGGCACTACTGTTCTTTGGCAAGACATTAATCTACATTTGCCACTCTCCACCCAGGTGTTAAATGGGTACCGGCAGGAATTAATTCCTTGAATGCTGTGAGCGCCGAAATCGGCAGCCTAGCTAGAGCCGGGGTAATATTGGAGCGCCTTGAGCACCATTCATGGTGGATATGAGCGCTATATAAATATCCAATATTATTATATTATTATATATATATATATATATATATTCCTTCATCAAAACCTAAGTAAAAGAATGAAAATTTATGAGATTTTCTGTACTGAAAACTAATATACTGACACTTATCGGTTTCTCTCATCCTTCTCCTTTTATTCAAATAAACTTAATATATTGAGAAAATTGTTATTTCTAAACTAGGTTTATTCAAAAGTATTCTGCAATAGTATCGATCATCATACTTATCTTATTCAGGACTGTCAGAAATTATGATGACAGTGATTATAATTGATAATTCTTCATATTGTTTGGTTTATTTCTTTGGATTATGGACAGGTAGTGATGGAGCCGAAGAGAGAGAGAGAGAGAGGGGGGGGGGGGGGTTGAGAATAACTTAGTGAGAAGAATATGAAAGGTAATAAGGAGAATAATTACATCAATGAGAGAGAGATAGAGAGAGAGAAAACGATAAAGCAAGAGTAAATAAGCGCACCTTCCCCATTAGTTAATCGTGTAGTAGGCCTACCCCACGTTTCTAATGTTTATGTTTCAGTTCAACTATAACCTTCCCAGAAGGTTCCAGAATCGGTCAATGTCGATCTCGTGGGTTGTCTGCCACGTAGTTCGATCATCGTTTGGGCTGTCAATCTGGAAATGGGGTGACACTTGTAAATAATGAAATGCAATTAAGCAATAAACTTTTTGACCTTGATCTTAGCACCCCCAAAACAGCCAAAATATTATAGAGAAAATACGCTGCTCACCTCTTTCTTGAAGCTATCTACGATTAAGTAATGCAACATGGCCGAGGTCATGGTCACTGATTCCGAAATCTATCTGATAAGCAAAAATAACAATTCCGCCATAGCAAGTGCTATTGTGTTTCTAAAGGTTGTGAAGGATAATGAATAATGTGTAAAAGATGCAGGGGGGGGGGGGGGGTCCAGGATTTTGTAAAGGGGGGGGGGGGGAGGGGCATAGAAATGTCCGAAAATTTTGTGACTTTTCCAACCCTCAAAAACTGTATTTGTAATGCAGTAACCGTTCGGATTTATTTTTTCTTGGGGGGGGGGGCAGGCGCATAATCCGTAAGAATTAATTTTCTTCATTTACCCCCTTTTTCCCTTTCTCTCTTTTGCGTTTTTTGCGCCCCCTCCAAGTGCCTCCCGGTGCGCGTGCCCCCTGCTCCCCTTGATACGCCACTGAGAACAGGAGCCTAAAATGTAACTCAGAACCTCTCCAAATGTGATGTGAGTAACCGTGCAATTGCCCTTGTGATGTTTTTGTGTTTGCTTGGATGTGCTTTTCTCTTACTTCGAGCTTTCGGATTTCAAAGTTTGTTTCAGAACCGAAATTAAAAAAAATAGTTCAGTAAATTTTTCTGAATATCAATTATATGGATTCGACCAAAATCAGTATGTAGGTTTATGCACAGTAAATCTTCATAGCATAGACTCAATTTTAATGACTTTAACACGATGGAATTATGTGGAAGTCAAGTTTGGATTACTTAATTAAGTTCAATTAAGTTTCTAAATTTTCAATAGTAGCGGGACAGAGTCACTGAATTGATCTAAGATTGATTTTTCCAGTAAGTAATTAAACATGGCCGAGGTCATGGTCACTGATTCCGAAATCTATCTGATAAGCAAAAAATAACAATACCGCCATAGCAAGGGCTATTGTGTTTCTAAAGGTTGTGACAGATAATGAATAATGTGTAAAAGATGCAGGGGCGGATCCAGGATTTTGTAAAGGGGGGGGGGGGGGGGGGGGGGGGGGGGAAGGCACAGAAATGTCCGAAAATTTTGTGACAAGCACAAAAAAGGGGGGTTCAGATTTTTAGGGTTATCACTTCTAATAAGGGGGGGGGGGGCATAATATATACTTTTCTTTCAAGGGGAGAGGCAGGGGCCGGGATCCCCCGCCCCTAAATCAGCAACTGAAAGATGTGATGCTCTTATTTGGAAGTACTACGGTAAAATAATCCTGTGCATTGTTATGCTTATTTTAGCTGCCTGCGTTATCACAAGGAGGCTAAAGTTAATTTTGCTAGTTTTTATGGGTGGGGCTTAGCAGGGTACAGATGAATATAAAATGTACACAAATATATCATGGTACATGTTTAAATCAAATAGTTGATGATTTTTTGATAAACAGACCTTTACACATCTATAGACGTCTATAATGGGTCCTTTAAGGGGCCATCAATAAGTTCGCTGTTATCTTAAGGTCAGTTAAAGGTGGCAAACAAATTAAAAGGGCCTCGTAATTATCTGATTATAAAATTCAGGTATAAAGAGTCGAAATGAGATCATTAGCTTTCTTGCACTATCTGAGCCCAAATAAATATGATGATGGTAATTTCTTGACCATATTTGGCATTTGCTCATGAGGTCTTTGGACCCAGTATATTTTACGTCTCATAAAATATGTACATGTATTGTCGGCCAGTGGTATAACTGTTTCAGTTTGTTTGAATAATAATACCTCCACAAAAAGGAAATTTGGGATTCCGGGACTTTTCGGTTCAATTGCTAAACAGATAGGTTGCACATGCTTACTATCTTATACATCGTTGTGGAACTTAGATGCAGCACAGTCATTCGCGTTAAATACCTAACACAGCTCAGATAAAGAAGATGGCTTTTGATGATATACTCCTGACTCTCGGAGAGTTTGGTCCGTACCAAAAGATCATCTACGCCTTGGTTTTTACATTTTGGTTCCCGGCTGCTGCCAATGTTCTGGCAGTCGTTTTCTTGGCAGGCCCGGCTGACCACTGGTGCTCGGTAAGTTCCACTAGAAAAGCGATTGATTATTCGGAGTCCCTTTGCGCAATTTTTAGGCAGGATTTATCGACATATATATTTTTGCAGAAACTTACATTAACTTACATTTAAAAAATAATATAACGTGAGACCGAACATTTGCAGGGTTGGCAGATAGTCGGCCTATGTTTCTTCTTCTGAAGGTTTGATACTGTATTTAGTACTCTAATTATGTGTGCATTCAGGCCCGTAACTAGGATTTTTGCTGGGGGGGGGGGGGGGGGGGGTTCAACATTTGAAAAAGTGGACCTTTCTGCGCCAAGCGACCGAGTAGGGGTGGCGGGGTCAGGGGGCGTGCCTCTCCAACGATATGGGCACGAGCGTATATATATATATACGCAACGTTATTCTCGCATTTCTTTCACATTGTATTTATTCCCACGAGATTTGCCAAAGCTGTTGTATATGTTATTTCCTTACACTTATATATACATGTATATATATAATAGCTTTGGCAATTCTCGTGGAAATAAATACAATGAGAGAATGATGGTTGCGTAACTTAAATCAAAGTTCCCCAGAGCTGTCCATGGCGATAGGGCAGTGACGTGCCTGAAAATTGTCATAACATTGAATATTCATAGACCTCGGAGTCGCTGCATGGAACTATCCCGTTTATAATGTTTGCGAGCGAGGAAAAATGCACTTTACTTTGCTGCTGCTCATTTCAATATAGAAAGTGGACCTAACGAGTATTCGGGTGCCATGCTAGAGCAGTGACGTACCTGAATATTGCAGTAGCATCCTATGGAAATATTCAGGCACCTCGCTGCCTGAAACTAATTTCTAAGATTTGCGAGCGAGCGAAGCGAGCGAAGAAAAATGAACTTTAATGTGCTGTTGCTAATTTCAATATAGAAAGTAAGGTAACCCTAATATCTGGGCGCCATGGCGATAATTTTCATGACATTGAACATTCATGGACATATTACAATAAATACTGTGGAAATATTCATGGTCCTTGCTGCCTGAAACTATTTCAAAGTTTTGTGATTAAAGCGAAGCGAGCGACGGAAAACGTATTTTACTATCTCCCAAATAATATTTGTTAGATTGGGGTATCTTGTTATTTCTCATTATAGTTTCCAAGAAGTCGATGTTTTATAAGATACTCACATGGCACTTCGGTTGAACAGGCTATATCATAGGTCCATAATTAAAGGCCTGAATGACTTGACCGGGTCCGCCTGGAGTACTCCATGCAACTTGAGAGCGCGAAATTTTTCAATTTTGAAGTGAACAGACAGAATAAAAAATACCCATCTCTCTCTTTTCCAGTATGGTTTCTATATTTCACTATTATATGCCATTACCTCAGATTTAATTTGAGTCTTATCATGCTTATCACTGCTTATCTTCCCAGGTTATCTTTGTATGATGTTTTAAGCAATCTACACTGTAAAAAATAAATGTAAAACTACAGGTTTCCTGGCCCTTGAAATTACAAGTTATTGCCGTCATTTCAATTTTACAGGCCTTTTCCTGTAAAACAACAGCAAGTTTGTTGGTTCACCGGAAATCAGCATTTATTTTCAATCGCCCGATAAAAAACACGGTTAAAAAACATTTTCTCATATTCTAACAAGTTACCCTGTTAAATTACCAAATATGTGGGAAAACACTTATATGAATATTCATGAATTTTTAGTAAGCGTATGGTTTGGGGTTGCCCGATTTAGTAACTGTCACAAAAGGAATAAAAAACTATAAGGCGCATATTAAAAGATTGCATTAAATTGAATTAACTAGATAGGATATGTTTAGGATAGGATAGGATAGATTAAGGTAGAAAATAGGATAACATAAAGCATGGCTATACACTAATAACTGTAAAACTACAGACTTTCTGGCTTTCCTTGAGACTGACTACAAATTATTTTAAATTTACAGTCTCTTTCCAGTAAAAAACGGAAATATTTTTTACAGACTGTAGTTTTACATGAGGCTGTAAAATAACGTGCACTCCTGGCGTTTCGACTGCCAGGAAATTTCCTGTAAAAATACCCACATATTTTTTAACAGTGTATCTCCTTGTATTGTAAGGATTTCCTGTCCAATCTAACACTTTTTAAAGATCAAAATGCATCATTGAGCACTTAAGTTTCGTCCTATAGTCTGATAGGAATCAATAATTTTCCAAATGTCAGATGTCAAAGATAGTTTATTAAAATGTCATTCAGCAGGTTCAATGGTCAATCAACTTCAACATATCTCCATTCATTTTCGTCAGATTTCATTCGAATTCGTCCGACCTGGTAATCCGCTGCAAAATGTCATCATCAAATCCATCTTTGGGAAGTCGATTTCAAGAAATTGTCATTCAAATTCGTCACATAGACAAGACCTTACAACGACCGAGTGACGATTTTGAATACCCCTTTGAACTCTTTCAGTCTTTGACAAAATCGATAGCAAAATAAAAATTAAATTCCGAAAGTGAATGGCCAAAGACGTATATTGACTAGGCCTTATAAATGGATGTGCAATGTTATGAAGTTGCAGGACAAAAGCAAATAAAATTGACTGGAAACCCTATTATCTCACATTATTTTCCACATTCTTTCCGCTCTCCCCCTTTCACGTGACCCCTTGTGCGCCCCTCCCCTATCTAAGCCAGTTGGTATGGAAATGTTTTAAAATTTTTAACCTAAACATCACTATTCTAATGTCACTTTGGATTTTTGTTTTAATATTCGAACCCTCTGACCCCCCCCCCCCCCCCCCCGTTACAGGCCTGCCATGGACCTACTACAAAAAATTCTTTGAATGACGCTTTGAAAAAATCGATTGCAACATGGTATAACGTACAACATTCGAAAATGAATGTCGAAAGATGACATTGATTGATTATAGAATTGCTAGATTAGGAAGATCTGGGACAAAATCGAAATCGTTATTTTCCCTTTCCATCACCTCTCCCCTCGCTTCCTTTTTTGTAATCTTTTTTTTTTTCAAGCGGACCTCTGCTCGCCAATGGGGGAGGGGGGGGGGGGTTCGTTCGAACCCAATGAACCCCCCCCCCCCCTAGTTACGGGCCTGGCATTGTTGTTAACTAAAACTCATTTACCTAACACCTGTAGCAAGAGAACAGGCAGTGGCGTGTCTAGGGATTATGGCGCCCGGGGCAAACATTGAAGTGAAGTTGCGACCCCCGTGTTTTTTTTTTTCCTAATCTGTTGCTAAAGTCTATACTCCTTTCCTGTCCCTCTTCTACCATGTCCGGTGAAAAGATAAGAGCAATTGTTTCAACACGATTACGTTATTCCTGCTCTTTCTAAAGGCCGGATAAAGTGCATCCTTAAAGGTCCACTGCAACCCAAATATAAGTTCATTTCTGTTGATGTGCATGGATGTTTAAACATGCTAAGCTCCACCCTAAAAAAATGAAAAGAAAATTATTCCAAGGGTACCTTCTGAATTTCAAAACTCTAATTGAGTTATATACGCCAAACAATTTTGGTAGAAAATATTTAATAGCTTAATAACAAAGAACGAAATAATATAAGAAAACCAAGCTATAGTAATCCCCACTCATGTGCATTAACATAACAGGGCTGGTGCCATGTTAGTCCTTTCAATGAATACGTGTTTTCCAGCAGAATTTCCAAGGTTTGTCTAAAGTTTGCTAATCTAAAACAACCCACAAAATGCATGTTCAACATTCTAGAATTGCTTTGATTCAATTTCTCTCGAATGTAACTTCCAACTTATGATTAGCTTTAATGCATAACGTAACCATGGTAACCACGTAACATAACGAAACATGGTGTACAGACCTATGCTCCCATTTTGAGTCACGTTGTGACCGAGATCAAAAATATCATTTTCTAGTATTTACCTTGTAACGCAAGTTTCTGCTCTTAAATATCCTACTGATGCAATTGCCGTCACTTGAAGAAATAGATCTTCGGGAATAAAAGGCAACAAACATTAGCCTATAATCATGTAGATAATTGTCAGCCTATTACAAATATCTTGAAATTACTCCTATTTGATTGTATAAGAAGGAGAACAATGTCTCAAAAAGTTGCAGTTTCCTTCATATCCATTGTGAACAGGTAAATGGACATGTACTAACATGACATCACAGTTTTTCAAAATGGCAGCCCCTACGGAATAATATCTAGCAAGGAATTTGCAAAATTTAAAGAGATTGTTCTCCTTACTGACTAATCAAATGGGAGTATTTTCAAGATATTTTGAACCAGCTTACAATATTCCACATGATTATCAGCTATTATTGTTGAGTTTCATTCTCCTTTAAGAGGTTGGAAAAATATTTCAAAAAAACATTCAAAAATCTATGAAACATATCTAGATGTTCTAATAACAGAATATTAGTTGTATGCATCCCTGCACATCAACAGCAATAAACTTGAATTTTGTTGCATTTTGGTTGCAGGGGCCCTTTAAAATACAAGACAACGCTAGAATACATATTATGTGCCCGACATGTTGAACAAAAAAGATATGCACCGACGTATCCAAACAGGGGTGACGTGCCCGGGGGAGGGGGGCACAGCATCCCCCACTTTATCAAGTACCAAAAAGTGCCCTTTTATTTCTCTCTGATAAGTGCCCTTTTTTAAATACTAAATGTGACCCTTTCCTTTCTAATATGTGCCCTTTCCCTTCTGATAAGTACCCCTTTTTCTCCTTCTGAAAAGTGCTCCTTTTCAAATCAGATAATTGCCACTTTATCTTTCTAATAAGTGCCCTTTTCGCTTTCTGAAAAGTGCTCCTTTTCAAATCTGATAATCTCTCTAGTGTCCTTTTCTCCTCCTAAAAAGTGCCCCTTTCCAAATCTAATAATTGCCACCTTATCTCCCTAATAAGTTTCCTTTTCTTTCTCTGATAAGTGCCTCTTTTCGAATCTAAATATTGCCCGCTTTTCTCTCTTATGCCCTTTTCTCCTTTGATAAGTGCATTTGTACTTCTGATAGGTGCCCCTTTTCACTTCTAATAAGTGCTCATTTTCCACCTCTGATAAGTGCCTTCTTTACTTCTGATAAGCTCCCCCTCTTCACTTCTGATAAGTGCCCCTTCTTTACTTCTGATAAGTGCCCCTTTTCAAATTTCCTTTTCTCTTTCTGATAAGTGCACCTCATTTTCCCCTCATTTTTCGAATGTAATTATTGGACCCCTTTGAAAAACAGCTATTAGCTGAGTGGAGAATAAATAAATTTAAAAAACCCCCTTTCTTCTCCTCTAATATATGCCCTTTTCTCCCTTTGAGAAGTGTATTTTTACTTGATAGGTGCCCTTTTCATATTCACATTAGTGTCTCCTTTCGCCTATAATAAGTGCCTTTTCAACTTCTGATAAGAGTCCTTTCCTCCTGTTATAAGTGCCCCCTTTTGCCTATATTTCTGTTTGTTTTCTACAAAAAGAGCCATATCTAGCTTTAAAAAATGCAGCTTTGCAGGTATCCAGATTACTACAACCAGGGCAGTATAAGGGGGAGGGGGGGGGGGGGGTGCACACAAATGCAGGTTTGTCAACATTTGGAAAGGGTAGACCCGTATTTTGCCAGACCTCCAAAATTTGCTCAGTGGGGGAGGGGGTTATGGGGGTCCAGTTTCCCATCGACAAAAGGGTGGATCCTCTAGGGTCAAAATGTATAATTTTCTTCTAAAAGGGGAAGGGGGGCCACGGGCCGGAAGTGCTCCCCCTGGATCCGTCAATGACTACAACTACAAAGTAAGGGAGTGGAGCTGGGGGCAAAATCCCCCAAAGGATTTCTCATTCAGCTTGCTCGAATGTGCCAATAATTTACACCAAGCAAGGGCAATATTTTATAAAAATGTCCCCATGACTAGCACGCTACGCTCGCTTGCTCTTATATCATATAATGAAATCAAGTAGACTGCATAAAATATATCGGCGTCATCCTAAAGAAAACGACAGGGTTAATGACGAATTAGAAATTAAAAGATCATAGACATTCCCAAATTTGCTGTCGTCAGTTTCATTTTTCATATCCTGTAAATAAGGACTTCGGCATTAGAAAACAATAAGTCTAAAATTTTTTGCACATGAATCATTAGACCATTATGGCCTACCCAACTGCTGAATTAGGGAAGCTGAAGTAATGACCAGAACCACAATAAAAAAAGGAAAAAGGTGATAATAACTATATTAAATAGACTATATTAAATAACCAATGTTAAATAACCAATGCTGCTTCAAAAAATGCAGCTTTGCAGGTATCCATATTACTACAACCAGGGGCAGTATAAGGGGGAGGGGGGGGGGGGGGTGCACACAAATGCAGGTTTGTCAACATTTGGAAAGGGTAGACCCGTATTTTTTTTGTCTTGCCAGACCTCCAAAATTTGCTCAGTGGGGGAGGGGGGAGGGGGGTTATGGGGGTCCAGTTTCCCATCGACAAAAGGGTGGATCCTCTAGGGTCAAAATGTATAATTTTCTTCTAAAAGGGGAAGGGGGGCCACGGGCCGGAAGTGCTCCCCCTGGATCCGTCAATGACTACAACTACAAAGTAAGGGAGTGGAGCTGGGGGCAAAATGCCCCCCCCCCCCCCGCAAAGGATTTCTCATTCAGCTTGCTCGAATGTGCCAATAATTTACACCAAGCAAGGGCAATATTTTATAAAAATGTCCCCATGACTAGCACGCTACGCTCGCTTGCTCTTATATCATATAATGAAATCAAGTAGACTGCATAAAATATATCGGCGTCATCCTAAAGAAAACGACAGGGTTAATGACGAATTAGAAATTAAAAGATCATAGACATTCCCAAATTTGCTGTCGTCAGTTTCATTTTTCATATCCTGTAAATAAGGACTTCGGCATTAGAAAACAATAAGTCTAAAATTTTTTGCACATGAATCATTAGACCATTATGGCCTACCCAACTGCTGAATTAGGGAAGCTGAAGTAATGACCAGAACCACAATAAAAAAAGGAAAAAGGTGATAATAACTATATTAAATAGACTATATTAAATAACCAATGTTACAAAATGGTCCTTTTTCGCTGTATGTTCACCCATTGTAGGAGCCCCTTTTTGCTGGTGCCCCACTTCCCCACTTTGAAAGACGCTCTGCCGCCCCTGTATCCAAATCACTCGTATTCTATCAAATCATCGGACATGGATAGTTGAGGAAAGAGTGTGTAATTGTGTATACATGTATTTAATTGGGTTTTTACATACGTGTATCAATCATATACATTGTATGCTTATTTACGTCTGGGCCCGACCTTTAACGTAAACATCCGAAATACGTGATTGAGATTTGAACCTGCATGGTCCGATCAGAGTCAGTTTGTAGGCGAATACACTCAGAGAGCTGCCCGCAGACGTTACCACAGACGTTACCAAATGGGCCTGTCCCCAGTCCATTAATCAGAAAGGGGTAGTAGGGAAGGTCCATAACAATCATTTTCCCTCAGGAAATCAGGATTTTCCACAGGGTCTCTTAGAGTTTGGGGAGGAGACAAACTTTTAAAGGGTCGATCATTATGTTTATTTGAATTGTGGTTCGAAATATATTACATATAAGTATTGCACACTTTTTTGTTTATTAACCCAATGCCACGGGAACCGGGTGGTCACTGTATTAATCATGGGAATGATAGAATTTAGTGGTAAACGGGTTACTAGCAGACGTCGGTTTCTTTTTCATAAACACCCAATCTCTTCATAGGGAGATGTGAGTTGGTCTAGCGGTAAAGTCCATGGTTAGCTCTCTGTCTGCTCCTATACAAACTGATCAGACCCAGGTTCTAAACTTAGTCACGTCTTTCGGATGGTGACGTTAAAATTCGGCCCCAGACGTAAATACTTATATCTGATATTTACATGTAGGTAAGAAAAACAACATAATTTTTACACCCCCACACATTTTTGAAACCTCACCTACGTCACCCACTATGCTGTTTCCTTCCTTCTTTTCCAATAGGTGAAATAGGTGAAATATTTATTGGTTGCTTTATCATCTCATACAACAACAATATTTTACAATGTATTTACATAATTATACATGTCGACAATAAATCATGAGTACAGTTTAATGTCACTTTATAATTTTTTAGAGAAGTAAAAAAGATATTTGTCCAACCAAGGATGTGTACTTTAAACAGTAAACGGAAATAATTTAATTTCAGATTATTACATAAGATTATTAATACAAACCATCATTTGCAACTGATCTAAGTTTAGTGAAAATGGGTTGTGCCCATATTGCAAGGCTATTGAAGAAACTTATCAACATGTGTTCTTTGAAAGTAATAAAATAATGGAAGTGTTAGGAAAATGTGCTGATAAGCTTATTATGCAATTCTGAAGAAATTATCATGGAAAGAAATTCATACCGGAATGAATGACAATACTATAAAAACAGCGCAATTACTGAACCATGTTTTGATTTTGATTAAATTTACGATTTTTCACCTTATAGATAGTAAGGAAATCCCCAAATGCAAAAGAAATTATAGACAGATTGATTGAAAATAGAAATTAAGAGAAAAAAACCTTCCAATGGAAAGGGATTATCTCTCAATCCATTTCAAAAAATTGGAAGCCTGGTAAGGTTGTGAGTGATACTTCTTTTTCTTTCTTTTTTGTCCCCTCAAATATATGTTCACTGTATATGATTTTAGTTTAGTTTAGGAGGCATAAGTTTTGGACCCTCTACCCTACCCCCTTTTCTTTCCCTTGCTCCTCCCCCTTGTTCGTTTGTTTATGTATGTGTGTTGTTGTTGTTCCGTGTTTTTTTCCTTTCATTTCTTTGTTTTGTTTTGTTTCTTGTTTGTTTGTTTGTTGGTGTTCTCTTGTGTTGTGAGATGGGGGTGGGGGAGCGATGGCTTATGTTCTCTTATCTATTTTTTTTCCTATCCTCTTTTTCCCTCTTATATCTTTCCTCTTTCTTTTTTATTTTAATTCTTCTTTCTCTCTGAAGGAAATTTATTTTAAAAAAATATCGTGAAAAATTGTTAATATTCATTTGCCATTTTGTTAGGACCCAATTGGAACTTTTTAAAGTCTATTAAAACAACTTAATACGAAATGTAAAACTTTATTTATGTGCAAATACATTTCAAATGTCATTTTTTAAGTGAAATGTGTAACCTGAATATATGAATCTTATTCTGCTTGAAATGTGTAGCTCTATTCGCAAATATATTTTACATAAACGCTTATTTGCATATTATTGTTTTGAAATGTGAAACTTCAGTTAGCAGTTATATTTATGTGAACATTAATTGTAATATTGAATGGAATGCTACAAATGATAAACAATTTTCTTTAAGAGAGAAAAGAATAAAAGCTTATCAAAAAAATCTAGAGGGTTGTAGCCCCGAGCCCCAGGTCTCTTTATGCCTTGTACGATATGATATTCAGCACAATTTGATATACGTTACAATTAGCAAATAACATGTGACACGTAGTTAGATGATAGACCCGGGAATAGCGCACTAAATAAACTTGTTTATAAAAATCGAATATGCTGACATGATGACTTTCATTTTCCTTTTTCATGTGAATGGTACTTCAAATATACAACGAAATGTTCATCCCGTTTTTCAAACAAACAAAAACAAAAAAACATGTCAAAAATCACGATTGCCCACTGTGCGGTATGATTGTTAAATCAGATCTGCGAGTCATGATTAAACCAGGATAACTATTTAAATGATTCTGTATTTTCACAACACTCTAGTTAGATAATATGTTTTGATTGAAATATGATATTAATTTTTATCATGATTAGGTCCCTGACTGGGATGGTGCTAATTGCACTGGATTGGGACTAAATGAGAGCGAATGTGCATTCTACAAGAAACATCTCAGCATCCCACACAGCGCAGAAGACGACAATATTGTATACGATCATTGTCATAAGTACGATATCTCCCAGGTATCGCTTGGTCAAGCGCTGGCGATCTTTGCTGAAAGCACCAATTACAGCGGAGATCAATATGACGTCATACCATGTGACCAAGGATGGGAGCATGACAGGGCATTGTCAGCATACACATTTACACAGTCGGTAAATCTTTATGTATTTTTAAACACTCATTCGGATTTAAATGAATAAAAGAGTACCACCAAAATCATATTCATATAAACAACCAGCCAAAATATACTTTCAAAACAAAACAATTTCTTCTCTTTATTAGTAAGCATTTAGTTATCGGCAAACCGTTGTTTCCAATTTTGAATAAAACGTTTGCTTTTGAATATTTTGATAAAGTGAAACCCCCTCATACGATATGAAGAGGAGTGTGAGCTATTGCTACTTGCTAGTCCCGGGAAGCAATTACCAGTAAGAAAGTCGTTGCTCATGGTTCTTTAGCTAGTCTTTAGCCTATCGGTTGTAATATGGGCGCAAATCCAGGGGACATCTTTTTGAAGATAGGCCAATGTCCCCCCTCCCACCTTTTTTAAGAACTTTTTTCTTCTTCTTCGTTTCTTTTTGCTTGTCAGAGAATTTTGGAGGAAAACTAGACCCCAAAATGTGATAACTTTTTTTTTTTTTTTTTTTTGGGGGGGGGGGGGGGGTTGTCAGAAAGTTTCAGACATTTCGGACAGTTAAATCATGTGCCTCCCCCCCCCCCCCCCATTTTCAAAATGGATTTGCGCCACTGGGTTGGAATATCTGAAGATGAAGATGAAGCCTAAAGGAAAAGGCCAGCATGTTGTTTGTCAATTCAGGTTATTGTAGTTATTTCAGCTGTTCAAATAATATAATTCTTAATTGCTCCTTATATTTGTTCATTATTTGTTCATTTAACTCATATATATATATATATATATTTATATATATATATATTCTTGTTTCAGTTTGACCTGGTTTGTGACAGGAAATACCTGATCAATCTCTCTCAATCCATCTTCTTCGTAGGCGTCCTGATCGGCTCTGTACTTTTAGGTGCTGTTGCAGATAAGTAAGATTAAACGTGGCTTCCTTTTCTCTAAACTAGGACAAGAAAAATAAAGTCAATTGTATTCAATATGACCAATGGCAACTAATAATGAGCTTTCATCAGCCAAAATGTCTACGATCTGAATCTAGTTTCTGAATAATTGTCTCTGTGTTTAGCCTGCTGTTCAAACTCACTTGAATTCATTCGACTACATCTGGCAGTGAGGTAGAGAGAGTCTACTCACTGAGGTGGTACATTAGTCTTACTGGCGAGAAACATCCACTGGTGGGGCAATTCGAGGGGGGGGGGAGACAAATCCCCCATTCCTGTACCACTGTCATCTGTAATCACTGTCATCTTTTTTAGTGTTAGTATACGTGTTTTCGTATGAAAATCCTAAACCTTTTCTTACTCATCAATGTCTCTAGATACGGGAGGAAATTAACCCTGATCTTCAGTAACGTTTTGGTAGTGATATTCGGAGTCGGTGCTGCTTTTTCTCCAAACTACAGCACTTTCGTGGTGCTGAGAGCTATTCAGGCTGTAGGCTGTTTTGGGATGCTTATCATATCCTTTGTTCAAGGTTAGCTCAGTAAAATAAAATAGGCCAGGGGTGTTCATTTTGGCTCGTATTCAAATCGGAAATCAGGGGTCTCGCAAAACGTTCAAAAACCGAAGCGTTTTATGTTTTTCGGTGCATATGAAGTCCGCAAAACGAAATCGTGTCTTTGGGGGCGGGGGGACAAGTGCCCCGGGCGGCACTTATAAGGGGCGCAAAAACACAAAAGACAAAAAGACAAAAAGGGAGACAACGAAGAAAATCCATAATCCTTAAGGATCATGCCCCCTCCCCCTCCAATCCGCATGTTAACTGCAGCTTTGGAACCCGATACATGTATACCCTTTTGAATACCGGCTTCTTGTATAGAACGTGTAGCATATATGACGGTAATCAAGATATGAAAAAATTAACCCTTATTTTTTTTAAATGAGAAGAATGCTATTAAGTGTGATAATCAAAAGAGATGGATTGAACTGAAAATTGAATTTAAATGTGAATTTACCGAAAATATTTAAAAATAATGTGATAATAATTTTAATACAAATCATGTACAGAAAAATACATCCACGAGAAAAAATAACGATCCTATTTGACGTCAAAGATTGTAGAGAATATCATTTATTTCCAGTGATAGGCTATATTCCATTTATTTCCTACAAAAGGTACAGAGTTTGTGGGTCCATCGAGACGTGCGTTTGTCGGCATCTTCATATCAACATCGTTTTCCTTTGGCTATCTTCTACTCACTCTCTATGCCTACTTCATTGGAAATTGGCGCTACCTTCTACTAACAATTAATTTGACATTTGCCGTCTGCTTCTTCTTTTACCCGTGAGTATACTGTTTTATATGATTTTGTGATAGACTTCACTGATATATCTCTAGCTGTTTATTGAAATCAACTATATATCGGGACGGCCTTCCCCTATAAGCCTTTGCTAAAAGCTATACATTAACATCTGATGCCATTTAAAATCCTTTCTGTTGATAACGCACGTTTACCATTTATGTAGAAAGATTTAAAAAATGATATCAAGGCTCTTGTAAATAAGTATACCTATGCTCTTTCCACTCATATTACATTCATTTTATTGATATTCTTGAAAATAAATATCATAAATTTTTGATCCTCAGGAACCTGTCATAAAAATCATGTTATCTTATTGAACTAGCAAGAGGCTCCTTCGCGTTTTATATGCTACCTAGTTGAAGTACTTGTTAGGGTAGCATTTCACATTAGAGTGAATTTACGAGATAATTTTACTACGTTGTTTTGCCTGATGATGAAAGATAAACAGATCAACGAAAATTACGACACCTGTTAATAATATACTGACTTCCTCACTCATTTTAAATTTGTCTGAACATACTGTAGGCATACTGTAGGCATACGCGGCACAATTTCTGAATACCGACGTTTTTAAAGTAGAACGTTAATGATTTTAAATATTGGCTTAATACTTATTATTGCATAGATGGCATAAATTAAACAAGGTTATCCAAATTCAACGCTTGGAAACATTTGAAGTAATGATTATTATCAATTATAAAACGGTAAAATACAGCCCCCGATATAGCAGCTGAAGAGCTCCTCGAACGCTGCTGAGATATGTGACGACACACCATGGACCATTCCTGTCTAAGCAGACGAAGTCCCATAACATCTTACACATTTTTCAGAGCCTATTTTGTCATCTCCTCTTCACTTATTTCTCTTCCTTCACTAGCGTCAGTCTTAATGTTAGTCTGTTGCCTCACTCTTAACTTCGTGTATGGTATTATTTTGATGAAAAATGCAGCGTTAAAAAAATAAAGGAATCAGTCACTTGTAAACAAAATAAGACGCCATTGTATTTTCAGCTGTTTGCACCGGGGCATGTTCGGCGTTTCAAGAGGGAACGAATACCATCCTGCTATTATTCGGAGGGCTTTTCAATTTGAAAGTGGGGTTTATTTCATTGATCATTGACCCTTCTCCTGTGTATTTACAATCAAACGGTTTTAGCTATCAGAATCAGTTTCACTTTCCCTTTGTAATGGTGTGAAATAAGGTCATGTTTAAATACACCAAACTCTTTATAATTTGATAAATAATTGCATTGCAATTACGTTCATTCATTATAGGACGTCGTCTGCTTAAGCAGGATCGATCCCGAGTGTGACGACATCAAAACATCGCTATATTTCTGGCGAATCCTCGGATATTCCAGATGCTGAGAAGAGCTTTTATTTGTGTTGTTTTTATAATCATCAGATACGCAGTTGACATATACGATTGCCATCTGTAAGCTTCCCAGTTTCTAGTGATACATTAATTGCCATATTTGTGATTTTCTTTGAATATCTACTTTAACGAAAATGTAATTTTGTAATAGACGGACCTAAATCCGGTAGGTAATTTCAAATTTTCCCCTTCCCCCTCCCTCCCCCCCCCTTTTTTTTTTTTTTTTTTTTGGGGGGGGGGGGGGGGAGGGGGTGACTCTTGTGGGAGGCTACAGGCCCCCAAGCCCCTCCCCAAACACAGTATGCCAGTGGCAAGGGGGCAATTTTCCCCTCTGACAACCAAGAAATGATAACTTACCTTTTAATTAAATCAAGAAATAATTGCATGGTAGCTAATCATGAAGAAATCGTTCTTTAAACCTGATAAATAGAGATAATTTTTTTCACAAATTTCTATATAATTATTATGTATATCAAAATGATAAAAGTACAGATAAAGCAGAAAATGTGTATCATTACATCACATATAATATATATATACATGTATATCTGTATACATTATGTTGTCACATAAAATTGCATTGGAATTGTAAGCTAAACCATTGTTCTGGCCCGGCTTATGACTTTGGTATGGTCTGTTAATGTGCATTCAAGAAAGACGTAAACGTGAAAATCTATCAATTTCAATTTCATTTTCAAATTCAAATTCAACTTCAAATTAACATCTATTTTCTTCCATTGATTTTGACAACATTCAACATAAGTTCAAATAGTACAATTTACATGTATATGAAATAGTCTGAATATAATCAATACTATTTTTAATACAAGGAATATAAAAAGGGGCAGACAAAGAAAGACAGAAGGCGATAGGGAACTTGAAGTAGAGAGAGAGAGAGGAAGAGGACTGTAACATAGTAATAATCATACTTATTAAGTTCAAAATTCAAAACTTTTTAAACACGATCGATCGGGCCTGACATATTTCAACTGTAAAAGTATTTTAATGTTTCTTGATAATTTTATTCTACCATTTTACTTTCACATTTACCCATATAATACAAAAAAAGAACCCTCACATTTCTAGATCGTATGATTACTTGATTGATTAATAATTGATAACAATCCATAATATAGATTTGTGTAAAAACGTTTTTCTCTTTTACGTTTTTTAGCGATTAACTAAATCCTTATACTCTGTTATCAGCTTCATTCCAGAATCGGTAAGATGGCAGATTTCTAAAGGCCGCTATAAAGAGGCGGAAATAACTGTTAGAAAGGTGGCTAAGGTCAACAAGGTCAAGCTTACAGATGATTTCTTCTACCAACATAACTTTTACAGCAAAAGGGTATGTAGCATATCGACTTACGTCCTCAAAAGACCATCACTGGCACATAGAAAACTGAATCATATTAAGAAGCCAGTTCGTAATTAATTGATGGTACAAATTACTCTGAAATGACCCTAATTTTTACACGCACGCGCATTTGTTTTTGTGGACGCGCTACTTGTTTAACATGTTAAATCAGACTGGTGCGCGCCTACCCATAGTGCCTTTTATATCCGTCATGAAAAGAATCTGCGCAGATAATTGGTCCAGTGACGTCAGGATCCGTGACTTGTACGGATAGTACAAGTCACGAATAGTACAAGTATTCACGGATACTATTTACGGCGTATGACATCACCTACGAAAAGCGCCTACTACATTGCGACGACATCCATTTGCGCGTATCTATTGTTTAAGGCACAGGCGCGTGATGATGTCATAATTACGTGCTTGATATCCGCGCAAATTCCTCCCTTCTTCCAAACTGTTTGTGTCCGTAAGCGTGCGGTCTATAGGCCTACGGTGCAGATGATCAAGATGACGGATATAAACCAAATTTATGCTGCCTCCTTTCGAGTCTCTGGTTAAAACTACCCTTGGTGATGTGAAGACGACCATTTTCCTTCGAGGTGCACATCACATCGGGGCCCACATTTCCCATCAGACCCTCTCATGACTGTATATATTTGTATACCATAGGTAGTGACGGATCCAGGAATTTGAAATGGGGGGGGGGGGGGGGGGGCACCAGTGGTGAGGGAGCAGAGGGTGTGGGAGGGGGTAAAAAGAGTAAAAAGCGTCATAAAACAGAAAAATTAAAGGGGACGCGTGCCCTTGCCCTGCCTGGATCCGCCACTGCATAGGTGTCTACCATACGTGGCTACAAAATGACAGCGTAAAAAAGTCAGCAAACTGTTGTACTCGGTACAAATGACCTTTATCTGCACATGCGCAAATTGTAATTACGAACTGGCTTATTTGTTAAGCGATTGTTAAACTGTTGTAATCTGTGTAATGGCAGATTAGCGTAATTCGTTATTGTTTTTTCTTGTAATCAGGGCCACGTCTTCTAAAAGAGTTGTGATTAATTATTACAAACAATTTGCAATTGATTTTATTTTTTCGCACCTCTGTACAAAGAGATAGGAGGTGCGATTGATATCAGTTACAAATTATTTGTAATCAATCGCAACTCTTTTATAAGACGGGGCTCTGGTCTAACAGATAAACAGCATGATTCATTATATTGGTATATATGTCTACTCAAAGCTAGTAATAACATGTGATTACAGACAAGCGAAATACCGTAATGTGTAATAACATAATAATGTATTTCTTATCGCATTACTATAATCCATTGTTACACAGTTTAATAATATAAAACTCCCAAATCTGTAATTACACATTTCTTCAATTAAATCTACTTGACTTGGTGGTGGCACTCAGGAGCTTTTATTAACGCATGCAATATTCTTGGTACATTTTTTCTTTTATTATTATTATTATATAGCACGAAAAAGAGACATGATAACGAAGCTTTTCGACCTGCACTCATCAGGTTATCACGCAGGTATATAACAAACTACTTGAAATCAACTATATTATACTCGATGAGCCCGGACGCAACCCAGACGCCGTAATTTCAGAACAATCGCAAAGCTTGGACGAACTCCTTTTGTCTGCACAGAGGGGTTCGTACGGTTCCGAACAGTCGACGGGACATGTTGTTTAATGCGATCAGCCAACCGCTGAGAAGTACGGCCCACGTACCTGGCATCGCACCGGCACTGAAATTGGTAAATAACATTACTCAGCGGTTAGCTGATCGCATTAAACAACACGTCCCCTCGACCATTCGGAACCGTACAACCAATCAGCGCACGCAGCCCTTCCGTGCCTGCAAATCTGAAATGCACGCTGACCAAATGCGATTCAGTGATTGGTCTCCATTTGCTGAACAATCCAGCTTGCGCACAAAGCTATGCCGACGATCAATTCTCAATTATACGCCGGGCGCGTCTTTTTTTTTTGTAACCAAGCCTTGGCAGATTTCGCATTTTTTCATGAATATTCATGACGCAGGGTCGGGAAACGGTTCCGATTGGTCTTCATGAAAGCACGGTCGGTGGGGGAAAAAAGTCCCTGGCCTGCACGTACGTACGCATATTACGTGCAGCGCTATATTTCGATCGTGTGTGTTCAACGTGTAGGCGCCTAGCCTACGTTCATGTATGTACATGTATTGTTTAATTCTCAACATATTCACCCCACATATGCAATATGACACGTAAAAAATTGGATTGAGCAGTCAATTTCAAAATTCAAAGTTTTGCATTAATTTATTGCATGTGCGTAGATCTAATTTAGTAATTAGCTCTTTTGAGGACACCCTCCTTTTCCGACCAAAATTGTCATTTAACTTTGAAAATTGGTCTAGGCCTAGGCTATGCGTATAATTATTGACAATTGCCCATCGTATTTCTCCACAAATGAACTTTACAACAATATGCAGAATCAAGACACAGACTCTAGGCTAGGTCTAACAGCGTTAGAGTCTTACTGTTCACGTTAGAAATTAAATTTCCTTGCATGCACACTGTAATTAGCACTTGCACCCTGCTCCTGTAACGCACATTGCCCTGAGTTAGAAGAACTGCAAGAGTCTTCAGGACTGAAAGAAGCAGACTACTATACTACTAACGTTATATAGTAGTATTAACGTTAGTACCAAGAAAACAAATTATTTGGGTGACCTTTTAGCTGATGAAAACAAAGTGCGTAACTAGTTATTGTAGGTAGATCTAAAATCATCTAGATGTAGATCTACCCCCATCATCAATCATTTACTAGTACTGATTCGATCTAGGTCTAACTCATCATGCTCATTGACCTTAAAATAACATTCACTTAATCTAAACTTAACTGAAATTGAAAATTGTAACAAAATTGGTCTAGTTAGAGTAGATCTAGAGTAGTTAGACTGAGTCTTGGCTAGACATAGACTGCAAATTTGATGATATCACACCATCACATTCCGATTCCATTTTGAAGTTGGGTCTACCACACGTCTATTATTAGGCCAGCATTTTGAGGGATACGTGGAGGCAATTCTAACTCTTATATTAAGATCTAACTTAGATCGATAATAGATTCAGTGCAAAAACGTAGGCTAGGCGCCTACACGTTGAACACATACGATCATAATATACGTACGTGCGTGCAGGCCAGGGACTTTTTTCCCCGTACCGCGTACGGCGACCGTGCTTTCATGAAGACCAACCGTTTCCCGACCCTGCGTCATGAATATTCATGAAAAAATGCGAAATCTGCCTAGGCTTGGTTACAAAAAAAAAAGACGCGTCCCGGGCCAGAAGCGCAGCGCATTTACGCTTTCTGGAAGCCGCCTACATTCAATCGCACGAACCCCTTCTGTGCAGACAAAAGGAGTTCGTCCAAGCTTTGCGATTGTTCTGAAATTACGGCGTCTGGGTTGCGTCCGGGCTCATCGAGTATAATATAGTTGATTTCAAGTAATTTGTTATATACCTGCGTGATAACCTGATGAGTGCAGGTCGAAAAGCTTCGTTATCATGTCTCTTTTTCGTGCCATATTGAAATTTCGTAGTACCAAGAAATTATTTGTGTATTATTATTATTATTATTATTATTATTATTATTATGATATGATGATGGTTATGATGATGATGATAATGACGATTATTTTGATGATGATGATGATCATGATCATGATTATTATTATTATTATTATCATCATCATCTCATATTTTCAAAGAACATTTCAACGTTCGGAAATTGTCCACTATACTAAGCAATTTCTGAACTATTCTTAGCATAACTTTTATACATTTTAAAAACGACAAAGACCAAAATGACAGGAGTCAATCAATAATTTTTATTTTGGATTTCGAAATGAAAAAAAGAAATGTAACCTTAAAACATCTCATCTTTCAATTTTTCCTTCAAATCATACTCCTTTTTTTCCTGTAGGAAATAAAAACTGCTGACACGAAGCGTGATCCTAATCTTATCGATCTCTTCCGAACCCCTGTTCTCCGGAAAAGAACGATCGTATTGATTATTGTATGGTAAGTGAGATGTTTGTGTAGATAACGGGCGAGAACATTAGCTATGTATTTTCAAGTAAAGAAGCATTTCGAAAACATAAGTTCATTGAATAATTACTCATAAAACTGGCGAATGTAGGGAATTAAAATAGCGACAATGAGAAGAGCACAAATAAGATATGTGGGCTCATCATAGTCGTAGATATGAGAGAGCAAAATCATCTCCTTAATCATCATAATTAAGGCAAAGTTCATTGTATTGTGTATGATCAAGGAGTTATCACAGGTCTGTGATAACTCTTTGGTATGATTATGATGTGATATACAGTACATGCCAATGGCGGATTGAAGGGGGTACAATCGGCCCGTTTCTTCCCCTCATCTTCGAAACCTTAAGTTTAAAGAAATGCCCCTCCCCTGTTATATCACGGTTGTTGTTGTTGTTTTGTTTTTTTGTTTGTTGTTTTTGTTGTTGTTGTTTTGTTTTGTTTTGTTTTGTTTTTGTTTTTGTTTTGTTTTTGTTGTTGTTTTTTTTTTTGGGGGGGGGGGGGGGGGTTGCTTATCCGAGAGTTTAGGGACAAGAACCCTCTCCCCGATACGATTACAATATTAATGTGAACCTGTAATTTAATATGTGTTTTGCATTAGTATCACTGTCCTTAATATAATAATATAATATATCTGTCTGCGATTTGTTGCCGATCAATTGCAGAATAGTCGCCGATTGGTTGTAGGCCAATCGCCGATCACCAAAGACTGATTGGCCACCGCTTTTAGGAACGGTCGTCAATTCGGCGATTATTAGCAACCGGTCGTAGACTAGCTAATGGCCGATTTTCTTGTATGGCAGTTTGAGATATACCTGTGGGAAAGCTATGAATCACTGGTGAAAAATGTATGAATTATACATTTATGCCAGATTATGGTTGCAATACATGAATAACATGAACAATACATAATTGTAAGGGTGCAAAGCAAGGATGTATTCGAGGTTGTCTGGATATATTACTCCGATTTAACAAGCTCATGAAGCAAAAACAACTCAATATGGTTCTCCCATTTCTACCGTAATCGGCTTGAAAGTATTTTCAATAGGCAATACAACCAAAATTACCCTTGAGTTGATTTCATGAAAGTCTTTGGGATGGTGTTGATTACTGTTGGTTGTCGGTGCTGAATAATGGCTTGGGAATCAAAAGGCGACTGGTCGTTTATTATTCGGTGATCAATCACCGACCTTATTTTCAAGTACTTTTCAATCACTAAAGATCAGCCGGAGATTAGTCTGAGACCTGTTTCCCACCTTTGGAAAAAAACAAGAAAAACCCCTTCACATCCATTCGGTCGGCAAAAGGTTTTCGATGCAGCAGCGTAAACTTCCAGCTTACCAATATGCTCGACAACCAATTGCCGACAGCTGACAACCAACTAAATATTGATGAAAACCTCTTTGAGATCTCTGACAACTAACTACCGACCAGTCGTTGTCGGAAGTCGGCAACCGGTCGTAAGGCCAACGAGACCATGGCTTAATATGTTAATGTGCTTATAAACACTTCTTAAAAATAGTTTTAAGTATGGAGACATGGGAAATAATATTCATCAATTATTTTGAACTAATAATAATAATAATTTATGTTTATACATCATTCTTTCGTATTGTATTAATGTTTATTATTGTCCTTTATTGTGCTTTCATAATATTGTTTTCCCTCACATTTGAGTGAGAATTTTTTTTTTGTCGCCAGCCCTCCAAGAATTCTTTTTTTCGCCAGCCCTCCAAAGTCGCTTAGGGGGTTACAACATTTTATGGGGTCCAATTCTCCTCCATTATTCACTGACAAGCAAAAAACAAAAGTTCAAACAAAGATGGGAGTTCAATATATACTTGTCTTTCAAGATCTTTCTTGTTTTTGCCAAAAGTTGTCAGGGGGCAGTCTGCCCCTTTGCGCCCCCCCCCCCCTACACTAGTGCTCGGGGACCATATTTCCTACCAGACCCTTTCATGACAGTAAATTTTGTCCTTTATCCTTTGTGTTTTCATCATTCTTTCACTCGACCTTATCCTACAGGATGACCAACAACCTCATCTATTACGGGTTGCATCTAAGCACTGGGAGTTTCGGGGTCGATATCTACCTCAGTTTCGTCATCTCGGGCGTAGTAGAGATCCTTTCTGTACTGCTCTGCATCCCCGTGATCGAATGGTTAGGTCGCCGATACAGCATCATCGCGTGCCTGATCATTGCTGGCATAGCTAGCTTCATCGTTATGTTCTTCCGTAGGTACTCTCTAATCATTACCCATTCACATCAATAGTACTACAGCGAGCCTGCCTTGTCGCCGATAGAGGGCGACAAACCTTTATGATTTAACTTTAGCTTTTCATAACAAATATTTTATTTTTAGATTTCTTTTGTCAAGGATGATGCCGATTTATGAATCACGTGACAAAAAAATTTCCATGATGAGTTTACCTCGGTGTTCGTGATTGGTTACTTTCTCTAGAGGGAATTTAATATGTATGAGAATTATGCGTCAGAAAAGGCAGATTTCAATGGTCAAGATAAAAAAAAAACAACAACCCGCGTTACGGGTTGATAAAGGCGGTGAGCAGCAAGCTGCCCACATTGCAGCTAGTCTCCCTTGCAGCCACGGTAATATTATCGCGCTCACTAATATTATCGCGCTTACTCGCCGTTGGTAAAGGCTATGATCTGATTGACAAACGCATTATCTACATTACTTACAGCGCACGACGCGCCTCTTTTTATACGTCGCAAAAACGATTGTTAAGAAAGATGCTTATTTATTCTTCTTTCAATACATTTGCAAGCGCATGTGTTTTGGTGGACGCGCTACTTGTTAACCACTTAAAATCATGCTGGCGCGCGCATCATGGCGGTGCGCACATTATGAAAGCGTACAGAATGGGCTATATCTACACATGCGAAAATCGTTATTACGAATTGGCTTATTCCTATATCTGTCAAGTCACCGGCGGAGCGAGCAGCGTTGTTAGTGCCTCAGTCACATCGCCAAACCGACTCCGAATCGACTCCAAAACCTATTCCAAATCGACCGATTCTTCGCCCTTTGGTGTGGTGTAATAAGTAATGTTTTATTTGGTCTGCTGTCGGTTTGGTGTCCGTCTCGTTGGAGTGACTAAGGTAACAGGACATTCGTTGTCCTCCAAAAACGTTTGTCTCAGTGAGTGTATTATATTCCACATATTTGTTACAGATTTCTTTCGCTAAATTTGGCTATACTTTACACTAACGTATAGAGTGATGTAGGCCTATATTTCTTTTGTATTTTGTATACAGCTGCTGGTGCCGGCAAAACCGCAATCGCCATGATCGGAAAGTTTGGTATTGCTGGCTCCTGGGCCATCGGGGGGATATATACCCTCGAAGTCCTACCAACTCCTACCAGGTAACCCCAGAAATATGGACGGGATCCAGGATTTGTAAAAACAAAGCACAATTTAAAAAATGTAAAACTGAGGGCATGAGGGTGTAGCATGCCAATAGTGTTTCAAAAGCGGAGGGGAGCACTTGCCGGCTGTGCACCCATCCCCAAGTGTTGTAATGTATCTAATTTTGATAATTTCTTGACGACCGCAATATTACGGAATTGAGAGAGACAGACCAGGAAAAGAGAGACGGGGGTTGGGAGAAAAATAGTTTAGATTCTATCAGTTTTGTTTATATTTGGTTTATTCCCTAACGCCGATCTTTCTCTACACGTATATCCCACACAGAGCGCGACTCTCCACTAATCGCGCGCTCCCCCAAATTTCACCCGTCGAATGAAAGGACTATCTCAGTTTTAGCGTTGGGGGTGTATTATTTTCTCAAGGGATCGTGTGCGAACAGTCCAAGCAGTGGACAAGGAGAGAAACAGAGATAGAAAGGAGGAGAGAGAGAGGGAGAAAGAAAGAGCAGGGGAAGGAGGGAGACGGAAAAAGAGTATGATTAGAAATTCACTTTGGAAAGGTGGTTCCGGTAGAAAAGACGAATTAACTAACGAAGTATTCAAACAATGATTGATCGGTAATTCTACAGAGAATGATGGATAAACATGCATATTTGTTTTATTCAAGGGAAACTCTACAATAATTTTTCGTGCTAAGAATTCTCCAAATCTTGATTAAAAGAGGGTTCTCACGGCAGCCATGCCGGAGAACATAACAATAAAAACATGTGCATCAGACTTGGAAAAGCCATTCTTGTCATGGTCTAGTGCACATGTTTTTATTGTCATGATGTCCTCCAGCATGGCTGCTTCTGGAAACCTTCTATACAATTCTCACACGTCTCCTAACCCCATCGCTATTTCATCCTGAATATAGGACTGTGGGAACTGGAATCTGCTCCACAGCATCTCGCATCGTTGCTGTAGCAACCCCTCTCCTACTGCTGCTCTACGATGTGTGGGCTCCTGGCCCCCTTGTTCTTCAGACCGTAGCAGCTCTCGTGACGGCTGTTTTGTGCCTCATCCTCCCCGAGACAAAGGGAAAGAAACTGCCAGAGACTCTGGAAGATGGTGAGACTTTTGGAAGGCAAGTAGACTCTGCGAGACCAACTGGTGGTTCGACACAATATACCCCGGTGACAATTGCTCCACCGTCAATATCCTATACTAACCGAATTCCTAACATCAACCCTAGGCCAAACACTCTACATAACCCCAATTCTAAATATACCCTGAGAGCCAACTGCAATCCTAACCCGAGCCCTATATCTTGGATAAAATAAAGCTCAAACAAAATTGTTGAATTAAAATGTCGGGTTACCTAGCTTATACCATGCACAAAATCACTTGACCAATTAATTAAACAATCAATTAACGAGTCACCTAGTGAGATGTCTCATTTAATAATTTAAGACTCGGTCTCATCCGAAAGAAAACGATGACAAGTATCCCTCAGAAACATGAACCTCTTAGCGGAGATTCTCTTCTAATAAGTGCCGTTTCCCCTTTTTTATCTCCTTCTGATAAGTGCCCCTTTTCCAATCTGATAATTGCCTCCTTATTTCTCTAATAAGTTCCCTTTTCCCCTTCTGATAAGTGCCCCTAATTTCTCTCTAATATGTGTCCTTTTCTCCTTTGAAAAGTGCATTTCTACTTCTGATAGGTGCATGCCCCCTTTCCCTTCTAATAAGTGCCCATTTCCCTTTTCCCCTTTTCAAACCTTATAATTGCCACCTCTTTATTTCTGGTAAATGCCCATTTTTCTATCTAATATGTACTCTTTTCCTCTTCTCATAAGTGTCCCATATCATCTGTTATAAGTGCCCCTTTCCACCTCGGATAAGCTCCCCTTCTTCTTCTGATAAATGCCCCCTTTTACCTTTACTTCCCACTGTTTCTTACAAAAAGAGCCATATGTAGCTTAAAAGAATCGGTGCGTCTTTATGTAGTAACAGGTATCCATATTACTACAACTACAATATAAGGCTGTGGAGCTGGAGGCAAGAGGGGCTCAATGCCTCTATATATTAGGCTACCTCATATAGCAGGAAATCTTTCCGGACCACTGCTAACATCGTATAATTTATTCTTATAAAAAGGTGACGCAAATAATTTCCGCTCTAGTTGACTGCCAAATCGCTGAAAAAAATTTCCATGTGCTAGAAATTAAATTATTTATTAGGTACATGTATTTCAACCACGGTACTGCTGCGGGGTTAAGATTCTTTATTAAAAACGCAGTGAATGCTTTGGGAACAATTATGTTTCAAAAGCACTTTTAAAATAATTGTCAAGGCTCTGCTCTCGAATGAAAAAAAAAAGGGGGGGGGGGGCCTTATATAAACGAACAATTGTATAGTTCTAATCACTTTCTAGTATCAAACACGTCATAAATTTTGTTATATTGCCACAATTATTACTTTCAGGAAAACAACGGAAGAACACCATAGTATGGAGAAGCTACCCCAGAAAATATGAAGCGGTATGGCTGCATTATAGATCATCACCATGATCACACATCCATGTATGGACGAAGCTGACTGTACATGGTTGCGCACACAGAACAATGACATTTTTGCATTATATTTTGATCCAGAATCCTACGAATTACACATAATTCCTGCAAAGAAAGAGAAAAGATTACATACAGATTTTAGTCTCTTTCTGTTACAAGACATTGTGTCGTTCGTGAATAAGAACTATTATTTGAAAATAAGCATTTAAAGTCAAAAGTGGTACCGCAGAGTGAAATGTGTAATCACTCTTTTTGTGTACTACTACTACTACTACTACTACTAACAATAGTGACTTCTTATCGAGCGCTTAGGTCCGTCAAGCATGACGCTGATGAGGCTATACATACTAAGTTCAATGTTTGGTGCATTTTGTTAATTTTCATACACACTGGTTAATTTCGTATAAATTTGATTTGTCTGAATTTGAAAAAGTGAAGGATAATGATTGGTGTCAATTTGAGAAGGCAGAGCCGATTCATTAAGACCTTTAGAAAGTTCCGAACTGCCATGTGTTAAAAAAAGAAGAAGAGAAAAATGCCATTTTGTCAATTACATGCACTACTTCGGTCTAAGATTTTCCATAATTTCTAATTGCGTTGTTTAAGTTTGTTCCATTTATTCGAAACTGCTATATAGAATTACTGTGTCCAATGTGTTTCTCCGTTCTCATAAGCCATTTCTTGGTATACTTATATAGCGTGCAGGTTGCTTGGGCAACAGGCCGAAAATGTTTTTGAAACAGCATTTTCTGGACTTGTTGTTTATTCCATTACAAAAAATAGTTGATCATTTGATGCTCAACTCTTTTCAATTCAGCTCATGATTTAACATGTCTGATGATTATTGTTCTGTAGATCCAGCAACGATAGGAAATTGCGTTTCAAGTGAGAATTTGTCCCTTTCTTAACTGATGTGCCATAATTTAGCACCGATTTATCATTTATAGGTTTATTTATGATTTACGAGGGCGCCTGTCATATAGCTGCCTCCATAGTCAACGTCCCTGGTTGAACCTAGTACATGTTGTATGTGTGAGATTTGCACAATTAATGCTTCTTGTTAATATGAATAGTACAAAACTGTATTGTTGTGTATACAATAATCTGTTTTCTATTGTTTGTAAATGTATATACCCAACTTAGATTTCAGTTTCATAAGTATGAGAATAGCCTATATTTCTGTTTCATTATTCCTGTAAGCGGGGAAGTCACTATTGTCTTTAGTTTTACCATTCATATTATTTCTTTTTTTTTTCATTTTGAATGGTTTGCGATACAATAAATGCCAAGATTTAAATGATGAAGTTTTCAGTATAATTGATGAGAAGTAACAATGATTATTACGATTTTGTCTAAAATAATACTTTAACAGAACTCACAAGGCCTACCACTTTTGGGAGATCGTGACTTCGAGCACAAATCTGTTGTGAATACTCAGGAAAAATATTCGTATTTTATGGTCCGGAATGGTTTAAAAATAAAGTTTAAGAATAAAGTGATATGGCTCACACAATGTCTTCTGTTTCTCCATTTCTCCCGATTTTGTAGCCAAAGATGGGGTTACCTCGATATCTTTAAAGTACAATGTTGTCTGAGGTGCAAATATTTACATGACTTTGGTTATCAATAAGTGTATTTTGCAATAAACTGAGAATGTTGCATGTTCCCCTTCACGAACATTTTTGTAAACATTTGATAAAGGAACGGTTGTAAAATTAGCTATAAAACAGAGAATTCGCTGTGTCATTGAATTAAGTTTGAAGCCTAGGGCGCCAGTTTTTTAACGGCTGTCCTCCAAATGTGAATTATTGCTGAAATGATATTGGCACACGTCTGAGATATTGTAAATACTGAGACTTAATTTCAGCAATTTAAATCCCAGAATTACATTAACAACGCAATGCAAAACAAGTGTGTCAGCAACTTAAGATACAAAGGTGAATGGAGCGGTGTCGTTTTAAATCCAGGGGTTGCTAGAGAAGGGACAATGAGGTGTGACATCCCCCATTCAACATTTTCTGTCGGCAACTTTGGAATCTTGAGAGCTGTATCTTCCTTTGAAATATAAATGACCCTTTTGGGGAAAGGGAGTGATTAATGACGGCATATTTGAAAATCCCACCCATCACCCCCCCCCCCCCGCATCTAAAATGGTCCAGCGACGCCCCTGCTCAAATTTTGCTTTGAATGCAACCTCATTCAATGCCTCGGCATTGAGTACCTGACATTTTACACAGAGAGATCATGGCTTTTGACGATCTGCTCCCTACTCTCGGAGAGTTTGGTACCTACCAAAAGGTCATCTGCGCCTTGGTTTTTAGCTTCAAGTTCCCGGCTGCAGCTAATGTTCTTGCCGTCATTTTCCTGGCTACCTCGGCTGACCATTGGTGTTCCGTAAGTCCAGTAGAAGAGCGATCAGTGTTTGGAATCTTTCCGCAACTCAAATACTCTGGTACCTAATTGGTTAATATAGCTGGGTAACCAGTTGCCGATATACCTCCCAAATTGCATGACAGGTGCCACAAAATTGTAATACACTGTTAATGTTAGGCTAGAAAGTGGTGGTTTTCTAAAAGTCGAGTTAGTTTTTAATTGAAATGAAGAGGTAGAATAATGCACTGTCAGATAAAATCATTATTAACTGTGAGCTGATAGTCTTTTCCTTTATTACCAATTTCTGTTATGGGGGCGTAGGAGCAATCATGTTCTATGTATTTTTTTTTTATGAAGGAGCAGCATTCTCCTGCCCCTCAACCCGCCTATGTATGTACTCTTATATATAACTCGAATAACTCGAATTCCTCCACCGTTTCCGCCGTTACCGTTTGGCGGAGTCGTTTTCATAATTTCACGACACGTGTCTCCCGTATTCCGCGCCGTCGTCGCCGTCGAAGTCCATAAACGTGGTTGGGAAGATTTGGGAGGACGGGCGTGCCGAAGGAACGGCTGCTGTCTGTGTGGACCCCTTGCTTTACGGCGGTGCCATCAGCCGTGCAACCTCCCTCATGCCACATCACAGGCGGCATGGCAAGTGACGAGCAACGTTTATTTTATTTATTTCTTATTTATTTTTTCCGTTTCAAAATAATCATACATGATACATATTGATACAATGATTAAACATTGTCACATGGTAAAACTCAAAATAAAGAATCCCAAATACATGCCATTTGCGATATTCGTAATTAATTATGATCCAGTTTATTATAAATCAAACTGGAGTGCTTATTCCTTGATGAACAAAAGAAGATTTATATCCCACACACTCAATTCCTGTCTTTGTATTTAAAGGAACTGTTCACAATTCTCCCTTACCATGACACTTCGCAAATTTGTACACAAGATATACAGTTAACAACAAAATTATTCATACCCCTTGGAAAATTCTAGTTTTTTGCATTTTTCCTAAAAATGAATGGTTAAATGAAGTTACTTGCACATCACTTGAATACATTTAGTTATCATCTGCAAATGAATGCCGTTTCCGGTTTCACCTCATTTGCATAACAATAGAAAAGCTGAGTTATCCAAACTGGGCGATGTTCAAAATTATTCATACCCTTGGTGATTTATTGACTTTGTCAATCAGTATGAATCCGATCCTTGTGATTAATGCTTGTAATTCACTTTATTTCAATACACCGTCACATGGCTTCCGGAGGGGTCTCTGCTGGGATATCAGGCCAGTACCTGTTCTCCAATGGCTCAGTCTCCTTGAGGATGTGTCCACACATGCCTTCACCTGACCTTCAGGGAGTTCATTAGATTTCGTGTCCTACAGGTGATGCAGTTATCGACTTCATGATGACAGGACTATGATATTGAAATTTTCGGTCATTAATTCCATGCATTTTAATGAAAATTCTGTATCTACTTATGAAGCAAAGCACCATTCCTGAAGAGCCCTTCCCTTTTGCACTGCCTGTGGGAGGGTTCACCTTTATTCATTGGCCCCATTCTTACTCAGAGTGCTCAGGAAGGCCATGTTGGTAATATTAAAGTCATTTCATGACTCTAACGTCAGGTCACCATGAATAACAGTATGTAACCTTTGAGTACCATACACATCCCACATTGACTGTTACTGTATATCAATCTTCATATGGTATATTCTTTGTATTTTTGGTATGAAAGCTACAATCCTTGATATCAAAATGAATGTAAACCAAATTTATACCATATGCCCTCCATGTTACCAGCTGCAGTGCACAAAATGCTACCACTTTGACAGTGCACTGGAACATAAAGATCAGTATTTTAAGCTTCACTAGAGTACCCACTTGCAGATGTCCATATCAAAAATGTGTCAATCAGTATAACTGAATAAACTGATAAATTTGGCACCATCCAACCATTAGACAACTACCATGGCCTCCCTAAACATTCTTAATAATAATGGAACAAAAGTATCAGGAAATACCCTCCCTTGACAGTGCAACAGTGAATGCCTCTAGGGAAGTCTCTCCAGGAAGAGTGCTTTGTTTCAACTTAGATACAGAATTGTCATTAAAATGTAAGGAATATTAACAAAAATATCAATATCATAGTCCTATCCTCATGACGTCTAAAACTACACCACCTGCAAACCCAAAATCTGCTTTAAATCCATCGAATCCCCTGAAGACCAGGTGATGGCATGTGTGGACAACATCCTCAAGGAGATTGGGCCATTGGAGACCAGGTATTGGCCTGATATCTCAGTAGAGACCTCCAGAAGCATTGTGACAGTGTGAAGAAAGTGTTACGAGCATTGATCACAACGACTGGATTCATACTGATTGACAAAGTCAATAGATCACCAAGGGTATGAATAATTTTGAACATCACCCAGTTTGGATAATTCACCTTTTCTATTGTTATGCAAATGAGGTGAAACCAGAAACAGCATTCATTTGCAGATGATAACTAAATGTATTCAAGTGATGTGCAATTAAATTCAGTTAACCATTCACTTTTAGGAAAAATGCAAAAAACTAGAATTTTCCAAGGGGTATGAATAATTTTGTTGTTAACTGTATGCATGTAAATATATATATCAACCTTTATAAGCAGACCTGAATTGTCTAAATATGTCTATTTATAACAAATCTGTAAATTATATCAGCCTTCCAATCTTGATTTCTAACAAGTATTTCCATGTACATACAGTGACATAAACATACTGCACTGTCCGCTTATTAGTACCAAACTTTAAGTTCCAATCGACCAGCGTATATCCTCAGCATAAAAATCAACCACTCATGTCTTATGAGAAAAGCAGACCTGGGGAGCGTTTCATCAAGCGTTTTGTCGGTGATTTTTACTGACAACAATTTTGCTCTCAGCCAATCAGATGCAAGGATTTCAGTAGCTTATAACAGTTGTCGGTAAAAATCACTGACAAAACGCTTGATGAAACGCTCCCCTGAACTGTCGACTTCACCAGTAATAGCATTTCAATCAACCTCTGTTCATAGACCCATTTTAGTCTTTTCTCACAACATATTTCTTACATCAACAATACAAGCAGATCTGAAATATGACTTTCTTTGTTACACATTTGTTATCCTCTTAAAATTTAAGCTTATCCAACTAAGTCATCCCTTGTACCAAAGTACAAAGTTCAGTAACGAGCTTTATATTACGTTCTGAAAATTTGATATTGTTATCGAACAATATCACGCTTCCATATTCTCAAATATAAAAGTTTTACAGCCGATATTTACATAGTTCATTCAAAAATGACGATGTCGTTCTATTCTATAAGGAATCTGGGTGCCTTTTTTGATGTTAACATGACTATGTCAACACACATTAACAATGTTTGCCGCAGTGTGATTTTTCATTTGAGGAACATATCTAGGATTCGTAAATTTATTGATCAAACTACTTGTCATCATGCTGTAAGGTCACTTATTCTTTCCAGACTAGACTATTGTAATGCGCTTCTTTGCTCTATACCAAAATCTCATGTAAACCGTCTACAGCGTCTACAGAATTGGGCTGCACGTCTTGTTGGCAGAAGTCATTCTTCCCAACCTTTAGTTCGTTCCCTTCACTGGCTGCCCATTCAAAAACGTATCATCTTCAAATTAGTTCTTTATGTTTATAAATATCTCAATAACCAGGCTCCAGGGTACATATCTGAATGCTTAACTGTATATACACCTAGTAGAAATCTCAGATCCTCAAATCACAGCCTTCAGCTCAGCTACCCAATGACCCGAAATTTGTCAGGTGATAGGACTTTCACAGTTACTGCATCGAGGCTGTGGAATAATCTCCCCTTGACCATTAGACAGTCAGCATCCATAAAGACCTTTAAAAAGCTGTGAAATCATATTTATTTTAAATCCGATATCAAACTTTGTAACAGGTACATTCATTACATTTTGTCTCCATAAAACCACCTGGTAGTTCCCACATGGACGATTGAAGAGTTTTCTGATTTGTGTTTATATAAAAATTATAATGTGTTCTATAATTTAAATATTTTGTAAACGCTCCGACCCTTACGGGAAGGGCGTACTAAATGCTTATTGTATTGTATTGTTTGACCATGTTGAAAAATAAATGTCAATCGTTCAGAGTTTCAGTTCGTAGATTGATACAGCTCACCATAATGTTCATCTATCATTTACTCGATCTGGAGAGGTCATGCTTTCGGTGAACTGTTCACTCGCTCGGCCCTCCTTTCGTCGACTCTCGGTAGAAACATCAGTCCTTCTCTCAAGATATGTGCCATCGATGGTAATGTATCGATTTTACTTGTAAATTATAAAGCTAATTATCAAAGTAAAAGTATCATCTTTCGTAACACAACCAGAAAATAGCAGCATCTCCATGTCTTGAGCAGGCTGCACTGCTACCCCTCTGCATACCAAGACTTCGTAGAGTGGGGCCTATAACAACTGTTATCCCAGTATACCAGCTTCTATACACTTAGATACAAAATAGAGTCACTGCTTATGTAGGAACCATAACGGTGCCAGGTAAAAATGCCAGAGGAAAAAATGCCAGAGGTAAAAATGTCAGAGGTAAAAATGCCGATTTGTACGAAATGTACGATTTCATTTGTTCCAAATTCCATTCGGGATAATGAAATCGTACGTCGATTAAAAAAAAGCCGGGTCTACGATCTGGAGTGCAGAGTCCAACGTGGTCAAACCAAATACATGTAGTCTAAAAAGTAAAACCAGCACACGTCAGGTCTGCTTCTAGACCTTCTCTATATTTCACCTTGATTTTTCACCTTTATTCTCCTAGTATGCAGCTGGCATATTGTGCCTCTTTACTTTTTGTTCCTGACATCACCCATCGAATACCTCTGGCCTTTTTACCTCTGGCATTTTTACCTCTGGCATTTTTACCTCTGGCATAACAACAGGTGTAATGTCATTCCACTTCCTTTTCATCAAACCTTCCAAACAATACAAACAGCCCTCAGTGGGACACCGTATAAATTTCCATAATTACTCATCCACCGATGGCACTTTCACTGTTTTCTCTTTCTCTCTCTCTCGATTTCGATCTCCTTACACACATCTCTCTACAACTTACACATGTATATTTCACTTCATTCTTTTTCCTTATTTCGTGAATATTAAATAATATATTTGATAAAATTGTTTTCTTTGCATTTTCAACGTGACAAACATATAAGGATATAATAACTTTCTATATATCAAACTAACAATACAAAGATAAGGGTATTAAATAAGAGTACAAAAATAATTTACACAAACGGATCATTATTGACCTAACATATACAATGAATTGGAGGGGCATGCGAAGAAAGGAATGCTTGTATGATGCATGCCCAAAGCCGTAGTTCCATAACAGAATTTTGGTGAAACAAATTAACAATTTAATAGTAGCGAAAATTTACAGACAAGTTTACGGTATGCCTACACAGGTTTATAGGAAAAGAAAGAGGGAGAGAGAAAATAAAGAGACCGGAATTAGAAAGGAAGAGAGGTTGGGAGCAGAAGTAAAAACAGGGTCGTTAGGCACGTGTTCACCTGCCAGGAAAATATTAGACTGTAGACCCCAAAGTGATAGGAAATTATGTTTCAAGTGAGAATCTGATTATGATACTAATGGTGGAGTTATCCAGGGCATCATAAACAATGAAGTTTCTCCATGCGCTTTGATTTTACACCTTTCTTAACTGATGTGCCATAATTGACAACCAATTTATTATTCCTTGGTTTATTTTATGGTTTACGAGGGCGCCTGCCCCATGGCTGCCTCCTTAAAGGGAAAGTCAACCCTGATGACAATTTGGTTTTAAAAGCAGAAAATTAATGAAAGAGATCAGTGAAGGTTTGAGCCAAAGCCGATAAGAAATAAGAACGTTATGAATTTTTGAAGTTGTAATAAATCAAACACAAACTGGCAACTCCGTGACGTATCTTGCGAGCTCCTCTCCCATTTGCCCTGTACCCCAGAGTGGTTAGGCACGTGTTCACAGGAAAACATGAAAAGGGTGAATGTTTTATTATTATTCTTATTATTATTATTATTATTGTAATTATTTTATTTACTTATTTATTTATTTATTTTATTTATATATATATTTTTTTTTTTTTTTTTTTTTTGGGGGGGGGGGATATTAGACTTGACCTTGCAGGGGGTATGGGCTGAACAGATATCTTTTAAGTTTGAATTTAAAATTGTTATGACTAGGGGATTCTTTAATTTCTTTATCTAAAGATTTTTACATGGAACCTGAAAAACAAAGGTTTTTTGTGCAAAGAGTGTTCTTGTCAGAGGTAAGTGGTAAGCATAGCCTTGTCTCGTTGGAAGCTATGTACGCGCTGCGAAACTGAAGTCTTGCCCTTGGGCCCGTGATTTTCACAGGCTTTCCGCTTGTTGTTATATAAAATATTCATAATTTTTAACTCCACTAGGTTCCTGACTGGTATAGTGCTAACTGCACCACGTTAGGACTAAATGAGAGCGAATGTGCATTCTACAAGAAACATCTCAGCATCCCACACAGCGTAGCAGACGACAAAATTGTGTACGATCAGTGCAACAAGTACGACATTTCCCAAAGATCGTTCAGTGATGCTATGGCGTTCTTTGCTGAAAGCACCAATTACAGCGGAGATCAATATGACGTCATACCATGTGATCAAGGATGGGAGCATGACAGGGCGATTTCGATGTTTACCATAACCCAGTCGGTAAAGTTATGCCTTCATAATGTTTAGTTAATTAAGTCTTATTTACCCAGGGTAGCCACACCAGTAAATGTACTGCTCTTCCTGCGGGCCCTGCAATTATTATTACCCCAGCATTAATTGCCAGGTACCCATTTACACGTGGGTCGAGATTGATAAATTTGGGCAAAACGCCTTAAGGATTTAAGCACCGAGCAAGGATCGAAACCAGGACCTCTCGTATGAGAGTCAAGAGCTTTCACCAATATACCACAGTGCTCCCACTTTTAGTCAGGTTCAGGATATACATTAAAGGAGGATTAACACTAGAATATAAATGTGCTCATATTCAAAGATGTAAACTATTCCTTCTTGTTACCCTACGTAGTTTTGCATTAAAATATACGAGATAGGTATAAATCAGGATTTTCTCAGCAAGATTTATCGTTTGCTAGCGATACCAGGGGGCTGCCATTTTCTTGATGTGTACATGAAGATATTTTTAATCCGAATGCAAAATATTGTCTTTCTTCCTGATACAAAATTTAATTTGAGATTTAAAATATTTAACATATATATACATATATTCTAAAAACGAAAATGTGTTTTATATTTCTTTGAAAACTACGATTTTAATAAATATCAATCTATTTTCTTGATACTATGACGTACGTGACGGAGCGAATTAATTCAAATTTATGAATGATGACTTTCCCGAGCGTCAATAGTGACAAACTATGCATTCACCTGCTTTGAGATAATGGAGTTCAAAAGTCAGAATGCGCGTTGTATAAATTATGTTCTGCTCTGCCAGGCAAGACCAAGAAATCGATTTCTAGTTAGCAAAACCAGAGAATTTAAAAAGAAATCTATAAATTTCAAATTTTAAAATAAATGTATACACCTGTTATGTATTTTCCATCATATATAGGGCTTTTTTTATAATGAATAGAAGCAATTTAGCTCGTGGATTAAACATATTTTCCTGACCGGAACGGTCTCCAATGGTTCATGTACAACTCCATGTCCTCAAGAAAATGGCAGCCCCCATGAAGTGTTAGCAGATGATACCGTGTGCTAGAATGTCTTGATTTAAACCCTTTTCTGATATTTTATTTCTAAAGTTATACAGGTCAATGATTAAGAATATATTACACCTTTGAAAATAAGCACATTTACATTCTAGTGTTAATTCTCCTTTAATACTACTAGAAAGGCCGTCAAAAGCGGCAGACCCACGCCTTAGCGGCGCTACAGAGTAGTTGCAATACTATACTAATAACTATGGGGTCAAAACTACAAGGTTACACAGAATTTGCAGGCGTCGACCGATCATCACCAAAATCTAACCGATTCTTTCCTGTCACTATCCGAACATTCCCTGAAAATTTGGTGCAAATCCGTTCACCCGTTCTCTAGTTATCTTGTACACCAAGAAAGAAAGAAAGAAAGAAACAAACAAACAAACAAACATACGGAGCCCTTTACATAACCCTGCCGATATATCGGCGTGGGTAATATAGTTGCGAGTCCCAGTAAAGTAAATTACAGATTAATTGATCAAAATGTTATGCTCTGTGTGTCTCTCCAGGAGTATAAAATTATGCTAATAATTAGGTCTTCGGTTCGAGAATTAGACCGGTACCGTTTCAACCAAATGATTTGTCTTGATACCCTATTAATCTTTTTATTGTAATTGTCACTCACGAAAATTATTGTTTATTATGATACACCCATTGTGACCTTGGAGCTTTAAAGAACTGTAATATTTTTCGAACTTTCTTTGCAGTTTGATTTGGTTTGTAACCGGAAATACCTGATCAACCTCTCTCAGTCCATCTTATTCGTTGGGGTGCTGATAGGCTCTGTATCTTTTGGTGCAGTAGCGGATAGGTAAGGTTTGCTGATAGGTCTTTAGCTCTTTGCCATGGAAATGCAAAAAATTTGCAAAATTACATAGAAGTTATAAAGGTAAATTTCAACGGGGTGTTAATTAGAAACATGGACATTAACGTTCTTGTCAGTTGCCACTGGAAAAAAAAGCTTTTATGTGCAGTGGCGTAGCCCTCCCCTTTCCCCTTTAATGGCAAAAAAGAAGAAGAGAAAAAGAGAGAGAAACGTATCCGACTTAACCATGTGAATTCCACTTGAAAAGCCGGCCTCGAACCAACTCCCGAGTTGGACTGAGATGATCAAAGCCGTCGTCAGTACACATTTTGCGTCTATAACGTGGAGCTGCCTTGGGAGTAGTGCTTGTGATTTGTTTATGTTTATTTTTATGTGTAGATTAGTTTGTTTACTTTCTCGTTTGTACGTGTAGATTCGGGAGGAAACTCGCACTCATCATCTGCAATGTGGTCATTGTGGTATTTGGAGTCGGAGCTGCTTTTTCTCCGAACTACATCACTTTCGTAGTGCTAAGGACTATTCAGGCTGGAGGCTGTTTCGGGTTTGCTATCATCTCATATGTTATAGGTTAGCGCTCAATTTTGTACCCAGGGCGATCTCTATCAGGGTCTTATCAGGGGGCGATTGGGGTTTACGTGAACCATCAGATGATGATAAAAATAGAAAGAGAGAGAAGGGGGGGGGGGAAATAAATTGTAAATTGTAAATCTTCAAAAATTGTAAAGAACGTATATAAAATAATGCGTTAAGGCTGCAACACATTTTTAGGCTCTAAAGGGCTCGTGAAAGCAAATTTGGGCTAACCAAAAATGGAAAAATTTCTCGCTCGGGCGCTACGCTCTTTCGCATGTTTTCCCCAGGTCATTACAAGAAAACGCAGCCCCTGTTCTCCACCACTGGCCTACCATAAAGCACTTTTTGAAAACTCACATCTAAATTATGGAACATTTGGGGTAATAAATCATAATTTATAATCCTGACACAACTATCCTTGGAAAAAAGCATTGAAATATCAAAACATTTTCCATTAAAAAAAAATGGTTACAAAAATATATCAAACGACATTGAGACAGCTTCTCAAAAATAAAGAGTGTTCAGACTAAATCTACCTACTTGGACTGAACTTGGTACGATATTTATGAATGCCAGCCATTTTGTTTTACTACAGGTACAGAGTTTGTAGGTCCGTCTAAACGAGCGTTCGTTGGCGTCGTCATGACAGTCTCCTTCCCACTGGGTTATTTGCTACTCACTTTCTATGCCTACTTCATCGGAAATTGGCGCTACCTTCTACTCACTCTTAATTTGACATTCGTCATCTTTTTATTCTTCTATCCGTAAGTAATTCTTGCATTTCTTTTCATTATTAAGATATTATTTATCCGGGGGGAATGGCGACCAGATCTGTATAAAAATATGAGCTTTCTCATTCTGTTTGTGTCATGTCATATAGAGGAATGACCCTTGAAAAGGATTGCTCTGCAGATTCCCTCATATTCCCCAATATGACGAGAATACGCTGAAGAGTTGATTAGTCTTTCATGCCCCGTTGTTTGTGTGGAGTCCCATTTACACTTTCTTTTCACTTTGATAATTCCAAAAACTTTACAGTAAACACCAAATTTTATGCACTATATAATGAACCTTTCCCCAGTTTCTTCCAGACTGTTTCTTTCAAGATATAATCACATGACTAGAGCTTAATTTCATCTTTTATCGTCTTTATAGCTACAATTGTGTTGGCTTTCGTTTGTGTACACTCAACAGTGCCCAGATTCTTCTCTCTCCCCCTTTTTTTAATTGATTGCTTCATTTTTGTAATTGTGTGCATAGATACCTATGTATTATTGGCTTTATCAAATCGGAATTATCGATCTTTCACCTCATAATAATTCTCTCCTGCCGTGAACTTTATATGCAGCACGAAGCATGCCAGGGTTGATCCAGGATTTTGTAAAGGGGCGAGCAAAATATTCAAAAATGGCTGGCAAGCAAGAAAACAAAAATACAGGTCATAACCTGAAAGGAGGATGGGCAGAGTCTTAGAGTTGTTTACATTAGGTATGGCACTTGGTTTCAAAAGGGAGAGGGCGCAGGTTGGTTGCATCCCCCCCCCCCCCCTCCCCCAATCCGACAGTGTGCAGCACAATAACATTTCAACAGTATTATAACCTGCCATGTTACAATTTGCATCATAGTGGGGTAGTTTAAAGGGCCTCTGCAACGAAATGCAACCAAAATGCAAGTTTTTGCTGTTGATGTGCAGGGATGCGTACAACTAATATTTTGTTATTCAAACATCTAAAATATGTTTCATAGATTTTTAAATATATTTTGAAATATTTTTTCCAACCTCCTAAGCTCCACCCTTCAAAAAAGCTCCAGATCTCATTCTGCAATGACATCATCTGTCAATCATCAATCAGCTACACTAACATTCTACAATAGACAGTGGAATGTAACTTCCCAAGCTCAGCACATGCTCACAATAGAATTGCATGCTTTTACCATTCTTTTCTTACCATTCTTTTCCTGGTGATGCTACAGCATGTCTGACATAGCAACTACTATGTAGGCATTGTATGGTCTATTAGAACAGATGGTCATCTCTGGCAAAGTTACATACCACTGTCTCTCCTTAGCTCACTAATGATTGACAGATGATGTCACTGCATGAATGAGATCTGGAACATTTTTTGGGGGGTGGAGCTTAGCATGTTTGAGAAAATGATTTTAAAAAATATCTTAAAAATCTATGAAACGTATTTGGATGTTTGAATAACAAAATATGAGTTGTATGCATTCCTGGACATCAACGGAAATCAACTTGCATTTGGGTTGCAGTGGACCTTTATAAAAACCTGGGAATTAATTTCGTTTATTAGCCTGCTGCCGATCAAAGTCCATGATGAACGGTCTTTTATGGATTTTACACCTTGAATTTGATAATGAGTCTATGCTGTTAATTTTTAATTCATACAACTTTTCGTTTCATTACTATTTGGTTTTTTTTTAACTGAACTGAGAGTTCATTTCGGTTATTAGCATATTACTGAAGTCCATGATTGATCGTCTTTAATGTGGAATTTAAACCATGGATGTACCTGTCTGTGAGTCTATGAGCTATATTGATGGTTCACGATTCTTTTCATTACAATGAAGGTACTAATTTGACTTTTTGAAATACATGTTGAAAATTCGGTCTAAACAATTATTATGAGGAGCAGGTTTACCAGAATGGTGACCTTGGCTACCCCTGGTGGTATCTGTGATTATAGAGTTAGTCATATCGCTTTACGTATTCAATACTGTTTATGTTGTTGAGAAATATCATTAAGACTCTTATTAAATATATCTTATTCTTCAAATATGTTATGAACAATTCACCTATTTTCATGATCATGTACCAAAAATGTTGAAAATTACCTTAAGGAAAGCCTAGAGATGAGTACACAAAATAAATTCTGACGCCAGTTTGTATAATATTCTTCTACCATTTCTACGTGGAAGCTTTTTTTCAGTTGAGCGGGAATACAAGTCACAATATCACAGTACTATTAATAGTAATAATATTGACTTTGTCACAGTGGTCAAATCGCTGTGAATTTTCAAAAAGGAGTTCGCGCTTTTCCTTTTGGTGTTATGTTCCACTTTGAAGTGTATTCTAAAATGTACACAAATTAAGAACAAAGTTTTTCTAAATCATGTTTTTCAGCATAATGCGTGCTTGTCCGGAGATTTTTCCTTTTCATTTGACTGTATTGCCTTTTCATGTTTATCACATTTCTTTGTACAATTTTAGCTTCATTCCAGAATCGGTGCGATGGCAGATCTCTAAAGCTCGCTATAAAGACGCTGAAATAACGGTTAGAAAAGTAGCCAAGATCAACAAGGTCAAGCTCACAGATGATTTCTTCTACCAACACAACTTTTATAAGAAAAAGGTATTGAAAAAAATTTAACTGACAAGATTGAAAATAGAGACATTATCATGCACGCTGTGAATATCTTTCTAATGCAATTTCTGCTATATTGTTGGTTTTGTGTTATTTTTTTCTTGATATCTTGTCACTCTTTTCATGTAATGTGTGTGGGTGTAAAGATGGATGTATGTGGGAGCGTGTTGGTGGGTGGTATTGGGGTGAGGAGTTGTCTTCATTTGAATAGAGCGATCTATGCAAATCAACTTTATACATGTACTGTATTTCTTAACAATGCAATGTTTCCATTCATGACAATGATGTTTCAAATATCGATTTACCAATAAAATTTCCAATATTTCAAATTGCTCTGTAAAAGAAGCAAGAGTTGGCTCAGGCGATAAAGCTTCTGTCTGTCGAACCAAAGATCGTGGGTTCGAATCCACCCCGGGCGGATGACTCGATCTGGCTTTGTTTGTTAACGTGCCCCTCCCATAGACGAGGGCTATGTTACAGTGGAAACACTCCGTCCCTCGGTGTAGTGGCACTCCTGCCCATCCCAGTCAGTGACCCCATTGACCTGTTAGACCGGTCTTAGTTAGACCGATCTATAATAGAGGAACGGTTCTTGAAGAACGGTTTGATTACATTCACACTCCGCGCATTTTTACGTCTCAAAATTAATCAAGAAGTCAAAGTGGTCTTGTTGCTAGGGCAGCACAGGTCAGCGGGTCAATTTTTTTTCGCGCGGAATTTAAAACGTAAACTGCCTGCCTGTATTCTATCATTTTTTCTTTCTTTACATTTCATATGTTTTTGTTACTTTTCATCATTCTATCATTTTTTGTTTCTATCTTTCCTTGCTTTCTTTTGTTTTTATCTGTTTTCATCATTCTATCGTCTTTTCTTTCTTGACATTTCCTTATGTTTCTTTCTTTTCATGATTCTATAATTTCATTTTCTCTTTCTATATCTTTCCTTATTTTCTTTTGTTTTCATCATATTATCGTCTTTTCTTTTTTTACATTTCTTATGTTTTTCTTTGTTTTTATCATTCCATCATTTCTCTTTCTATCTTTCATTATCTTATTCTTTGTTTTCATGATTCTATGGTCTTTTCTTTCGTTAAATTTCTTATGTTTTTTATCATTCGATCATTTTCTTTTTCTTTCTTTCATTACGTTTATCTTTCTTTTCATCATTCCATCGTCTCTTCTCTCTTTACATTTCTTATTTTTATCATTTTTTATCATGTTTTTATCATTCTATCATTTTTCTCTTCCTATCTTTCCTTGTTTTCTTTTGTTTTTAATTGTTTTCATCATTCTATCGTCTTTTTTTCTTGACATTCCTTATGTTTTTTATCATTCCATCTTTATCTTTTTTCTATCTGTCATTAGACATTTCTTTGTTTTCATCATAATATAGTCTTTCTTTCTCAACATTTCCTTGTGATTTCCTTGTTTTTTATCATTCTATCATTTTCTCTTTCTATCTTTTCTAATGTTTCTTTATTTTCATCATTCTATCATGCAGCGATGGCCTGCACTTATAGGAAACTCAAGGCAAATCACAAGTGATTTCCCGCGCAACACACACACAAAACACACACACAACACTCACACACACACACTCACACACGTTTACATGGCTTTACTTCCGAGGACAACTATTGTTCCTCTATTGTTACTCGTCCTCGGACAGTCGACGGAATAAGGCATAAATTCATTGTTCGACGTTCGAGGACTATTGTCCGCCTTCCGAGGACCATTGTTGTCATGATTTTTTTTTTGTTCTCTGTCCGAAAATGTCCTCGGACATAATGCTAAACAAACGCACTTCTGGTTGAAGTACGCTTTGGGATCGCTTTGTATTTACACTGCACGTTAGAGCGTTTAAGAACTGTTCTTATTAAGACCCACCTCAAGACCACTCCCGATGTGGTCTTCTCACTCTTCTGGACCGGTCCAGAAGACCACTTCCTGGATCACTTTTGTATTCACACTCACCTAATAACGGTTCTTGAGATTCGTGAGAATGGGGTCAGTTATATCGGGAGGAGAGACCCGACGGTTACAGTGATTCAGTTCGCTTTTCCCTTCCCAGGCACAGGTGACGCCAAATACTTAAAGCAGAATTAACCCCAGAATATAAAAGTTCTTAATCATTGGCCTGTATCACTTTAGGAATAAAATAACAGTAAAGGGTTTAAATCAAGACATTCTCGCACACGGTATCATCTGCTAACACTTTACATGGGGGATGCTATTTTCTTGATGATATGGAGTTGTACATGAACCATTGGAAACCGTTCCAGTCAGGAAGATATTTTTAATCCTAGAGCTAAATTGCTTCTCTTCATTACAAAAAAATCCCCATGATGGAAAATATATAACAGGTGTATACATATACTCTAAAATTTGAAATTCATAGATTTCTTTTTAAATTCTCTGGTTTGCTAAATAGAAATCGATTTCTTGGGCTTGCCTGGCAAAGCAGAACAAAATTTATACAACGCGCATTCTGACTATTGAAGTCAATTATCTCAAAGCAGGTGAATGCATAGTTTGTCACTATTGACGCTCGGAAAAGTTATCATCCATAAAGTTGAATTAATTTGCTCCGTTGCGTACGTCATAGTATCAAGAAAATAGATTTCTATTTAGTAAAATGGTAATTTTCAAAGAAGTATAAAACACATTTTCGTTTTTAAAAATATTATGTATATCTGTTAAATATTTCAAATCTCAAATGGGATTTTGTATCAGGAAGAAAGACAATTTTGCATTCGGATTAAAAAAACATCTTTATGTACACATTAAGAAAATGGCAGCCACCAGGTAGCAGATGATAAATTTTGCTGAGAAAATCTTGATTTATACCCATCTCCTATATTTTAATGCAAAACTACGTAGGACAGCGAGAAGGAATAGATTACATCTTTGAATATAAGCACATTTATATCTTGAGGTTAATTCCCCTTTAATAATAATAAATATGTCGCTAACAATAACTAATTGTCTTTACCTAGTTTACTCAGGTGAAATAAAAAAAAACTCTCATTATTTCCTCAAAACCAAGGAAACGAAAGAGCTTGACGCAAAGCGTGATCCGAATCTTACCGATTTGTTCCGGACACCTATCCTTCGACAGCGAACTCTGATCTTAATTACTATATGGTAAGTGCTTTTGAATAAAGAGGTTGCATTCTGAAGAAAAAAATGTAAAAGAAATTTAAGCTTTCTCATTATTTTCATTCCTAAGTTAACGAATACTGTAATACTGTAGCGGCAACATCACATAAAAAGGAATTGCTAATGAAATGCATTTCCAAGACCCCATGCACACTCCCTGTTAGACCGCTCTAGAGAAACGGTTCTGAAGAACGGTTTGATTTTATGTCTCAAATCGCTCAACGAGTCAAAATGGTCTTGTTGCTATGGCATCTCAGGCAGGCACCTGGGAACGATTTTGTTACTGGGGGTGCTGTGAGAAACACAAAAGGTCCTCACCATTTTAGGGTCTCTTTTTAAGTCCAAAAAATCTCTGACAAGCAACAAAAAAAAAAAAAAAAAAATGTCCCCAGCCTTTTGGGGTCTCTTTTTAACTACTTTTTAGCTACATCACCCCCAACACCCCCTACAGCACCCCAGCATCCTGAGCCTTCTAGGCCTTCTGCGCACCCCTCAAAAAATTCTGGAGGTGCTGCAGCACCCCCAGCACCCCCGGCTCACAGGGGCCTGAGCTCAGGTCAGCGGGTCAATTTTTTCGCGCGGAATTCAAACCGTATACTGTCTGATACATTTCTTTTTTCCACTTTCCTTTTTTCTCCTTGTGCATATCATACTATCATCTTGTCTTTTTCACCTTTCCTTGTTTTCCTTTGTTTTCATCATTCTATCGTCTTCTATTATTTACTTTTTCCTTGTTATACCTTGTTTTATCGTTCTATCACTTCATTTTCTATTTCTATTTTTCCTTGTTTTCTTCTGTTTTATCATACTATCGTCTTTCTTTCTTTACATTTCTTATGTTTTTCTTTGTTTTTTTCGCTCGCTCGCAAAACACTGGAAAGTTAATATTCGGGCAAATGGCGTCCCCTTCTGCAATGCGGTGCAGCCGTTTCTGAAATCTTTTTGTGTATTTTACCATAATATCTCTGGCATTACCAGCCCGATATTAATACTTTAAATGCCATTTTGGTATCCTCGTTCGCAAACTTGGAGTTAAAAAGGGACATATTTTTTAATGTAGAGATTTTTATTTCATAAGCACTATAGCATACTCAGGAACGTTCATGGATTGAGGCACTTCTGAGTTCTGGACTATGGTTCTGGAGCTCTATTTCGGATGTATTCTAATGGTACATTATGGTAATAACAAATTAGATTTGGCATTGGTTCTCTCTAATTGATTTCTTAACAGGATGACGAATAACCTAATATTCTACGGGTTGCATCTCAGCACGAGCAACTTCGGCGTCAATATCTACCTCAGTTTCCTCATCTCGGGTGTGGTAGAAATGGTTGCTGTAGTTACCTGCATCCCTGCCATCGAATGGTTTGGTCGTCGATATAGTCTCATCGCCTGCCTTGCCATATCCGGCATCGCTAGTCTCGTCATTATTTTCATCCGTAAGTTTTCTCATTTGCTTACCCATGGTCTCGTGAACCCACAGTTTTGGATAAGGATAAAGGTTGCTCGCTGGGCTTTTCTCTAAATAATCATGATAATATACCAAAACATTCGAATATCCAATCAACTGATGAGCGAAAGAAAACAAAAAGACAACATCTTCTTTACGGGGACATCCCAACAGATCGACAGACAACGAGATCAATAATCCACGAGACCGACAGCCTATCGTGAACTCTCAAATTGGGATTGTTACCAAAAATGGTTTGCTAGTTGGGCTTGTCTCAAATGACACAAAAACATCTGTCACATAGCGCGAACATTTGTCATAGAACACTGCCCATTGTCGTTTAAATTCTGGACATACTAATAATTCGCTAAAAAAGAAATGAAAGTGAAAATGGATCAAAAGGTTTAATGCATTTGATATGTGATGAATTAACAAAGGATTAAACTTCAGGGCCCATATTCATAAACCCCAACTACGCTAGTTGCCAACTATGCCCAAGTAAAGTCCCCATCACACCAAACTAGTTCTCACTACGTTCTCAAAATTCCCTACCCTTCCCCACCCCGTCTAAAAAATCGTAAAACGGGTTGTGGTCAGGGTAGAATGTGTAACTATGGCCTCTAAAACGATCCTGGTTCGTTGATAACGGTTTTCAATACGCTATCTCTTCTGTACCCCGTCCACAGTCAGTTCATATCAAGTTCAGATCGGGTAAATTTGCCATTTCCAAGCAGTTCAAGCCCGTCCGTAGTCAGTTTAAATCCGTTCTTAACTAGTTCTACCTCGTTCCCAACCCATTCTAACCAGTTCACAACTTGTTCTAACTAGTTTTTAACCCGACCACCCCGTTCTAAGACGGTTCAACTCGTCGTAATCCCGTTCTTAGTGCGTTCGAACGCGCTCCTAGTGCGTATACAATCCCGTCCTGGCTCCAGCTAGGCCAGGGCTTCAAAATTTAGTGCGTTCTTCCCATTCCCCATTCACGTTCGACGCTTCAAGAAGATTTAGAGGTACTCATCAACTCTACATTTTGAATGAAAATTTAGTTGCCAACTAAGCATAGTAAATTTTTTATAAGTACCATTTCGATCCCGTTCCCAACTGGCGTAGATTTAGTTCCCAACTAGGGAAAATTTAAGCCCACCGCACACTACATGATCGACTACGATCCCATTTTTTAAATAAATCGCAATAGCATTTTATACAGGTATTTTAACAAGCGAAAGCTACCTGATTCAGGTTCCGAATAATAGTATGAATGTGTCAGAACCTCAATCAAACATATCTTATGCGTTTAATTGTTTATATCTAATGCTATAGCATTTTCTTTCAAAATCGAATCTTAGACAGATCGTATAGTGTGCGGTGGGCTTTAGTGGCCAACTATCGTGACTATAACTTCATGAACTTAGCAAGATTTTATAAATACCTACGCGTGCCTAGTTGACAACTAGGGAGCATTTTAGTTGCCAACCAGCTTAGTAGGGTTTTATGAATATGGGCCCTGATAAATATAATTTTTCAATATCTCTGGTCATTATTATTTAGCTGTTGGTGCCGCAAAGACTGCAATCGCCATGGTGGGAAAGTTTGGTATCGCTGGCTCTTGGGCAGTTGGATTGATATACCCAGTTGAAGTACTGCCGACACCTACCAGGTTGCTAATTACTATATATCATTCTCGTATAAGTATAGAATAGGCATACGACGAAGTAGAAAGGGGAAAACAAAAGAGAAACCAAGACAGAAAGAAGAAAAGTTGGAGAGAAAGAATTAATGATTCATTAGCATTGGAAAAAAGGGCAACATGATTGATTTAAATAAAATGAAAGGTTTGACTCTATACCAAATGCAAGATAAATTTTCCAAACATTATTTTTCAAATACGATATTAGTACATTTTGGTTTTGCTCAGAAAAAAATGATAACATTAAAAAAAAATCCCACTGCTTTTACAAAGTTAAGCTACTCACAAAGGATCAAATATCTGATAAGTTAATGAATAACTGACTAAACGTTGATCTAAGTTTTCATATTCCTATTTTTTCACTTTTTCTTTCCCCCTTCTTTATTCATGATTTTCTTTTATGTGATGAAGAAAATGAACGAATTTGTCGAATCGGCTCCCACCTCATCTCTTTCCCGTTCTCATTTCGTTCCTGTTATTAAAGGAGTGTGGGCCTTGGAATATGCTCCGCTGCATCTCGCATCGTTGCTATAGCAACTCCTGTGGTACTGCTGCTCTATGATGTGTGGGCGCCTGGTCCACTTGTTCTCCAGACTGTAGCCGCTCTCGTGACGGCTGCTTTGTGCCTCATCCTCCCCGAGACTAGGGGCAAGAAGCTACCAGAGACTCTAATGGATGGTGAAAATTTTGGAAGGTAAGTGTACCCCCACAATGTCGATCTTTAGAGGTTTTATCATTGATTTGAAGGAGAACCTTAACCTTCATTCTCCCAGTGACTCGAGTGTACTTAAATATTCATCTCATTGAGAAATCTCCCTAATTTTATGTAGCTGATATAAAACTATTTCGTTCGTGGCGAAATGTTATTCATTTTCACAGAACTATGATTTTGTTCCTACCAAAACACCCCTAATGTGAGAAAGTATTTTAAGTTGCAAGATGGTTACTTGTTCCCTTCCAGTATTGACAAACGCTTGGTCATTCAAATAAACATGGTAAATGTGATAGACGAATTTTGACACTACTGATAATGTAACCTTTAATATCTAATACATCGTGATGATATTTCATACCGTTTTAGGAAAACGAAAGACGAAATTTGCAGGATGAAGGAGTTATCCACAACAGCATGAAGAAATAATGACATCATCGCCTGAGTGGAGAAGACTACAGATTCATGTACCGATCCTTTTTTTTTTTTGGCTATGAAGGGGATAGAGTCGGGGATCGAGTATCGATCTATACCTAAGTTGTTGTTGTTGTTTTTCTCTCTCTACAGACAAAACAAAACAATCGAAACATGAAATTTAGTATATAATATTGATATAGATAGAATTCGTTATTATTAATTCATAATTTTCATTTCAAATGTACCGAACAGCCACTTCATTTGCATAAAATAATTATTTTCATACGGTCATATTTAGATAAGCTTCTGTTATAGGCCTGCAAAGGGATACACCACCATCGTTAAATGAGGGGGGGGGGGGTGGTACTTGTTTTCCGTCTCATAATGGACGACCACCAGTCCACCCTTATGAGCTAATACATCCCTCAGGATGGACGACCATCAGTCCACCCTTATGAGCTAATGCAGCTCTCATAATGGACGACCATCAGTCCACCCTTATGAGCTAATGCAGCTCTCATATGGACGACCATCAGTTTAACTTTATGAGCTAATGCATACCTCTTAATGGATGGCTATCAGTCAACCATTATGAGCTAATGCAGCTCTCATAATGGACGAACACCAGTCCACTCTTATGAGCTTATGCTTGCCTCACAATGGGCGACCACCACTCCACCTTTATGAACCAATGCATCCCTCATAATGGACGACCATCAGTCCACCTTTATGAGCTAATGCATCGATCATAATGGACGACCATCAATCCACTCTTATGAGCTAATGGATCCCTCATAATGGACGACCATGATTCCAACCCTCTAAGCTAATGTATCCCTCCATAAGGCACGATAAACAGTCCATCCTTATGGGCTAAATCATCCCTCATAATGCACGAACAACAGCCCATGAGTTATCGCATCCCTCATAATGGACGACCATCAGTCCAACCTTCTGAGTTAATGCATCCCTCATAATGGACGAACAACATCCACCCTTATGTGCTAATGCATCCCTCATAATGGATGACCACAATCCAATCTTCTGAGCTAATGCATCCCTCATTATGGACGAACAACAGTCCAAACTTCGGAGTTAATGCATCCCTCGTAATGGACGAACTACTGGCCACCCATGTGAGCTATCCCATCCCTCATAATGGACGACCATCAGTCTAATCTTCTAAGCTAATGAATCCCTCATACTGGACGAATAACTGTCCACCCTTCTGAACTGATGCATCCCTCATAATGGACGAACAACAGTCCACCCTTCTGAGTTAATGCATCCCTCGTAATGGATAACCATCAATCTAATCTTCTGAGCTAATGCATCCCTCATTATGGATGAACAACAGTCCAAACCTACGAGTTAATGCATTCCTTCGTAATGGACGAACAACAGTCCACCGTTCTGAACTGATGCATCCCTCATAATGGACGAACAACATCCACCCTTATGTGCTAATGCATCCCTCATAATGGATGACCATCAATCCAATCTTCTGAGCTAATGCATCCCTCATTATGGACGAACAACGGACCAATCTCCTGAGTTAATGCACCCCTCATAAAAGACGAACAACTGGCCACTCATGTGAGCTATCGCATCCCTCATACATGTCATAGTGGACGTCCATCAATCCAATCCTCTGAGCTAATGCATCCCTCATACTGGACGAACAGCTGTCCACCCTTCTGAGTTAATGCAATACTCATTATGGACAAACAACAGTCCAACCTCATGAGCTATCGCATCCCTCATAATGGACGAACATTAGTCCAACCTTATGAGCTAATGTATTCCTTGTATTGAACGACCATCGGTCTAACCTAACGATACTCAGTTAAAGGTTGACTAAATTAGAGAGAAAATGGGTGCTCTTTCCATGTATTTTTGCCTTCTAATCACGAATCTGGCAATCGATTGTCCAAATTATGTCTCGTTTTGGCGAAAAAGAGGGAAATGTAGAGGTTTTAGGACCGTTCCTTAAAACTCGTGAGCTGATTGGCTAATTGACGTCACACCCTCAAGTGACGTATGAAGAGTTAAAGGCACAAGATCTGCAGGCTGCAGTATATAACATTGTACACACAATGCGGTATTTGACCCATCTCTTCAACGGAAAATTTATGAAAAAAGGAAATTAATCAATATAATCTTAGGAGTGAATAATCATTATCAATATATTGTCTACAAGATCAGCAAATACTTTAGCCCAAATATACAGCTCTTGTTTTGTTTTTTAACTTTTTTTGAACAATGTTTCATCCATCTGAGCTTGCCAAAACGAAAGTTTTGCATTGGTCTTATACGCGTGCACAGCAGTTTTATGCGTCTGTACAATGTACTACACATCTTTAGTACGACAGTTACTATGTTCCCCTCGTACATAGCGACTGGTGAACGCTTTTGTTTTGTTTATTTCACTTACGGCTTTTTTTTTACTTCGCTTTACATAGTACGGGAGTACTGACTTAGATTTTGGCTGAATACGAGTAACTTATATAGAGAGATGAAAAGTGACCTTGATTCCGAGTTGGAGGACTTTTTTGAGCCATGCAGATACGAACTCTGATTTATCAGATGATTTATCAGATCCCTAAGGCAAATAACCTTGAGTGGCAAGGGGAATTCGACCATATTTAGGTTTGAACCCCTCGCAGAATACACGCCGGGGCCTGGTGAAGGGGCCGTGGGTGAATTAGACCGAAAATTCTGTTTCTCGTTCGTTAGCTCTTCACTTAGCTAACGAACGAGAGACAGAATTTTCGGTCTACGGCTGAAGCTGCTGCAGCTGCTGGAGATGATGTCGTTGAAAAACAGATTGGAAGACTTGACTCCAAGTCTGATCGTTGGAATAGCTGAATCTCTTAGCTAGCTTATCCTTTTCTTCAAAATCATCTTGGAAAAGTGATCACTGCAGATTGTACTCCACTCACTTGGCCGGCCCTTTGCCGGAGCTTTGCGATCCACAATTTCCGTAGATTTTCATCTTTAGGCAAATGATGTAGGCTTACATAATCTTTAGGGGTCCGAAACTGTGCCCCCAAATCAACGTTATTGTGAGGAATTAAACACGAAAATATGCAATGCAAATGGTCCATGCGGTGAATATCATGCTCGCGTTCGGCACCGTACCGGGCTGGGCCTGCCAGACCTGCGGGCGTGCACGGTATACAGGTGGGTGGAATGTTTTCCTTTACTTCTCGTACGTCACAGATCACGTGATCACGATGTCGCTTCGATGGGTTTTTTTAGGGGCGGGGCTTAGGACTGCGTAAATCAGCAAAAATGTACTTTTCAAATGATTATGACATACGACTGAATGCATAAAAAAGTGTGTGATAGATATTTTTTGGCTCCTGATGACTCCTTCTTTCGAAAAATGGGCAATTAATTTTCTATTTTAGTGACCCTTTAAAAGAATAATTTTTAAAAATAACCCTGTTCCCTTCTCAGGAAATTTGCTTACGAACAAAGTTTTATTAAATTTCGAATGAAATAAAAACTCTATACAGAACCGTTATGACGATACCCCGTCTATCATCCATAAGAACTTTTTATGTTATACTGGCACTACTGTCAGTCTTGTTTAGGCTTGTTGAATATTTGTTTTCGTTTGTTTTTGTTTGTTCGTTTTGTGTTTCTTTTGTTATGTTTTGTTTACAATGTAGCGTTTCACTGTATGTTTTGTGTGATCCACTTTGAAATAACAAGGCCTTAGACGGCACCCTTAGACGGCACCCAATCCTCCTGAATATCACCTGCATTTGCTTTGATATTGCGTTCCAATAAACAAGACCTCTCTAACTAGCAAACCTCGATAAAAGTGAAAGGTCAGAACTATGTGTAGTCCATCGGCTAAAGCCCAGCCAAAAATGAAAACAAAACAAACAAAACAAAACAAAACAAAACAAAAAACCCAACCCAAAACCGCTACTCCACAAATTCTGCAAAAATAGGGATTTATCAGCGGCTACTGTTAGGAATTCATTTCTCTCTTAAGTATTCTGTGTTAATCAGACTGCAGTACGAACAGTATAAGTTGAATTGACATAGTGATATGGAATCACAGCTTATTGTCACCCTGGATACCAATGTATAAAATTACCCCACATCTTCTTCAATCATTTTTTTGATTAACCGCCTCTTTAAACCACGTTAGCTAGGTAGACCAATCTCAACTTTAAAAAGTAAAAATTTAAAATAAAAAAAAGGATCCTTAATTGTATTAAATAGGGTTAACTTCACAGTTTTAAATCAGTATGCACTGCATTCAAGTTTATAGCTTAGACTCTGCACAAATTTTGGTTACACATAGGGGAATTATAATAATGGCCGAGTACTTTTTGAAATAGGTGTTGTTCGCAAATTTGTATCGTGGGTTGGGTACAATCGATCGGGAAATGAAAGCACAGTCAGAGATGGCTGTCCGAATTATAACAAAATGCTCTCTTTATTTAAACACCAGTGATGTTACTGCTCATCACAGTAAAGCTGTTTGGTAATAACTCATATCATCACAGTAACACCAAACGACAATGCACTTCAACAGGGTGCGTTTGCCACAGTTACACAGTGGAAATAGCTTTTCAACACCAAGGTGTCTTTGTCTCAAGTTAACATCAACAGCAGCAGCACCTCTCCACTCATTAGCATTAGTGGTCACAATAACCTAATAACTCGGTGTTTCTTTTTGTAACATGAAAGGGAACAGCACCATGTTAACACCAGGATGTCTGTGCTTGCAGTTAGATCAGTTCCAAAAGCAACTCACCACAAGAGTAACTTTACTGACAATAACATCAGCGGTAACACCACTGTAACATCAGAGGCCTGTAACATAAAGAGATACAATCAATCTTACGATCAATTGTAACTCTTCAGTACATGGTTTGCCATGGACTTACGATTGATATCAATCGTAAGATTGATTATATCTCTTTATGTTACAGGCCCCAGGTGTATTTAGGCTATGACTTGAATCCTACATCTCCATCAATCAGTTTACCCGCCGTCATCATCGTCACAAACTCACCTTGATCGCCATCAACTTCTCCCCCCCCCCCCCCCCCCCCCCCCCCTTCGCTTGAATTTACATCTTGCTGACGAAGAAAGGAAAAACATTGATTTTGAGGCTCCACCGTCTTACAGTAAAACTCACACAGGCTTCGTGACCCATCATTAAGGAACGCACAAAATGACACCTTTTCAACAAATGCAATGATTTTGTTTACTGATTGCTTGACCTATGAATCTGAATATTTATAAAATATTATCTGCTTGAATATCACAGATGATATTGAGTGAGAAAATGAAATAGAAAAATATTGAATATCTGCTTATATTTGACATAAAAGGGAATCTCGTAACTATGCAAACAAATCATGAAACATTTATTAGTGTATCTGCATTGAATTATTCTATCGACAAATATATATATAACAAACCCGGACGTAATTCAAATATTCTCCTATAACAACTGCAAGCTAATATGATACTGATACTGCTGTTTTTGAATACCTCTTGAAAGCTACTGAAATATAATTAACTTTAAATTCTGACTATGAAATGATTGTATGGACAGCTATTATAAGAAATCTATATTCAAATAAAATGAGTTTAAAAACACTTTCCTCGCCACAGAATGTTATTTCGAGTGTTCAATTGTTTTCATGTCCGGGGACGACTTGCAAGTAAATCCTCACAAACCAGCTTTTCCCCAGTTGAATAGCCGTATACGAGGCGGAGGGCTTGGTTGTGCAGTATGGATACTGTACTTTGATTGCAACTCTCACAGTATGCACGTTGAGGGCTCCCCTCTACATTCCCGGAGCTATATTCATTATTAGATCTATAAATTAAAGGGGAATTCCACCCTGATTACAATTTTGTTTTAAAAGAAGCAGAAAAAAATAAAGAAACATATTAGGGAAGGTTTGAGCAAACTACGATAAGAAATAAGAAAGTTGAGACTTTGTGGAGTTGTAATCAATCAAACACAAATAGGCAACTCCTTGACGTATCTTACGAGCTGCTCTCTCATTTGCCCTATACCCCCCAAAATCACTAATTTCCATTTTCTATAGAGAAAATATTCAATCATACAAGCACCTTAGATATAACCAGTTCTAATATGTTTTTACAAATATACAAAAAAAAATATATATATATATTCCTTCATCAAAACATTAACTTCATTAAAAAATTAAAATATATGAGATTTCTGTATTGGAAACTAATATCCTGACACTTAGGCTATCTGTTTCTCTCATTCTTCTTCTTTTATTCAAAATAAACTTAATATATTGGGAAAATCGTTATTTCTAAACTAGGTTTATTCAAAGGTGTTATGCAATAGTATCGATCATCATACTTATCTTATTCAGGACTGTCAGAAATTATGATAACAGTGATTATAATTGATGATTCTTCATATTGTTTGGATTATTTCTTTGGATTATGGACAGGACTGGTAGTGATGGAGCCGAAGAGAGAGAGAGAGGGGGGGGGGGGTAAGAATAAGGATACTAAGTGAGAAGAATATGAAAGGTAATAAGGAGAATAATTAAATGAATGACAGAGAGAGAGAGAGAAAAAAAAATAACGATAAAGCAAGAGTACATAAGCGTACCTTCCCCATTAGTAAATCGTGTAGTAGGCCTATCCCACGTTTCTAATGTTTGTGTTTCAGTTCAACTATAACATTCCCAGAAGGTTCCAGAATCGGTCATTGTCGATCTCGTGGGTTGTCTGGTTCCATCATCATTGGGCTGTCAATCTGGCATGCAGCAGCCATTTCGAACAATATGGTGATGTTGTTGGGTTTTTTGTCTGCTAAGACCAAACAATGTGTTTATTTTCGTGTCGTATGTACATGCTAAAAGTTTTTCGGCATAATTTCCTGTCATAAAAATCCAGTCATTAATTGCAACGCAAATATTTAGGTATCCTTATAGCGATTATTAAATGTTGCAATGGATCAAACAAATTGAAAAAAAATAATGCCGTGTTCATTTTTTTAAAGCCAGCAGCGTAGAAGCAGAGCGACTCCGGTGCTGCTTCGCTGCTACAGGGCTCGGGTATGAACAAGGGCTCTTTTCCGACCAAGCATTTTTATTCTTGTGGATCTTTCTCAAACAATAATTTGATATCATAAAAACCTAAAAGTTGATTTTTTATCCGAAGGAAAATGGGGTGACACTTGTAAATAATGAAATGCAATTAAGCAATACACTTTCTGACCTTGATCTTAGCACCCCAAAAGCAGACAAAATATTATAAAGAAAATACGCTGATCACCACTTTCTGAAAGCTATCTGCGAGTAAATAATTAAACATGGCCGAGGTCATGGTCACTGATTCCGAAATCTATCTGGTAAGCAAAAATAGCAATATCGCCATAGCAAGGGCTATTGTGTTTCTGAAGGTTGTGACGGATAATGAATAATGTGTAAAAGATGCAGGGGCGGATCCAGGATTTTCTAAGGGGGGGGGGGAGGGCACAGAAATGTCAGAAAATATTCTGACAAGCAAAAAAAGGGGGGGTTCAGAATTTTAGGGTCCACTTTTCATAACGAATTCTCTGACAAGCAAAAAAAAAAAAAAAAGAAGGTTATCACTTCTCATAAGGGGCGGGGCGGGGGCACAATATACACTTTTCTTTCAAGGGGAGGGGCAGGGGCCGGAAGTGCCCCCCCCCCTAAATCCGCAACTGAAAAGATGTGATGCTCTTATTAGATGAATATAAAATGTACACAATTATATCATGGTACATGTTTAAATCAAATAGTTGATCTTTAAGGGGCCATCAATAATGTTCGCTGTTATTTTAAGGTCAGTTAAAGGTGGCAAACAAATTAAAAGGGCCTCGTAACTATCTGATTATAAAATTCAGGTATAAAGAGTCGAAATGACATCATTTTCGTTCTTGCACTATCTTCGCCCAAATAAAGATTATGATGGTAATTTCTTGACCCTTTTTGGCATTTGCTCATGAGGTCTTTGGATCCAGTATATTTTTCGTCTCATAAAATATGTTCATGTATTGTCGGCCAGTAATGTAATTGTTTCAGTTTATTTGAATAATAATACCTCCACAAAAAAGGAAATTTGGGATTCCGGGACTTTTCGGTTCAATAACTAAACGGATTGGTTGCGCATGCTCACTCCCATATACATCGTTGTGGAACTTAGATGAAGCACGGTCATCCGCGTTGAATACCTAACACAGCTCAGATAAAGAAGATGGCTTTTGATGATATACTCCTGACCCTTGGAGAGTTTGGTACCTACCAAAAGATCATCTACGCCTTGGTTTTTACATTTTGGTTCCCGGCTGCTGCCAATGTTCTGGCAGTCGTTTTCTTGGCACGTCCGGCTAACCACTGGTGCTCGGTAAGTTCCACTAGAAAAGCCATTGATTTTTCGGAGTCCCTTTGCGCACTTTTTAGGCAGGATTTATCGACATATATAATTTTGCAGAAACTTACATTACATTTTTAAAAAATAATATAACGTGAGACCGAACATTTGCAGGGTTGGCAGAAAATAGGCTTATGTTTCTTCTTCTGAAGGTTTGATACTGTATTTAGTACTCTAATTATGTGTGCATTGTTGTAACCAAAACTCATTTACCTAACACCTGTTAGAGAACAGGCAGTGGAGTGTCTAGGGATTATGGCGCCCGGGGCAAACAATGAAGTTGCGACACGGATTTCAAATTTTGTTTCAGAACTGAAATTTAAAAAAATAGTTTAGTAAAAAATTTCCTGAATATCAATTATATGGATTCAACCAAAATCAGTATATTTAGGTTTATGCACAATAAATCTTCATAGCATAGACTCAACTTTAATGACTTTAAAACGATGGCAAAGACTGTCAAGAAATCATCTCATTGGCGTTATTTATACCTTACTTTAATGCACGTGGAAGTCAAGTTTGGATTATTTAATTAAGTTTAATTAAGTTTCTAAATTTGCAATAGGCGCTGCACAGGGTTACTGAATTGATCTAAGATTGATTTTTTTCGAAAGTCGTCTTTTTCCTAATCTGTTGCTAAAGTCTATACTCCTTTCCTGTCCCTCTTCTAACATGCCCGGTGCAAAGATAAGAGCAATTGTTTCAACACGATTACGCTATATTATATAAAGTGCATCTTTAAAGGTCCACTGGAACACAAATGCAAGTTGATTTCTGTTGATGTGCATGGATGCACACAACTCATATTTTGTTATTCCAACATCTAACTATGCTTCATAGATGTTTAAATGTTTTTCAAAATCATTTTCTTAAACATGCTAAGCTCCACCCTAAAAAAATGCTCCAGATCTCATTCCTGCAATGGCATCATCTGTCAATCATTAGTGAGCTAAGAAGACAGTGGTTGTAGCTTTGCCAGAGATGACCATATGTTCTAATAGACCATACAATGCCTACATAGGAGTTATTATGTCAGATATGCTGTAGCATCACCAGGATAAAAGAATGGTAATGAGGAGGTATTGTTTGAAAGCATGCAATTCTATTGTCATGATTGTGAGTATGTGCTGAGCCGGGGGAAGTTACATTCCACTGTCTATTGTAGATGTTAGTATAGCTGACTGATGTATGACAGATGATGTTACTACAGGAATGGGATCTGGAGCTTTATTTTTGTTAGGGTGGAGTTAAGAGGTTGGAAAAATATTTCAAAAAACATTCAAAAATCTATGAAACAGATCTAGATGTTCTTATAACAGAATATTAGTTGTATGCATCCCTGCACATCAACAGCAATAAACTTGAATTTTGTTGGATTTTGGTTGCAGGGGCCCTTTAAAATACAAGACAACGCTTGAATACATATTATGTGCCCGACATGTTGAACAAAAAAAAATGTGCACCGACGTATCCAAACAGGGGCGACGCGCCCGGAGGAGGGGGGGGGGGGCACAGTATCCCCCACTTTTTCAAGTACAAAAAGTTCCCTTTTTTGACAATACTGTCAACCAAACTTGAGCAAGAAAGATCACTAGCTATATTTAGTCATAAATACTTCACAGAATCCTGTCTCTTAATGAGTTGATTGTTATAACTTATATTGAAATCATCAGTATACTTCAGCCTACCCCGCGAACAAAACAAAATACTTTCGGTTTTAGCAATATGTAAGCTAAGCTTATTTGCTGTCATCCAATTAACACAGTTTGATAATTCTAAGCTAAGTTTTTCCCCGATCAGTTTAGGATCAGTACCAGAATATAGTAACACACTATCATCCGCATATAAAAGTAATTTACTGTCGTTGACAAAAACACACATATCATTAATGTAGCACATGAAAAGAATAGGACCTAATATGCTCCCCTGGGGAACTCCGCATCTTATGGCCATAGAATCGGAGAGTACATTTTGCAACGAGACAACTTGATGACGATTGGTCAAGTAAGACCTAAACCATTGCACACATGCAGAATTTAAACCCATTACTTCTAATTTACTTAACAGTAACTATGGTTAAAGGTATCGAAGGCTTTTTGCAAGTCAAGAAGAACCATCCCGACAAAACGTCCTTGGGAAATTTCGTTCCTGACAAAATCTAACAGGTGAATAAGACAAATTTCAGTGGAATAACCATTTCTAAAACCAGATTGAAATTCGTATATTATTTTGTTTTCTTGAAAGTAGTTCTCTAATTGGGCATACACACATTTCTCTAGGACCTTCGAGACTATACTTAAAACGCTAATCGGTCTATAATTGCTAACATTAGTTTTATCTTACTTTTTATAAAGGGGTGTTACTTTTGCAATTTTCATTTCATCAGGGAAGGTGGAAGTTGATATAGATAAGTTAATAATGTAAGTTAAAGGTTTATACAAATATTTAGCTCCATCCTTCAAAAATCTGGCATAAAATATATCGGCGTAATCCTAAAGAAAACGACAGGGTTAATCTACAAATGTACAAATGTACACCAGTTCTCAAATCACTTTATTGGTTGCCTGTAGAAGAAGGTATTGTTTTCAAGATTCTTTTGTTATTATTTCACCGTATACATGGCTCTGCTCCGCAGTACAACATTGGTTTGATCAAGCATTACATTCCAACTAGACTGCTACGTTCTCAAAACTCTGGCTTAGTTGTTATTCCTAGGCTTATAACAAAGTGGGGGGAGCGAACCTTCGCTCATGCTGGGCCATCGATATGGAATACTCTCCCTCAAGGGATTAGAAATAGCCGTTCTGTCGAAGTGTTCAAAAATAATCTATAAAAGTATCTGTTTAATTTGGCCTATAATTGATTACCATTAACCTTTCATGTCCGTACCTCTCCTACTTTTGCTTATTTGTGATGTATTTCATCTTTTGCACAAGTTGCTCCTTGAGCATTTGATCATCAAGTGGATTCGGCGCCTTATAAATCTTATATATTATTATAGGTTTTTGCTGTCAATTTTGGACTTTTTTCATTCAATTTGATATAATAATCATTCATATTAGCGAAAAAAATCTGCACCTTAAAATTCATCATTCAACTTGGTATTTCTGTCATTCAAATTCGCAACGCGGCAAGAACTGTAACATTACTTTCGCGGTTTCGGCAGGGATTGGCCTCGTTCCCCACACAATTTCGAATGAGATGGTGACCAGAGCCTCTTTCGAAGACTTTTTGGCTGCAACCGTTATCGAATGTGCCGACTTCTTTCCAGCAGATGAACCAATTTTGTGGGTCGTTGACAACGCGAGACCGCATATTCGTGCCCAGCTACCAGTTTGACGCCTACCCTCCATCAGTCTAAAGCGCTTACATCCCTACTCCCCCTTTCTCAATTTCACAGATGGCCCATTCTGCCTCCAAGGCGGCCGTCAAGCGCGACCTTGCACGTGCTGAGTGGCAGCAGAGAGTGCAAGAAGAAGAGGGGATCTTGTGCAGCAAGTGGCAAGACGCAGCATCGACGCCATCACCCCACACAAGTGCATGCGCTGGTATCGTCACACCCAAACGTATATTCCGAGATGCCTGGATCGTGTGGAAATAGACGGCGGAATGACGTGACATTAACTTTCAAAATCATGGACTTAAACGTATTCTGAATGGCCCGTATTCTGAACTCCGGTTTAACTTAAACCATGGTTTAATTCTGTGGTTTAACTATGGGTAGCCAAAAATGTCAAAACTTTGTTTACACTGTATGTTCCTTATGTTTACTGGATTCTGGTGTCGTGCTTTAACGGTCAAGAAAACTATTGTACTTATCATTCCCGACAGTTTTTAAAAGTTTGAGCTGATAAATTTAATATCTTCTGTTAGAGATTTGTGTCACACTTGGCTGCCCATAGTTAAACCACACATTTAGACCATGGTTTAAGTTAAACCAGAGTTCAGAATATGGGCCAATACCTCTACCCTCCCCAATGAAAAACACAGATACTTTTATGAAAGAAATAATTTTCCTTAATAACTTTATTAGTTATTACACTCACTTACATACATTTAACAATATAACATTATGAAATAGATCTTCACAATAATTATTGTGTAAACTTGTTAGACCATAAACTAGAGAAGGGTAAGTCAATAATGTTATAAAAAATTGCTAAAATATATGTAGATGAGAAAAACATGAATTCATTAAAGGAAGCTTATATGAATAAAAGAATACATAAAAGCTCATATGCAAAATATCAAAATTAATAAAGAATAACAACCAAATAAAATGTGTTCGACGTAAATTACGAATTCGAATGCTCAATATGCGAAAAAGAATGCTCTGAAATGAATTCTGGAATAACGGTATTGCGCAATCGCATCACCTCCCGTTCTAAATTGAATGACCATTTTACGAACTTGATGCATTTTTTTGCGAATTCGAATGAAATTAGTCTACATTGGATTGATAAAAGTACTAACACGAATGCATGAAATATTAATTTGAATGATTTAATTCCCCTAGTATGAATTTGACTGATGAACTTACGAAATTGACCGCAAAAACCTACATTAAAAGATCATACGACATTCCCCAAAATCAATTTGCTGTTGTCAGTTTTATTTTTCATATCCTGTAATTAAGGACATTAGAAAAAAAAGTCTGAAAAGTTCGCTCGCACGCACATGAATCATTAGACCATTATGGCCTACCCAACTGCTGAATTAGGGAAGCTAAAATAATGACCAGAACCACAATAAAAAAGGGAAAAGGTGATGCTTGATAATAACTATATTAAATAGACTGTATAGGGTAATACCAATGTTACAAAATGGTCCCTTTTCGCTGTATCTTCACCCATTGTAGGAGACTTTTTTTGCCGGGCCCCCCCCCCCCCACTTTCAAAGACGCTCTGCCGCCCCTGTATCCAAATCACTCGTATTGTATCAAATCATATGGACATGGATTGGTTAGTTGTTGAGGAAAGAGTGTGTAATTGTGTATACATGTATTTAATTGGGTTTTTACATACGTGTATCAATCACATACATTGTATGCTTATTTACGTCTGGGCCCGACCTTTAACGTAAACATCCGAAATACGTGATTGAGATTTGAACCTGCATGGTCCGATCAGAGTCAATTTGTAGGCGAATACACTCAGAGAGCTGCCCGCAGACGTTACCGCTAGACCAGCTCCTAATTCCTAGTGAAACGATTGGACATAAAAATGCCCCCAACTTACCAAATGGGCTGTCCCCAGTCCATTTATCAGAAAGGGGTAGTAGGGAAGGTCCACAACAATGATTTTCCGTCAGGAAATCCAGATTTTCCACAGGGCTTCTTGGAGTTTGGGGAGGGGGACAAATTTTTAAAGGGTCGATTATTATGTTTATTTGAATTTGGTTCGAAATATATTACATATTACAAACTTTTTTGGTTATTAACCTAATGCCCACGGTAACCGGGTGGTCACTGTACATGCTGTATTAATCGTGGGAATGAGAGAATTGAGTGGTAAACGGGTTACTAGCAGACGTGTTTTTTTGTTTTTTTTTTTTGGTCTGGAAGGGGTTGCGTTCGCACCCCCCGCACCCCCCCCCCCCCCTGGCGACGCCCATGTAAACACCCAACCTCTTCATAGCGAGATGTGAGTTGGTCTAGCAGTAAAGTCCACGGTTAGATCTCTGTCTGCTCCTATACAAACTGATCGGACCCAGGTTCAAAACTTAGTCACGTAAATACTTATATCTGATATTTACATGTAGATGAAACACAACCCAATTACTCTTTTTTTATAAATGTTTTTGTTTATTCCTCCAAATTGAAGTACACATATATACATGTACAACATAACATAATAGTAAATATAAAACCAAATACATACACAAGTTATAAAGCACGTCATAACTCCAAGTAAACATAACATAATGTACATGTAACAAATATAAGCAATGTTCCTAACAATAATTATATTCAAGATATTTTAATAACAAAACAAAGCGAAACTAAGAAAGAAGCTGGAGGAACTTGAAATCCTAAAACTCAAAGGGGGAAAAATAAATTAAAAAGAATTCAAACTTTCTCCACTTAAACTTACTCCCCGCCCCTTCCCCACCCCACCCCACCCATATACACACAACACACACTCAGATACACTCCTCTCACAAATGGTAATCTGCTCACAAGAGAACATCCAGTAATATAACTTTTAAAAAAAAGTACTAATAATAATAAATGGCTGCCTGTGAAAAAGATTAGAAAAAGGAAAAAAACAACAAAATTCGATCATACAGAAGCGGCATGATCTTCAAGAATAATACAGGCCATCAACATCATAAAATAACCTACCAAATACAGCTATAAATTTGGCCCAAGAACTGACATTTGATAATACAAAAAAAAAATATTACACACACAAACACACGCAAACATGGCTTTATTCCCGAGGACAAGAATTGTTCCTCTATTGTTCCTCCGTCCTCGGACAGTCGACGGAATAAGGCAAAATTCATTATTGGACTTTCGAGGACTATTGTCCGGCTTCCGAGGACCATTGTTCTCATGAATTTTTTGTTGTTCTCTGTCCGAAAGTGTCCTCGGACATACGGCTATACAAACACACCCCTACACACATTTTTGCAACCTCACCTACCTTCACCCACTATGCTGTTTCCTTCTTTCTTTTCCGATAGGTGAAATAGGTGAGATATTTATTTGTTGCTGTATCATCTAATACAACAACAATATTTTACAATGTATTTACATAATTATACATGTCGACAATAAATCATGAGTACGGTTTAATGTCACTTTATAATATTTCAGTAGTTCAACCGAGGATATGTACTTTAAACAGTAGACTGAAATATTTTCAAGTCAAACTGTTACATTAAGATTATTAATACAAACCATCATTTTCATAGATCTAAGTTTAGTGAAAATGGGTTGTGCCCATATTGCAAAGATATTTAAGAAACTTATCAACATGTGTTCTTTGAAAGTAATAAAATAATGGAAGTGTTAGGATAATGTGCTGATAAGCTTATTACTAATTCTGAAGAAATTATCCTGGAAAGAAATTCATATTGGAATATTAAAATGACAATACTATAAAAACAGCGCAATTACTGAACCATGTTTTGATTTTGATTAAATTTACGATTTTTCACCTTATAGAGAGTAAGGAAATCTCTAAATGCAAAAGAAATTATAGACAGATTGATTGAAAATAGAAATCAATAGAAAAAAAAACTTGCAATGGAAAGGGATTATCTCTCGATCCATTTCAAGAAATTGGAAGCCTTGGAAGGTTGTGAGTTTTGGACCCTCTACCCTACCCCCTTTTCTTTGCCTTGCTCCTCCCCCTTGTTCGTTTGTTTATGTATGTGTGTTGTTGTTGTTCAGTGTTTTTTTTTTCTTCTTTCATTTCTTTGTTTTGTTTTGTCTCTTGTTTGTTTATTTGTTGTTTTTTGTGTTGTGAGATGGGGGGTGGGGAGCGATGGCTTATTATCTATTTTTTTTTTCCTTTTCTCTTTTGCCCTCTTATATCTTTCCTCTTACTTTTTAAATTTTAATTCTTCTTTCTCTCTGAAGAAATTTATTTAAAAACAATATCGTGAAAAATTGTTTATTATCTGCCAGTTTGTTAGGACCAAGTTAGAACTTTTTAAAAGTTTATTAAAGCAATTTCATACGAAATGTAAAACTTTATTTATGTGCAAATACATTTCAAATGTCATTTTTTAAAAGTGAAATGTGTAAACTGAATATAGGAATTTTATTCTTCTTGAAATGTGTAGCTCTATTCGCAAATATATTTTACATAAACGCTTATTTGCATATTTTTGTTTTGAAATGTGAAACTTCAGTTAGCAGTTATATTTATGTGAAGATTAATTGTAATATTGAATGGAATATTACAAACGATAAACAGTTTTCTTTATGAGAGAAAAGAATAAAAACTTATCAAAAACATCTAGAGGGTTGTAGCCCCGAGCCCCAGGTCCTTTCATGCCTTGTATGCTATGATATTCAGCACAGTTTGATATACTTTACAATTAGCAAATAACATGTGACACGTAGTTATAGATGATAGACCCTGGAATAGCGCACTAAATAAACTTGTTTATAAAAATCGAATATGCTGACATGATGACTAACATCTCTTTTTTTTCATGTGAATGGTACTTCAAATATACAACGAAATGTTCATCCCATGTTTCAAACAAACAAAATCACGACTGCCCAATGTGCGGTATGATTGTTAATTAGATCTAAAATCTGCGAGTCATGATTAAACCATTACAGTTACCAGGATAACTATTTAAATGATTCTGTATTTTCACAACACTCTAGTTAGATAATATGTTTTTATTGAAATCTGATACTAAATTTTATCATGCTTAGGTCCCTGACTGGGATGGTGCTAATTGCACTGGATTGGGACTAAATGAGAGCGAATGTGCATTCTACAAGAAACATCTCAGCATCCCACACAGCGTAGAAGACGACAATATTGTATACGATCAGTGTCATAAGTACGATATCTCCCAGGTATCGTTTGGTCAAGCACTGGCGATCTTTGCTGAAAGCACCAATTACAGCGGATATCAATATGACGTCATACCATGTGACCAAGGATGGGAGCATGGCAGGGCATTGTCAGCATACACATTTACACAATCGGTAAAGCTTTGTGTATTTTTAAACACTCATTCGGATTTAAATGAATAAAAGAGTACCACCAAAATCATATTCTTTTTTTTCAATCATCACTTTATTGGAGGAATTTTCAATAAAGGAAAATAGAAATAGAAATGACAAATACATAAGTTTACAAAAACAAAGAGATAGAGAGAAATATAAAAAGCCCAGGACAAGAACCTATTATGGTTCTAAGCAGGGCAGTACATTAAAAAGAGACGTTACATCGATTGCAAAAGCTTAAAGCGTTGTACATCATGACTAATAACGGTGAAAATGAAGATAAATTTGGGTAAGTTTCTAATACTGTATATCATGTCCTTTTCACAGAATATCGTAAAAATAAAATTTAATTCTAATCAAATTGCACCTACCTCCAATTAACGCATTTTTAATCTTACTTTTATTATTTCAGCCTTACATTAATTAACAAATTCATAGGGACATTTCTTACCAATGAATGAAATATAGCAAAAATATATAATATTTAACATGCCGTGAAGTAGTTAACCAACAGCCCCCCCCCCCCCCCCCCCCCAACCGGCCAACCAGCCAAAATATACTTTCAAAACAAACCAATTTCTTCTCTTTATTAGTAAGCATTTAGTTATCGGCAAACCGTTGTTTCCAATTTTGAATAAAACGTATGCTTTTGAATCTTTTGATAAAGTGAAACCTCGATCCTCATACGATATGAAGAGGATCGAGTGTGAGTTATTGCTACTTGCTAGTCCCGGGAAGCAATTACCAGTAAGAAAGTCGTTGTTCATGGTTTTGCTAGCCTTTAGCTTATCGCTTGGAACATGGGCGCAAATCCATGGGGACAGGGGGCATGTCCCCCCCCCCCCCCCCCGTCAATTCAGGTTATTGTTGTTCTTTCAGCGGCTGTTCAAATAATATAGTTCTTAATTGCTCCTTTATATTTGTTCATTATTATTTAATCATTAATCTCATCTTTATATATATTCTTTGTTTCAGTTTGACCTGGTTTGTGACAGGAAATACCTGATCAATCTCTCTCAATCCATCTTCTTCGTAGGCGTCCTGATCGGCTCTGTACTTTTGGGTGCTGTTGCAGATAAGTAAGATTAAACGTGGCTTCCTTTTCTGTAAACTAGGACAAAAAAAAATCAAGTCAATTGTAATCAATCTGATCAGTTTAAACAGGAAATGGCAACTAATATTGAGCTTTCATCAGCCATAATGTCTACGATCTGAATCTAGTTTCTGAATAATTGTCTGCTGTTCAAACTCACTTGAATACATTCGCCTACATCTGGCAGTGAGGTAGAGGGAGTCTACTCATTGAGGTGGTACATTAGACTGGCGAGAAACATCCACTGGTGGGGCACAATCGGCTGGTGTCGCCCCCTTTAAAACCTGTTACAACCTAATAAAACCTTTACAACCTGTTAAGTCCCCCTTTTCAGGTGATGAACTTTTCCTCTTAATAAGGAAAAATGTGCCCCTGTTACAAAATCCTGGAATCCTGAAAACACATACTATAATAAAATACTAAGGAATGGAGCAAGAGCGGCAGGATTTACCAAGGGAAGGTGGAGGCTATATTGCTCCGTTGTGTTATATTTTGTTGATCTTCCTCGATCTCTACTTTTCCATCCCCTCCTTTTCCCGAATTCGAGGGGGGGGGGGGGGGGGGACAAGCCCCCCCCCCCCTCCCCCATTTCCGTACCTCTGTCATCTTTTATAGATTGTTAGTATGCACGTGTTTTCGTATGAAAATCCTAAACCTTTTCTTACTCATCAATGTCTCTAGATACGGGAGGAAATTAACCATGATCTTCAGTAACGTTATAATAGTGATATTCGGAGTCGGTGCTGCTTTTTCTCCAAACTACAACACTTTCGTGGTGCTGAGAGCTATTCAGGCTGCAGGCTGTTTTGGGCTGCTTATCATATCCATTGTTCAAGGTTAGCTCAGTAAAATAATGTAGGCCAGGGGTGTTCACTTTGGCTCATATTCAAATCGGAAAACAGGGGTCTCGCAAAACGTTTAAAAAGGGTTCGAAGTGTTTTATGTTTTGCAGCACATATGAAGTCCCCAAAACGTAATCGTATCTTTGAAGGCAGGGGGACAAGTGCCCCGGGCGGCACTTAGAGGGGGCGCAAAAAACACAAAAGACAAAAAGACAAAAAGGGAGACAACGAAGAAAAGCCCTGATCCTTAAGGATCATGACCCCTTCCCCTCCAATCCGCATGTATAGAATGTGTAACATACATGACGGTATCAAGATATGAAAAATTAACCCTTATTTTTCAAAAATGAGAAGAATGCTATTAAGTGTGATAATCAATAGAGATGGCTCGAACTGAAAATTGAATTTTAATGTGAATTTACCGAAAATATTTATAAATAATGTGATAATAATTTTACTACACATCATGCACAGAAAAATACATCCGCGAGAAAAAAATAACGATCCTATTTGACGTCAAAGATTGTAGAGAATATCATTTTATTTCAAGTGATATATTCCATTTATTTCCTACAAAAGGTACAGAGTTTGTGGGTCCATCGAGACGTGCGTTTGTCGGCATCTTCATGTCAACAGCGTTTTCCTTTGGCTATCTTCTACTCACTCTCTATGCCTACTTCATTGGAAATTGGCGCTACCTTCTACTAACAATTAATTTGACATTTACCGTCTTTTTCTTCTTTTACCCGTGAGTATACTGTTTCATATGATTTTGTTATAGACTTCACTGATATATCTCTAGCTGTTTATTGCAATCAACTATATATCGGGACGGTCTTCCCCTATCATGCCTATAAGCCTTTGCTAAAGCTGTAGATTTACATCTGATGCCATGTAAAATCCTTTCTGTTGATAAACGCACGTTTACCATTTATGTAGAAAGATTTTAAAAAGTATATCAAGGCCTGAAAAAATAGCTCTTATAAATAACTACCTGTGCTCTTTCCACTCATATTACATTCATTTTATTGATATTCTTGAAAATAAATATCATAAATTTTTGATCCTCTGGAACCTGTCATAAAAATCATTTTATTTTATTGAACCACCAAGAGGCTCCTCTGTGTTTTATATGCTACTTACTTGACGTACTTGTTAGGGTAGCTTAAACATTATAGAGTGAATTTACGAGATAATTTTACGACATTGTTTTGCCTGATGATGAAAGATAAACAGATCAAACGAAAATTACGACACCTGTTAAAAATATACTGACTTCCTCACTCCTTCTAAATTTGTTTCCCAGCCCCATAATTCCTTACTTTAAGGTTACACAAATTCTGTTTGTGAAATTCTGACGTGACTTTTATTTTTCTTTTATCTTAATTTTACCCCTAAAAAGATCTTCTGTTATCTGACTCGTGGTTTTCATGAGAATATCATAAATATTGTACAATGGGAAATGCATATCATCACTGTAACATGTTCTATGCACATCATATGAACACATAATTAGAACTGTCAATGTACACGATTTATTTAATGTTTAAGTTATATCAATTTCGGCTTTTCACTAAGCGTATTTGTAGGGGCAAGGGGCAGTGGCGTCAATGAGCCCCACAAAATAATGAGGGGCTGAACATAGGCATACGCCGCACAATTTCTGAATACCGACGTTTTTAATGAAAATGTAATTTTGTGACAGATCTAGACCTATATCCGGTAGGTAATTTTTCCTTTTCCTGATTCCTTATTCGACCTGAAGAAATAAACCAAAGCGCTTGTGGAAACCTTTTTACTGCTGTGTCTTATTTGTCTCTGAGTGAACTTTTCATTTACTTTATATAATCCATATATGTCCTCCACTTTCTGAACTTTTGATAATATATATATATATATATATAAATATAGTTCTGCTTCGGACTTGCAAAGTTAAAGACAAAATAGGAATGAAAAGTCCGTATACGATGAAAAAAAAAATGGAATTTTCGGCCATAGGCCTTCATCAGGAAATGATGAAAATTTATTAAATAGGTACACAAAAGAGCGTCAAGCGCACAAAAAACAACGCAAAAGCTCCATGGATACCAGCGCAACCATGGTAGAGATCAGGAAGGAGAGGAGAGAGAGGGAAAGAGAAAGGGTTTATGCACGCTTGGGCTAAAATCACTTGGTCTAATTTCCAGATGGGCTACCTTCATTCGGGCTAAACCCTTTTGGTCCACTCTTCATATGGTCTAATTTGCACTTGGTCTAATAACCAGAAGGTCTAATGACCACTTGGGCTAATTATCACTTGGTCTAATTACCATTTGGTCTCATTACCATTTCGTCTACTTTATTTTGTTGTCACTTGGTCTACTACCGGTTCGTCTAATGTCAGTTGGTCTAATTCCCAGTCAGTCTAAAACTAGTTGGTCTACAGGCATTTCGTCTAAAATCCACTTGGTCCAGTATCCTTTTGGTCTACGTAGCATTTATATGGTCTAATGTGCAGTTGGTCTAACTTTCATTTAGTCCATTTTCCATTTAGTCTAATTGTCAATTGGTCTAAATGCCAGTTTGTCTAAACATCACTTTGTCTAATTATCACTAAGGCTAATTGCCTGTTGGGCTATTCCCTTTTCGTCATTTTGTTGGCCATCCCTGGACAGGTTCTGGCCAGAGCTTTTTGAAAGGTCCTAGGGGCCGGGGGTGCTTTCTTGATTCGACTCTATCCTGAGCTGAGGTCAAAAACAAAAACAAAAAAATACCGATATCTGTTATAAAGAAGGAAAAAAATGGTTTCATTTGACCAAATGTTTCTGAGAGTCTATGTTCTCTTTGCCTGTTTTGTACGTATTTTATATATTATTGTACACAACGTATATTTTGTCAAACTAACCATATTTGTTATATTATGGATACTCTATAGTTAAAGTATTTACATGACAAATCATGGAAAAAAACCTATAAGTACGATCTTTTGTAAAAAAATGTTACGTTGATGATGAATAAAGGAACCCCGTGGAAGGGGAAAAAATAAAAAAATAAATAAAAATTGCTGCTCGGTCGCTTCGCTTCCTTGCATAACATAATTTGACTCGGGGGGGGGGGCGCAAATTCACTGTCCACGGGGCGTCATAATACCTAGATACGCCACTGCCTTAATTAAAAGAAGAAAGAGAAGGTAGTGAACAAGTATTAAAAGCGGCATTTTTGTGGGTAGCATGCAGGAGACACTTTTTGGGTGATAAAGGTGGGGGGGGGGGGGGAGCATTGTGCCCCCCTGCCAACGAGCGAGTTAATTTACGACTTAGATCAACAAATAATAATAATAATAATAATAATAATAATAATAATAATAATAATAATAATAGTTGGATACTCTTCTTTCTTCTTTCCTTCTCTCCCTCAATCTCTCTCTCTTTGGTCACTTGGAAAATCATAGGGGGAAATCGCGCCTAGCTGTAGCGCCGCCCCTGAAAAAAAAGCAGTTTGCATAGCTCAAAAGAATCTGAGAAGCTTAATGGCAGAATATTTAGTTCTTGATATGACAACAGTGTGACACCTTTAAATAAGCAGGAACTTATCGAGAGCTGGAGACACAGTGCCCAAATGTTTAAGAATATTGCAGCAATTAAGATATCCCCCGCCCGAAGCTTGCTCGGTACGCTCGCTTGCACTCATTTATTGTAACTCATGGCAGTAACATAAAGCCCTAGCTATCTCTTTCATTGAGAGATTGTGCTTGAAATTAAATGCTTTTGCGGCATCTTCGTCATGTAGGCTAATCACTGTATAATGCAATCACCATGCATGACCTTCCACAAGAACATAGTATTTTTGGACGCTCGCTTGCAAGTTATGAGTAGAGCCGAATTGCCTATATTGTGCAAAGATTAGAAAATATATCCTTAAAATTTAATGTGTGTTAAATACAATGTAGGGGTTCAGCAACGTATCAAAACGCCAGTTTCCATTCTTGTATTCACCCTTTATAAATTCCCCCTTTTTCAAAAAAGGTACCCAGTTCGTTGAAACATTTGTACATTGGAAATCAATAAGAACATGATTATCAACAGAAACACATTATCAACCAAACAAACATAATTTGAAGTGCAATACAAAATCAGGTTCTTCTATTCAAGTCATGAAAGGAAGAGAGACCTATGAATGTTTTAATTACGAAAAAATAACACCAAATAATTGATTTTAATAAATGAAATCATTAATATAATGTAGGGATTTCGACTGATCTTGATAATTATAAGCAGCAACAAGGTGAATAACTCTTTTAATGCACATTTACTTAGATGACTTCTTTGAAGTTTCATTTCTTTAAAGTTTCATTTCCCTGTCCTTTCTCAACTTGCTACTAAATGGCCAGAAGAATAAATAGTAATTAGACCAAATGGCCATTAGACTATATGACAATTAGACCAAATGATAAGTAGCCTAACTGGTTATTAGACGAATTGGATATTAGACCAAATGGTCATTAGACCATATGACAATTAGACTGAATGATAAGTAGCCCAACTGGTTATTAGACTAAATGGAATTGGACCAAATGATAGGTAGACCATATGGTATTAGCCAAAGTAGGTGTAGCCCAAATGGATATTAGACTATGTGGCTTGTAGACAAAATGACTGATAGACTATTTGGAAATAGACGAAGTGAAAATTAGCAGAAGTGAAAATTGGCCCAAGTGGGTTTTGGACTAAATGGGGTTAGCCAAACTGGGTATTAGGCGAATTGGTATTTAGGCCAAATGGAAATTAGACGAAATGGTAAGTAGACAATCTGGTTGTAGACAAAATGAAGTTAGACCACGTGGAGTTCGACGAACTGATAATTGGACCAAGTGGTGGTAGACCAAGCGACGGTGTACCAGAGAAAGAGATAGAGGCGTAATAGAGCAGAAGCGCAGAAAGGGAGAAAGCTCCATGGAAACTCGCGCAACCATGGAAGAAGAAGTTAAAGAGGAGAGAGAGAGAAAAAGAGAGAAAGAAATAGAGATAGAGGCGTAATAAAACGTCATAAAAGAAGAGAAAAAGAAAACAAAAGAGGACAAGCGCTAAAAGGGACAAAGCTCCATGGAAACTCGCGCAACCATGGTAAAGAATGTTAATAGGAGAGAGAGAGAGAGAGAGAAACACGTCACAAAGAAAGAAAGGGAAACAAAAGAAAACAAAAAAGCGAGAAGGAAGGAAAGGGAGAGAGGTTTGACGTAGTAAAACGTCATAAAGAAACCAAGGGAAGATGAAAGAGAGAAAGGGGAGAAATATATATATATATAGACAGAGACACAGAATAAATTACTCCGTTAGACACAAAGGCCCGTATTCTGAACTCCAGTTTAACTTAATCCGTGGTTTTAATCTGTGGTTTAACTATGGGAAGCCAAAATTGTCAAAATTTTGTTTTTGTGGTATGTTCCTTATGTTTACTGGATTCTGGTCTCGTGCTTTAACGGTCAAGAAAAATATTGTACTTATCATTCCCAGACAGTTTTTAATATTTTGAGTACCAAAATGCTGATAAATTGAATATCTACTGTTAGAGATTTCTGTCACATTTCGCTGTCCATAGTTAAACCACACATTTAGACCATGGTTTAAGTTAAACCGGAGTTCAGAATACGGGCCAAAGGGTTAAATATTTTGCCTATAAGGCTTCTTCAGGAAATGATACCAAGTACAAAAACTGCACCAAGGATGTAGTTAGTGCATAGCGCGTAATTATTGTCAAAACAACAAGCGTAAATAAACAACAGAGTCAAGGTGCGAGAAAGAGAGAGAGAGAGAGGGAGAGGGGAGAGGGGAAAGAGAGAGAGAGAGAGAGAGAGAGAGAGAGGGAGGGAGAGAGACAGACACACACACACACACACACACACACAGAGACACAGTGATGAAGAAAGATAAAGAAAGCAATATTGAACCCTTTGTGTCTAACGGAGTAATTCATTCTGTGTCTCTGTCTACTTATTAAACTCCATCGCAGAACTTTTGAACTATATATATATAATGCGAACTAACTATACATCCTTGGTGCATTTTTTGTACTTGGTATCATTTCCTGAAGAAGCCTTATAGGCGAAATATTGAACCCTTTGTGTCTAACGGAGTAATTCATTCTGTGTCTCTGTCTACTTATTAAACTCCATCGCAGAACTTTTGAACTATATATATATATAATGCGAAAGGAAATGAGAGAATAATGGTTGCGTAACTTAAATCAAAGTTCCCCAGAGCTGTCCTCCCTTTTTGAAATTTTTTGCAAAAAACGAGAGTTGCCAAAGCTGTTGTATATGTTATTTCCTCACAATATACATATATATATATATTGTGAGGAAATAACATATACAACAGCTTTGGCAACTCTCGTTTTTTGCAAAAAATGTCAATATATATATATATATATATAACACAATCAGGAAAAAGTAATGTGTTTACCAAGGAATTAAGTACATAATGCAGTAAGCCAAGAATAAAATAAAATAATAATAAACACTAAATGGCAGTGCGATACTTCAAGTTTCACCCAAAGGCTCATCACTCGCACTGCACTGTTTAGACATTTATTGTGTTACATTTTTGCTCCTTCTAAGTTGAGCACTTTACTTAACTTTGTATTTTGATTTGTATTTATATATACATATATATGTTGTCGCATTTGTTGTTGCATTGAAATTGTAAGCTAAACCATTGTTCTGGCCCGGCTTATGACTTTGGTATGGTTTGTTGTTACTGTGCATTCAAGAAAGACGCAAAAGTGAAAATCTATCAATTTCAATTTAATTTTCAAATTCAAATTCAACTTCAAATTACATTTATTTTCTTCCATTGATTTTGGCAACATTCAACATAATTATGTTCAAATAATACAATTTACATGTATATAAAATAGTATGAAAATAATCAATAACCTGTCATACAAGGAATATAAGAAAGGGGCAGACAAAGAGAGAGACATAAGGGGATATGGGACTTGAAGTATAGAGAGAGGAAGAGGACTGTAACATATTAATAATCATACTTATTAAGTTCAAAATTCAGAACCTTTTAAAAACGACCGATCGGGCCTGACATATTTCAACTGTAAAGGTATTTTAATGTCTCTTGATAATTCGATCCAGCTATTTTTACTTTCACATTTACCCAATTGATAAAAAAAACCCTTACATTTCTAAATCGTATGATTACTTGATTAATATTTGATAACAATCTATAATTCATTTATATAAGAAAAACATTTTCCTCTTTTACGTTTTTACGTTTTCAGCGATTAACTAGATCTTATACTCTGTTATCAGCTTCATTCCAGAATCGGTAAGATGGCAGATTTCTAAAGGCCGCTATAAAGAGGCGGAAATAACTGTTAGAAAGGTGGCTAAGGTCAACAAGATCAAGCTTACAGATGATTTCTTCTACCAACATAACTTTTACAGCATAAGGGTATGTAGCATATCGATTTACGTCCCTCAAAAGAGCATCACTGGCACATAGAAAACTGAATCATAGTAAGAAGCCAGTTCGTAATTATAATTCACGGTACAAATTACCCTGAAATGACCCTAATTTTTACACGCACGCACATTTGTTTTTGTGGACGCGCTACTTGTTTAACATGTTAAATCAGACTGGTGCGCGCCTACCCATAGTGCCTTTTATATCTGTCATGAAAAGAATATGGGCAGATAATTGGTCCAATGCGCGTTATGTGACAAAATACAATTCCCACTAGCCTCATGCAAATGAGAAATTAGGGTAACATCTGACGTCACGATCCGTGAATAGTACAAGTATTCACGGATACTATTTATGGCGTATGACATCACCTACGAAAAGCGCCTACTACATTGCGACGACATCCATTTGCGCGTATCTATTCTTTAAGGCACAGGCGCGTGATGATGTCATAATTACGTGCTTGATATCCGCGCAAATTCCTCCCTTCTTCCAAACTGTTTGTGTTCGTAAGTGTGCGGTCGACCATAGGCCTACGTTGCAAATGATCATAAATACATCAGTAGATTTAGGCTTTTTTCAGGATGACGGATATAAACCGAATATATGCTGCCTCCTTTCGAGTCTCTTGTTAAACTATGGAACCCTCGGTGACGTGAAGACGACCATTTTCCTTCGAGGTTCACATCACCTCGGGGACCACATTTCCCATCAGACCCTCTCATGACTGTATATATTTGTATACCATAGGTAGTGACGGATCCAGGAATTTGGAAAGGGGGGGGGCGCCAGTGGTGAGGGAGCAGAGGGTGTGGGAGGGGGTAAAAAGAGTAAAAAGCGTCATAAAACAGAAAAATTAAAGGGGCGCGTTCCCTTGCCCTGCCTGGATCCGCCACTGCATAGGTGTCTACCATACGTGGCTACAAAATGATAGCGTAAAAAAGTCAGTAAACTGTTGTACTCGGTACAAATGACCTTTATCTGCACATGCGCAAATTGTAATTACGAACTGGCTTATTATTATTTATTTATTTATTTATTTGTGCATGCTTCATGAATCATATTTACAATCACATAATAATACAAAGTATTACACAGTAATATTGTTTCATATTGAAACACACAGAGGTTTGGCAAAATAAGCTATAAGCTTGAGAGGTATTGCCACACCTGCATACTTAAAACAAACAATATAAACGGGTAAAACCATTATAATAAAATAAACATAAATCAAAACGAACCTTAAAATGGTAAACGAGATAATAAGAAAAACAAAAGAGGGAAAGAAAAAAAAAAAAAAAAAAAGAATAACACGTGAAAAGAATATGGAAATATACAAAAGAAAAGAACCCGTATATATAGTTAGTAATATAAGTTATAAAGAAATAGATCTACATGTACACCCAGAGAAATTCACAACGCTTGTAAGAATCTATATATAGTGAGAATATACCCAGAACTGATGGATACAGAAACAGCACTAGTTACATATGTGAGATAAGCATGCATTTAACACTGCTTTTGAAGGAGTGTATGGTCAATAAGTTACGAGTTTCATTTGGTAATGAGTTCCAAACATCTGGGCCATAATGCCGTACAGATTTATGTGCTAACACTGTGCGGGGGTTGGATAAATGAATGTTTGCTGATTGTCTAGTCCGATAAGGATGAATTTCGTCATTTCTTTGGAACATTGAACAAAAGGTCGCAGGCAAGAGCTTGGTGTTATAACGATACATAAATGTTGACATTTGAAGGAAATTAATGTCACAGACTGGCAGAGTTTTCAGTTTAATAAACAGGGGATGTGTGTGGTCAAGGTAACCAGCACCAGCACATATTCGAATTGCTTTCTTTTGTAGCATGAGAATATTATCGGTTGTACCCTTGGATGTAGCCCAAAGGATATTACAATAGGAAATATATGGTAGAATAAGAGTTTTATATAAAGTAAATAATGTTCGGGGGGGGGGGGTACAATATGGGGTCATCCATGTAGCTAGAAGGCCCGATAGTTAGCGGGTCCGATAGACCGACACCCAATAGATAGAAGGTTCGATAGACCGAATGTACGAGCGGGTCCAATAGACAGAAGGTTCTATAGACCGAATCGGCAGGAGGGTCCGATAGTCCGAAGGTTCTATAGATCGAATGACCAACGGGTCCGATAGTCAGAAGGTCCGACAGTTAGAAGGTTCGATAGACCGAATGTATGAGAGGGTCCAATAGACAGAAGGTTCTAAAGACCGAATCGGCAAAAGGGTCCGATAGTCCGAAGGTTCAGTAGGGGTCCGATAGACCGACAATAAATACGTAAAAAGGGTAAAATAGTGGATAAAATGATACGTGGGTAAAAAATAAGTGGTTAAAATAAGTGGGGGCATTCCAACCAAAGAAAAAGCAAAGAAGGAAGAGGTTGAAAAGGAAAGAAGAAAAGAAAAGAAATGAAAAGAAGAGAAAAAGAAAAGAAGAAATCAGAAAGGAAAGAGAAGAAAACAAAAATTCAAAAACTTCGCTCACTAGCATTATAACGGTTATTTAACAATGCCAATTATATTTTCATTATTGATATTAATTAGTTATTAATATAATCGCCATATTTATGTATATAAACCAATGCCAATTATATTCTTATGGAAGTTATTTGGTTTGCATCTTGAATCTCTAGCTAATGTTATGCTATTTTTCGAATCAAAGAATGTTAGCAACATAACTGAAAAGAATCGAGCGGCAAGTTGACCTAAAGGGGCTAAAGAGATGAATTTTCAGAAATAATGGCCTGTGACCAATAGTCTCTTCCCAATATGAGAACGGAAGATGCCGATAACATGTTACACAGATTATGAGAACGGAATAACAATACGCTAGAACCTATTCTCAGGATACAAAATTCTTCTTTTTTTTTCTCTCTCTCTCTCTCGTTCGCTCGCTTTGCTCGCTCATACAATCAAGAAACTAGGCCTAGATTGTTTCTTGCAGCAAGCACCTCTTACGTCCTGCAGCAACAAGAAGCCCGAATATCATAATATTCGGGCAGTGAGGTATCCGACTATTCTCGAATTCCCCCACCCCCCCCCAAAAAAAAAAAAAAAAAAAAAAAAAAAAATTAAATGGTATAATTTACCCGACAGAGTCCACAGACTAAAATTTGCCACAAAGTAGTAGTATGGGTGTAGTCGGTGAACATTAAAAAAAGTATAAACGCTGACATCATAGCTATCACCTAACAACCCTAAAAAAAAATGGAAACGCCCCCCTCCCAGGAAGGTGGTAGGGCCTAATTGAAACAATTTCATTTTTATCGGGCAGAATCTTTTGTTGTCAGAATCTTATCTTTTGTTAAATTTAATGAAAATTCAACTATAAAGTGTGCCCCACATAAGATTTCTTTGTTTAAAAAATAACACTTGTGTTTGAAGGGGACGCCCTTTCCTCAGCTTGCTCCACTAGAAAAAAATGCTTCGGGCATGATGGGCCTCGGGGCTTTAGTGTGCACCATATAATTAGATTTCCATGTTTCAAACAATGGTCAGCATTCCCCATTGCCAATACATCGGTTTAGTGGCAAAATTAACCGGGGGCTGAGCTGCATGGGTGGACCACCCCCGCCCCACGGTGATGATGATGATGCTCTGATAAAAATACTTTTAACATGTTGAAAATGTATAAAACAAAACTTTAAAATAAGTTCCCCATTTGGGGGGGGGGGGGTGGGCCTGCAGACCTAGTGCATCGGTTTATTACAATACACATAGAAAAAGATAAGGCATTACCCTTTTCCTTTTATGAGATAAAACTATTAAAAACTTATTGTAGCCTATTCACTTATTTTACCGTTTTTACGTTATTGTCGGTCTATCGGACCTTCTAACTATCGGACCCCTACTGAACCTTCGGACTATCGGACGCTTTTGCCGATTCGGTCTATAGAACCTTCTGTCTATCGGACCTTCTGACTATCGGACCCCGTTGGACATTCGATCTATAGAACCTTCGGACTATCGGACCCTCCGCCGATTCGGTCTATAGAAGCGTCTGTATATTGGACCCTCTCGTACATTCAGTCTATCGAACCTTCTATCTATTGGGTGTCGGTCTATCGGACCCGCTAACTATCGGACCTTCTAGCTATAGGGCTGTAACCGTACAATATACCTAACCCTATATAAAATACCAATGCCACGAGAAATCGGTGTCCTTATGTGCTGCAAGTGATCTCCCCAGTTGAGTTTTTCATTTATCAGAACACCAAGGAACTTCGTACATGTTTTCTGCTCTAATAGGACATCATCAAGTTTGATGGAAAGATTTTGTTGACATGATTTTTTACCCTTGAAATGAATAAAATTAGTTTTTTGCAGGTTGAGAGACAGCATATTACTTCGAAACCAATTCGCTATTTTTGGCAGTTCCGAGTTAACTCGGTTTTCTAGTAAATTTATGTCTCGATGAGAAAGGAATACACTCGTATCATCAGCAAATAAAATGTAATTCAACAAAGTGGATACATTACATAAGTCATTAATATATATAAGAAAAAGCAGTGGCCCTAGTATGGAACCTTGAGGCACCCCACATCTTAAAAGTGATATATCAGAATTGACAAAATTATAACAGGTGTATTGCCTCCTCTGTGAAAGGTAGCTGGAGAACCTTTCTAAAGCAATGCCTCTTACCCCATAGTGTTCAAGTTTATATAAGAGTATGGAATGATCAAGTGTGTCAAAAGCTTTGCTCAGATCCATGAACACACCTATAGTGTGTTCCCGAGTTGCCAAGGATTTGTTAAGCGATTGTTAAACTGTGTTGTAATCTGTGTGGTGGCAGTTTAGCGTAATTCGTTATTGTTTTCTTGTAATCAGGGCCACGTCTTCTAAAAGTGTTTTGATTAATGATTACAAACAATTTGCAATTGATGTTATTTTTTCGCACCTCTGTACAAAGAGATAGGAGGTGCGATTGATATCAGTTACAAATTATTTGTAATCAATCGCAACTCTTTTATAAGACGGGGCTCTGGTCTAACAGATAAACAGCATGATTCATTATATTGGTATATATGTGTACTCAAAGCTAGTAATAACATGTGATTACAGACCAGCGATTAGCGTAATGTGTAATAACATAATATTACCTGAAATACAGATTATAATAATGTAATTCTTATCGCATTAATATAATCCATTATTACATCGTTTAATATAAAACTCCAAAATCTGTAATTACACATTTCTTCAATTAAATCTACTTGACTTGGTGGTGGCACTCAGGAGCTTTTATAACGCATGTAATATTCTTGGTACATGTTTTCTTTTATCATTATTATTATTATTATTATTATGATATGATGATGGTTATGACGATGATGATGATGATTATTTTGATGATGATGATGATGATCATTATTATTATTGTTATTATTATCATCTCATATTTTCAAAGAACATTTCAACGTTCGAAAATTGGGCCACTATACTAAGCAGTTTCTGAACTATTCTTAGCATAACTTTTATACATTTTAAAAAGGACAAAGACCACAATGACATGAGTCAATTAAGATTTTTTTATTTTGAATTTCGAAATGAAAAAAAAAATGTAACTGTAAAACATCTCATCATTCAATTTTTCCTTCAAATCAAACTCATTTTTTTTCCTGTAGGAAACAAAGACTGTTGACACGAAGCGTGATCCCAATCTTATCGATCTCTTCCGAACACCTGTTCTCCGGAAAAGAATTATCGTATTGACTATTGTATGGTAAGTGAGATGTTTGTGTAGATAACGGGCGAGAACATTGTAGGGAAATTTAGAAAAAAACTACAATGAGAAGAGCACAAATAAGATGTAGATATGGGAGAAAAAAAAAATCATCTCGTCAATCATCATGATTAAGGCCAAAGTGTCATTGTATTGTGTATGATTATGATGTGATATACAGTGCATGCCACTGCGGATTGAAGGGGGTACAATCGGCCCGTTTCTTCCCCTCACCTTCGAAACCTTAAGTTTAAAGAAATGCCCCTCCCCGCTTTTACATCAGGGTTGTTGTTGTTGTTTTTGTTTGTTTGTTGTTGTTTGTGTTTTTTCTTGGGGGGTGGTATGGTTTTGCTTATCTGAGAATTTAGGGACAAGAACCCTCTCCCCGATAAGATTACAAGATTAATGTGAACATGTAATGTAATATGTGTTTTACATTAGTATCACTGTCCTTACAACCGTTTGCCGACTTCTAACAACCAAATAAACAAGAGCTCCGGCCATCGACAAACAATCTGCAAAAATATATCTGTCTGCGATTTGTTGCCGATCAATTGCGGGATAGTCGTCGATTGGTTGTAGGCCAATCGCCGATCACCAAAGACTGATTGGCCACCGCTTGTAGGAACGGCCGTCAATTCGGCGATTATAAACAACCGGTCGTAGTCTAGCTAATGGCCGATTTCCTTAGAGGGCAGTCGAAGATATACCTGTGGAAAAGCTATGAATCACTGGTGCAAAATGTATGAATTATATACATTTATGCCAGATTTTGATGAATAGGTCACCAATTATTGCAATACATGAATAACATGAACAATACACAATTGTATGAGTTCAAAGCAAGGATGTGTTCGAGGTTGTTTGGATATATTACTCAGATTTAACAAGCTCATGAAGCAAAACAGCTCAATATGGTTCTCCCATTTCTACCATAATCGGCTTGAAAGTATGTGGTCCATAGATATCAAATCATCTATTTTATAAGCAAAACTATTTTTAAATAGGCAACACAACCAAAATTACCCTTGAGTTGATTTCATGAAAGTTTTATGGGATTGCGTTAATTACCGTTGGTTGTCGGCGCTGAGTAATGGTTTGGGAATCAAAAGGCGACTGGTCGTTTATTATTCGGTGATCAATCGCCGACCTTATTTCAAGCACTTTTCGAGCACTACACTCTTAGAACTAGTGGTAAAAAAGATGTGGTTAAACAGTTGTGGTAAAAATATGTGTCAAAATGTACACATATCTGTGTAGAAGCATGAAACAAGGGTACACAGCATGCGAGTTAGACGTTTACACCTGCACCGCGGTAAAAAGAAACCCGATTCTGGTCAAATTTCGTCCACATGTCAAAATGTTACCCCATTTGTGGTAATCATCAACACACTTTACTAAAAAAAGTCATTGATTCGAAGTCACTATGAACACGATGCCATGTTCATAGTGAGTGTGTGTATCACTATATGAACATGGCGAACAAAGAACCGGACAAAATATACAGCTCCTCATTGTACCTTCCACAATTGCTCTGGTAGACAAAAGAACATCCCTTGATTGCTATTATGTAAAAGTATGTAGAACAGGTGTCACATGCATATTCACCTGTTCTACTTATTTTACATAATAGCAATGAAGGGATGTTATTTTGTCTACCAGAGCAATTGTGGAGGGTACAATGAGGAGCTGTATCGTGTTCATAGTGTATATAGGCGCGAAACACGGCAGGATACGATCACATGCAGTGCAGTGGTGGGTCTACACTACAGTTCATCGTCATCACGGAGTCGTTGCTGAGATCGTGGGGGGGGGGGGGGGTACCAGCCGATGTCATCTCTTCATTTAATTGTAAAACATTCACATTTTCATTATATTAATTTTATTAGTGCATCAGAAGCTATGTTATAGACCCAGAGCACATTTCAGAGTTGATTGCACATTGGAAGTGGATGTTTGATGTTGCGCTCCGCCGCGAAGGCCGGCGGAGGAACCCCGGGTGGAACTTCCTGATTTACACGTGTGCACCAATACTTTCATAGCCAGCCAAAAATGCCATGCAGTTAGCTCAATTTTTGTCCAAATTTATTTTTAAATATCTATAGTGTGACGCCACCATTATAATATAATTATGTCTAAATTATATGTAAATCATTTTTTATGTGAAAATCAACCTTTCAGATCATGTTTATTATAGTTGAAAGTCTGTTGTAACATTGTTTTGTAGTTTGTTTTGTTTTCCATTATTGAGTTGCAAGTTTTAAGATGAAATACATTTATCAAAACTATATCAAAATGTTTGAAGTTAGTGTTTTTTCCAACAAATTCACAAAACAAGAAACATACATCCAGGTTTTCGCCCTTTTCTTTTGGAAAATTTACCAAATTGTAAAAAAGAAGGTTGTATATTGTTACTTTTATTGTGATTGATCCACATTCCAGCATTTAGTATTATAATTATATGTAAATTATATGTAAATAATTCAACCTTTCAGATCATATTTAAATACTGTAGTTTAAAATCTGTTAACTTAAAAAAAAAAAAATTCCATGCTTATTAAAATGCAAGTTTAACAAAACATAATTTTCATTGTGCATTTGTCTTCCTTGTAGTCTCAACTCATCCTGGTGTAGACATTTATCATATTTTAGTGAAAAAGTGACACATTGGGGTGTGGTAAAAAGTATGGGGTAAATTCTGTACCACTTAAGGGGTAAAATAATAACACAGCTGCGGGATGAATTGTTACACAGGCTGGTAGTGGTTAAAAGTTGCACAGCATGGGGTAAAAAGGGAACATGGTCGTTTCGGGGTAAGATGTTACCCCACCCATTGGTGTTAAAATTTTACACATTAGATGTGTAAAACATAACACATGTATCAAGCAAAATCTAACCACTCATGGTGTGTAATGGTTTACACCACAGACGACCATGTTCCCTTTTAACACATTTTCGTGTTATTTTTTAACACCAATGGGGTAACTTTTTTTAAGAGTGTAAAGATCAGTCGGAGATTAGTCTGAGACCTGTCGCCCACCTTTAGAAAACCAAGAACAACTTCTTCACAGCCATTCGGTCGTCAAAAGGTTTTCGATGCAGCAGCGTAAACTTCCAGCTTATCAAAATGCTCCGACAACCAACTAAAGATTTGACGAAAACGTCTTTGAGATCTCTGCAAACTAACTGCCGACCAGTGGTTGTCGGAAGTCGGGAACCGGTAGTAAGGCCAATGAGACCATATATGTTAATGTGTTTATAAACACTTCTTAAACATAGTTTAAAGTATGGAGACATGGGAAAGAATATTTATCAATTATTTTGAAGTATAATGATAATAATAATGTATCGTTATACATCGTTCTGTCGTTATTGTATATGTTTATTATTGTCCTTTATTGTGTTTTCATAATAATGTTTTCCCTCACATTTGAATTTTTGTTGTTGTTGTCGCCAGCCCTCCAAGAAATTTCTTTTTCGCCAGCCCTCCAAAAGTCGCTTTTTTTGTGGAGGGGGTGGGGGGGGGGGGGGGGGGGTTACAACATTTTATGGGGTTCAGTTTCCCTCCATAATTCACTGACAAGCAAAAAAAAAAGGTCTAAAAAATGGGGAGTTCAATATATACTGGGGGGGGGGGGGGCAATTGGGTACGCTAGTGCTCGGGGACCATATTTTCCACTAGACCCTCTCATGACAGTATAATTATATTTGTATATCATTGTCCTTTATCCTTTATTGTGTTTTCATCATTCTTTCACTCGACCTTATCCTACAGGATGACCAACAACCTCGTCTATTACGGGTTGCATCTAAGCACTGGGAGTTTTGGGGTCGATATCTACCTCAGTTTCGTCATCTCGGGTGTAGTAGAGATCGTTTCTGTACTGCTCTGCATCCCCGTGAGCGAATGGTTAGGTCGCCGATATAGCACCATCGCGTGCCTGATTATTGCTGGCATAGCTAGCTTCATCGTTATGTTCTTCCGTAGGTACTCTCTAATCATTACCCATTCACATCAATAGTACCAACACCAGACGACAGTAGACCGGCCCAAAATTACATTACCACGAATGGCTAGGAGTATATTGGTATATCAGGGGCATAAGCCAATTCTTAATATCGTTACATGGTACAAATGACTCTCAAATGACCCCTATTTGCAAGCGCATGTGTTTTGGTGGACGCGCTACTTTTTAACCACATAAAATCAATCATCAAAATCAAAATCATCAAATCATGAAAGTGTATCGAGGTCAATTGCAGTCGGTACAAAATGGCCTGTATCTGCACATGCGAAAATCGTTATTACGAATTGCCTTATTCATATATCTGTCAAGTAACCGGCGGAGCGAGCAGCGTCACATCACCAAACCGACTCCGAATCGACTCCAAAACCTATTCCAAAACGACCGATTCTTCGCCCTTTGGTGTGGTGTAATAAGTAATGTTTTATTTGGTCAAACAGAGGACATTCGTTGTCCTCCAAAAACGTTTGTCTCAGTGAGTGTATTATATTCCACATATTTGTTACAGATTTCTTTCGCTAACTTTTGCTATAATTTACACTTAGGTAAAGATTGATGTAGGCCTATATTTCTTTTTTATTTTGTATACAGCTGCTGGTGTCGGCAAAACCGCAATCGCCATGATCGGAAAGTTTGGTATTGCTGGCTCCTGGGCCATCGGGGGGATATATGCCCTCGAAGTCCTACCAACTCCTACCAGGTAACCCCAGAAATATGGACGGGATCCAGAATTTGTAAAAACAATTCAAAATGTTAACAAAATAAAACTGTGAGGGTATGTAGCATGCAAATAGGGTTTCAAAAGCGGAAAGGAGC